>JAUJYN010000012.1:5265730-5811677 GCA_030737835.1 Acorus gramineus
TAGCCCAATTCCAGTTCTAACATATTTTTTTTTTTTTAAAATATAGTATAATTAATATAATGTGATACATGTTTTTATAAAAATTGAACATATACTCCAACGAATTGCATAGATACATCTATAGAAAATGTAAAAAATTATATTGAATCATATACCTTGTTGATGTAAGTATATAACATCAACGAAGCATATCTGATTGAAATTGAGACTGAAAAGAGGGCTATGTGTAACAACACTAAGGGTGTGTTTGGTTGTGCGATTGCGCTGCGATTGCGATTGCAGGAAGCTGCGTTTACAATCGTGTAACCAAACAGTTTTACTGTAGCAACTTTCTGCACACAGATTTCAGGTAAATAATACTTAAAAGCTACGATTTCAAAAAGCTGAGAAAGTGAGCTTTCTGCAGAATCAGTTTTGCAATCGCAGATTCCTGCAGAATCAATTTTGCAATCGCGCAACCAAACGCACCCTAAAAAAGGATCATGCCATTACATGTACATCACATAGACTTTGAACAGCCCATTCAAAGCCCATGGACTTTAGCCCACAAACAAACTTTTACTACCAGTAAACAACTACATTTGTCAAGCTAGCATTGATACGGTTTTGCGGATTGTAATATCTTACATCGTGATAGCGCAGTGTATAAACTTTATCGTAGTGTATGGGCAACAATTATTATTATTATTATTATTATTATTTTTTTTTGCATACTTTATTTTCGTATAATAAAATAAATTTCAACAAGTGAGTATATTATTTTTTTTTTTTTTGTAAAAAAAACATATGATAAAACTGCACGATTAAACGTATCATTTTCCTAGTAAAACTAAATCAAAACCCATACTCTGCAGGGATTCATAATCCTCACAATCCAAGCACACCTCTCCTCCCTAAAACCCCCACCATGCGACGCCACCAACCCAATCTCCTGCCAGGAGGTCTCGGGTGCAAAAGCCGCAATGCTGTTCTCGGGCCTCTACCTGGTAGCGCTGGGTGTGGGCGGGATCAAAGGCTCCCTGCCGTCCCACGGGGCCGAGCAGTTCGATGGGGGGACGACGGAGGGGCGGAAGATGAGGTCCACCTTCTTCAACTACTTCGTCTTCTGCCTCTCGTGCGGCGCACTCATCGCGGTGACTTTCGTGGTCTGGGTCGAGGACAACAAGGGTTGGCAGTGGGGGTTCGGCATCTCGACCATCGCCGTTTTGGTGTCTATTCCGGTTTTTCTTGGTGGGTCGGCTAGGTACAGGAATAAGGTTCCTACTGGGAGTCCCCTGACAACAATTGCCAAGGTATGGATTTTGATTTCTTGGGTTGCTATTATATTAGTAATGCATTTTATGTCACAGGTATAATACATGTCATAATTGTATTAGGACAGTTATGAATGGAATGTGTGGTGCTGTACATCAGTTGCCTAGTAGCATAAGTTGATTCTATAACAAAATATTCCCCAGATTGTTTTGGAATTATGATAACATGGAAAATGGAATAAAAGACTGAATTACGGTTAAATTTAGAAGTTACATTGTTTTATATTAGGTAGAATAATGAAATTGTGTGAGAAAGTTAGAAAAATACTGTATTTGGACCTATTCACATATAGCTTAATAGTTGACTCGTGTATCTTTGAAACCATACTGGAATTGATGCTGATTCTGCGGGGATCCACCTTACTATTTAATTAAGGAAAGTTAAAATCTGGTTTTGGGGAATTTAAAGTGGAAACGTTGATTGATCTGGAATTGATTTTCGAACAATTTATAAAATTAACCAAAATTTACTTATCCACAGTGATTCACATATCCACTAAGAATAAATAAAATCATCCAATAAACAAGGCAAACATGAATTTCATAATTGAGTAGGAGAGAACATCAACCATGAACATTGATATAAAAACAGGGGATTGGTGCTCTTTTAAGGTAATTGGAGATGGATTTTCTTGGTCAATAAAAAGTAAGTGATAAATAGGACTTGAAATGGATTTCAAATCCCAGGATATCATCCATCTTAGTACCATTGAATTTGTTCCTGAGATCTGATGCAGGTTCTTATTTTTTCATCTCAATCAGGTAATTGTTGCCGCGATCATAAACAGCATCAATCGAAGTCCTAGCAACGCGGTCGCCAACATGGCGACCAGCCCAAACAATCCAATCCAATCCAAACCCACCCAAACAGATAATCATCTGCAAATTCAGCATCAACAAATCCCCTCCAATACCTTAAAATTCCTCAACAATGCACTATCAACCAAACCCAGCAGCAGCCACAAAAATCTTTTCCACTGCACCCCAACCCAAGTGGAAGAAGTAAAAGTAGTCCTCAAAGTCCTCCCCATCTTCATCTCCACAATCATGCTCAACTGCTGCCTCGCCCAGCTCTCCACCTTCTCAGTCCAACAAGCCGCCACGATGGACACCAAAGTCGGCCGCCTCACCGTCCCCCCCGCCTCCCTCCCCGTCTTCCCCGTTGTCTTCATAATGCTCCTCGCCCCGCTCTACGACCACGCCATCATCCCCTTCGCTCGCAAGGCCACCAAAACCGAGTCCGGCGTCACGCACCTCCGACGCATCGGTATGGGACTAGTACTATCAATCATAGCGATGGCTGTCGCCGCACTCGTCGAGGTGAAGCGCAAGCGAGTGGCGACCCATGCGGGGATGCTCGACTCGGAGAGTCATCTGCCCATCACGTTCTTCTGGGTGGCATTGCAGTATCTGTTTCTGGGCTCGGCTGATCTGTTCACGCTTGCTGGGCTGCTTGAGTTTTTCTTCACTGAGGCGCCTGCGAGTATGCGTTCGCTCGCGACTTCGCTGTCTTTCGCATCGGTCGCGATGGGGTACTACTTGAGTTCTGTGCTTGTGTCGGTGGTGAACCGTGTGACGAGTCACTCGGGGAGAGCCGGGTGGCTCGAGGGGCCGAATCTGAACCGGTACCGGCTCGAGAGGTTCTACTGGGTGATGTGCGTGATGAGTGCGGTTAATTTCTTGCACTATCTGTTCTGGGCTTGTCGGTACAAATATAGATCGACTGGGAGAGGGGGATAGTGGTGTGGTTGATTTGTAGAGGTTTTTATGATATGGGTCTGTGTGTATGGTGATTTGTTCCTTTGAGGACTGGAAATGCTGGATGCTGATGATTTTCATGTATAACTTTGATAGAATGCTGATTGATCTATTGAATATGACAATTGGCGCACAATCTCGAACCAAAATTTCAAGCACAACTTGTACATTATTCTGAAGCAGTATTTATACAAATTGTTTTTTTTTTTTTTGGTATTATGTTTATTTTGATCTCAATTTACTAATTAAAAAATTCTGGTTAGTGTTTTGATGAAGAAGCGATCCATCTACAACGGGACCCTCGTTTGGGTGTATTTAGAAATGTTACAAGGAGATCCTATTATTATCTACCAGGATATCCATGAGAAAGTAGTATAAGAGCATCTCCGATTCTATATCCAAACTTTTACTTAAATTTAAATTTTAGTAAAAATTATCAAAAACCCTCTCCAACAATTTACCCATACACATACCAAATCAATTTTTTACTCAAATCTTTACCCAAATCAAAGGAGATTCAAATCTTTACCCAAATTTTTAACATCTCTTTTTTTTTTTTTTTCTCCACATTTTCTTCCAACGTGATATTTTTTTTCCCTTCAACTCCACCTTTAGTTGAATTATATTAGATATCTTCCCACCCCCAAAATTTTCACCATCTCTTGACACTAAAAAAAAAAAGCGGTCTGCTTTCTTAAATCTTCATATTTGTTTTTTAACTTCTTATTTTTACTTCAATAAAAAAAAAATATTATTTTTACTTTTTTTTTTCAAAAAATTGGATGATAATAATTTTTAAATTTAAATATCTTGAAGGGAATAAAAATTGAATAATAAAAATGTTTGAGGAAATGACTTTGAAAATGTTTATAAGAAATAATTAGAAGAAGATGTGAATATTTTAAAAGATTTGAGTAAAATACAAAGTTATGGTTGGAGACACATCTAGGGCTGGTAAACGAACCAAACCGCTCAAGCTCGGCTCGGTATGTGCTCGTTCGGGCTCGTTAAATTAGACAAATGAGCGAGCTTCAACAATTTTTAAAGCCCGGTTAGGCTCGGGCCTGTATCGAGCTTCATTTTGTGTTTAAATTCGACTCATTTGTGTTATAAAAATTTAGTTGAAGTTTGAGTTAACTCCTTTATAAAATCAAAATATTAAATCAATACAAAGTTATACTCGTTTAGGCTTATGAACATGGTTCATTTATGCTAAAATTTTGTTTTAAACCCCTAAAAACCCTAAAATGAAGAAGAATACTAGGCTAGTTTAGGCTCGTGAGCTCGGTTTGGTTCGGTTCGGCTCGTTTATAAATGAGCCGAGCTTGAAAATGTCAAAGTTCGGCTTGTTCGGCTCATTTACCACCCCTAAACACATTATATCAAATCAAGCTTTACTCTAATTTAAAGTGAAATTTGGATATAGGTTTGAGTAAGGGCTGAAGATGACCTTACTCCCTATACTTGACACAACAACTAAAGAGACAAATTTTCTTTATCGATATCCAAAGCAGTACTGATAGTAGTGGAGCCAGAAATTTACTCTAGCGGTGACAAATTTCATATACAATCTTTAACTTTTTTTTTAAATAATCAAATATATATTTTAAAAAATAAATTTGTATTTTAATAAACATTAAAGAGGATTAAAGAATTGGCATTACAAGGTGGTCACAAAAAAAAAAAAAAAAGAGCCTGGTTACACCCACAGCTATTCATAAAGTCAAAATGAATCTATGAACCTCATTTGTAATTCCAGCCAGGGGTGACGCCACGCTTTCAGTGGTGGGGTTAAATGACCCCATCAAATTTTTGAAAAAAAAAAAAAAAACAGCCCACTATTTTTGACTCAGTGGTTGACCCATTAATTTTTTTCTAGACAAACCAGCTCATAAAAAATGTTGAAGCAAAACCAGCCCATTAAAAACCCTGGACACCCATTGCCCCCATTAGAAAAAGAAAAATGATACGTCCAACTCTCATTGCAACCCCAATTATAATTTATACAGATTTTCTTTGTTTTAAAAAAATCATACTCTCAAAATAAAGTGCATGCTGTTATATGAAAAGAAATATATATCATTACTTTATTTTTTTTAAATTTAAAAATAATAAATTTTTTACATCATATACTATGATAGAACCTCATATACTATGATAGTGTAGTATATATTACGTTATCATAACGTATGAGATTGCGAAACGGGCTGTAAAATGGACTGAGTGTCTCAGCGCTCTTAGAAAAAACAAAAAACGTGGGACTCTAAAACACAAATACCACATTAAAAAAAGGCAAATATCTGAGACTCCTCAATGGCAGACTGGCCGATCACCTACACTACTACACATGGACGCACAGACGCACCGATCGTCGCTGGTCATGTTCCCGATCTCCTCTTTCTACTCTGCTTCCGATATCTAATTAATCATGGATTTCGTTTTTTTTTCTTTTTTTTCCGTCACCATTTTTGTAGATTAATATGAATTTCCTCTATCACTACAAATTTTTTTATGAATAATGAACAAAACCCCTTAACATTACACACCTCCTTCCTTAACTTGTCTGTGTATCAAAAGTCCCTTCACTTGTTTGTGTATTCAAATATATTTAAATATATGCTTGTGGGGGAGAGGGGAGTGGGCCCATCTGAAGAGTGTTTTTGGAAGGAAGGGTGGGTCTTCAATTGATTGGTTATTTAATTTTGTTTATACAAATTTTATTTTATAGATTGTGTCATTTGTTCAATAGATAAATTTTTAAAAAGAAATTCAACTATAGATCAAGATTTTTCTCCTACCGAAGAAATTTTTTTTAACTTATCATCCTAAATTGCTAATGATCATGATGAAATAAGAAAAGCATATATTCAAAAGGGTCCTTGTCAACCTTTTGAACACAATTCCCTCAAAGAGATATTGGTAGAGTCTTGCTTCGATTTAATCCCGCTTGGTTTAAAGAATATGGTAATTGATTGGAATACAACATTGAAAATGGTGCAGTATTTTTATTAATATATGATAAAAGTAAATTTTTCAATAATTTTATGAAATTTATTTTCCTTAGTAACCCCATCTATAAAAATTCCTGAAGCCGCCATTAATTTCAGCTATATAGAAGAGTGAATAGAAAGTTTTATAAGACCAACACAAAATATAAATTAAACTAAAAAAAATATAAAAAATCAACCAAACAAAAATCTTCTTTTTCTTTGTCACTTTGTAAATATTTTACGTGCAAACAAGACTGAAAAACTAAATATTGAAATATTACATACTATTCTTAGAGCTTGTTTGGGTAGAGAGATAAGCTATTATGGGGTTTATACCTATTCCAAAAATAAATAACTATATCAATGGAATAAATGATTTTCTATTTGGTTGTATTTTTTATTTTTCTCATTGGGAATCATAATAATAAGGGTTGAGCTGTTTGGTTGATAAAGAATAAAATGTGAATAAGTTGTAAGAAATTGATTTGATATATGGGTCCCATTCATGTATAAGAGGTGATGACACGCGATTTGATGTGATGACAAGTGATTTGACAAATGAGTCCCTTTATACCAGTGAAAAAATAACACAATTCTAAAGAGGGATCTAGAATACAAATATCAGTTTATTCTCCCTTAATTCTGCATAGCTATATCCACTTCTTTTCCCCACCCAAATACTTTTTTTATTTATTTTTTATTCTTCTCTGTTCCCACCTATTCCTCTACCCAAACGCCCCCTTAATATCAGTGTCAAACAATTTAATGAACAACTAAAATTAATGGTTTGTCTTACCCAATTAAAATGCATCATCGAATCACATTGATTTTGAAAGTTTTAGGGTAAAAGTGTTGCATGTTAATAAAATCAATTAAGAAATGATAATATGAAATAGGGATTTTTTTGAAAATAACCCGCCCAAATTTTTTTTTTCACTTCTGACCCTAGGAACAATTTATTTGTAAAACTGACTCTGGGATTGGTTTGACCTCGGTCTGTGCGCCAACGTGACGCGTTGATTGGTTTACTTATTGTCACTGTAAAGACATGATATTATATCACGTCTCCGCTATTTCACCTCGATCGCACTGACCCGCGGAGTGCGCGCGCGCGGGGTTATGCATGTCTCCCCCACATGGGGAGATGTGAATCACAACCACGTCTGCCCTTGTGGGGGACACATGCATAACCCTCGCGCGCGCAGCGCGGGTCAAAGCGCGCGCGCGAGGGAGGGGGAGGAGTGATTAATTTTTTTAAAAAAAATTAAATTTTTATAAAATTAATCAAAGTCACACAGTGGAAAGAAAGTAATAATAATCAATCATTTAAAAAATTTAATTTTTCAAAGTAATATTTAGTTAGAGATAATCTAGGAAAGATAAGGCCTAACTTTGATTTAAAATTAAAATTAAGTTTAAAATTTTAAATTCAAATAAAATTAACATTTAATATTCAGATAATATCTTAAATTTAATTTTATAAATAACCATTTATAAAAAAATCAACAAGAGGAAATAACAATTTATAAAATTTAATTTATAAGATAACCGTTTATATATAAAAAAAAGGAGGAAACAATAATATTTCAAATTTAATTTTGCAAAGAAACCATTTATATATATTTGAATGTAATTTTTTTAATAAATGATAGTTTTATAAAATTGAATTTTAAATATGATCTAAATTTTAAATCTGATTCGAATTATAAAATTTAAGCACGATCTTAATTTTAAATCAAAATTAGGTCTTATCTTTCTTAAATTATCTCTGGTCAAATATTATTTTGAAAGAAAAAAAAATTATGATGAGTATTATTTATATTTGGGATTAGATCATCTGCTTATTTTTTCATGTTTGTTTACATATTAAATTATTTTATTAATTTTTTCAACACCTAGTGGGATCTATTTATTACATCTCGATAAAATAATTTATTGAATTAAAAGTGTAAATATTCTTGTTAAAAAAAAAAAAATCACCCCCGCGCGCTCGCTGACCCGCGCGCGCGGGGGGGGGGGGGGGGTATGTAGGTCTCCCCCTATGGGGGAGACGTGGTTGTGAACGTCTCCCCCTGTGGGGGAGACATGCATGCCCCGCGTGCGCGAGACGCTGATCAACGCGCACACGCGGGGGTGAAACTGCAGAGACGTAATTATTAATCACGTCTCCGCCGTGACAATAGATAATCCTGTCAGCGCGCCCGCTTGACGCGTTGACCGATTAAAACAGTCCACTAATCCTGGGTTAAAAATGAAATTCTTTTTTTTAAAGGGTTATTTTTAAAAATTTCTCTATGAAATAACAGTGGATCACTATTTTTTTCTATTAATATATTCTATATATTACATTAGAGGTCAATCATGCTTGAACTGACCCAATGTGGCTCCGCCACTAAGTATGGACTCTGCATATTTATTTCTCCACTGGCTACTGTTTCAATCAAGTTGGTGCAGTTAATAGTCCTCTAGTGAATATCCTTTTGAGTCCCCCACTGACCAAATGTGGCTCCGCCATTGAGTTACGACTCCGCAGATTGCTCTACCGGCTACTGTTTGGATCAAGTTGATGTAGTCAATAGTCCTTCAGTGAATATCCTTTTGAGTCCTGGGTGAATAAATAGCAAAAATGTCTTTAGACGGTCAAGTCAGATTTATCTAGTTTTCTAGTTTTTTTTGGGGGAATGAATAGCATACCTTTGGATTTTTTTGTATCCTTTCTTTTTTATTTGCCATTCATCATTACGATATATTTCCTTCCAAATCCATTGTCCACTATCATCAGTGGGGTGATCCGAAGGATATGGGGGGATCTTGATTGGACCTGGCGATCCTATGGAATTCAGTGGGATTTTCACCTAGTGATGCGTGTGTGACTATCATATATGTTCAACTTGCGTATGACTGAAGCCACTGACTTGCTGGCAACATGTGTCAAGTGCCGTTAGTCCACAGGTGAAACGTGGCATCTAATGGTTACTGCCTGTAATAGACCTGTGGCAGAAGATGACTGGATCAAAAATTGGCCCCATAGATGCCCACTTTTCCAACGCGAATGGGGGTTCATCTAGTCTAGTTTGAAAAACTACATTCCCTTCTCATTTGTCATTTTTGTCTCTATCATTCTATTTTTGTCTTGACTACGACTTTCGAGAGCTCTGACAATGGATGTTAGGTTTGTGTGGAGGCCGTTGGTCCGCTCGATCAGGGGGAGAACATTGTCCTCGCCAACGTGGAGGTTCTTCAGGTTTCTCGCGGGGTCAATCTGAGGACCGGAGAGGGCTTGGGCTTGGTCAGAAGTTTTTTTTTTTCTTCTTTCTAACACCTGTCTGTGCTTACCTTCCCTTTACACCCTCTCATTTACAATTCTTGTGCTTCTTCAAAGTGACTCCTATGCAAATTTACTCTAACGTCTTCCAGATCTTGACCATTATCCTATTCCTAAACACTTTCTAAGGGCTGGATTTGGGCTTGGCTGATGTGTTGTTCTGTTATAGCCTTGTGGCCACCTGGATGAGGAGAACATGTTCCACCCACCTTCCTCTGAGGAGTGGAAAGTACCTTATACACAGGCTTCTCGATTGATAGGCACCGCGAGTGATTGGAATCCGCTTTTCCATTTGGCTTGAACTCAACCAAGTCCACCCCCCCCCTCCCTCCAAAAAAAAAAAAAAAAAAAAAAAAACACCAATTTGGATTGAAAGTGACTCCTCTCTTGTGGTCAATTCGATTTTAGGCAAAGCTAAGGCTTCTTGTAGATTCTCACCTTTTGTGCAATACATTTCTAGAATGCTTAGTGCTCTCCCCTCATGGTCCCCTCATGGAAGATAACCCACACCTATAAAGAAGGGAATTGTTGACCTCCACGAATCTATTTGGAACAACCCACCAGCCCATAATCACCAGACTCAATTCAGATTTTCATAGCTTTACGCAGATTTTTTGCTGCATTCATGTGCATTATTCCATCACCCATGCATTCACCAAGAGAATATCCAGGCTTCATAATGCAGAGGTCATTGGACTTCCAAGAAGGGGCTATTGGTCACCCCCTAGTAGAGGCAGGGGCGAAACCAGAATTTTATATTAGGGGGGCTGACATGAACTCAAAATCTAATCAACAATTTAAATTTTATACTGTCTCGGAGCTGGTCCTTGATCAACGACTTGCGCTCCATTCGGGTAGAGTGCCGAGGCTTGCGGTGTGATCCCCTCTACTGTGGGGGTTTGCGCCTTTCGTGGCGATTGTCCAACCCTATGGCCGATAGGTGGAGACATGGGTGGGACTGCACAACGGGAAATCCTGTTGTGGCGGTCAATTAGAAGCTGGTACGTGGTGCAGTCTCCGTACGAATGACTCGTACGAAGTTCTGGACTCAGGTTTTGCAACATCATGTCAATTTCTTCACATTCTGTTAGTTGCAGACCGGTTCTGTGGACTAGGGTTCACCACCTAGACACGTATTGCTCAAGTTCCTCCCTAGGCCTCATTCTTTCTACGGTTAGATCGGAGATAGAGGGGTCCTAACCCTCTGGTAACCGTAGTGGCCCAAAAATTTCTTGCTTACAGCCAAGAAATTCGACAGATGATCTGCAGGGAGTGTGGAGAACCATTGCAGTGCTTTTCCTTCCAATGATTTTTGGAAAAGGAAGACTAATAGATGTTGATTATCTAGAAAAGGTCGAGCGTCTAGATAAAAAGCAGTTAAATGAACATCTGGGTCTCCACGATCGTTATACCGGTGAAATTTTGGGATTTTAAATCCCTCCGGTAGGGTGATTGACGGGATCTGTCTCAAATTATGTAGAGACATGTGTTTGGGAGCAAAAGGGCCAGTCTTAGAGAGGATTCTCCTGATGGTTTCATCCAACGTTTCTTCCTTTGTTGGGAAGTTTAGTGGTCTTGGGCTGGATGTGGCCTGATAGGGGCCTTGGGAAAAAGGTGTAGGGAACATTGGATTCACGGCGAAAGGTGGGGTAAATGAAAATCGACTCGGACTGACCGAGAAACTGGGTGTTGGTGGGGTTTTGGGAGTGGGGCAAGCCTTGGGGGTCTTGACAGGGGTTTCCTGCTTTAAGGTCTTGGCCTGGCGAAAGTCGGCGAGGTCATTGAACATGTCCTCCACCGATTGGTATCCTAAGGTAGACATTCTCTCCTCTAGGAGGCTAAGGAACTGTCCAGTTTGGTCTCCCTGGTTGACTTTCTCCTCTACTATGTCCTCTTGGGTGTAGGTTTCCATGGTGTGAATATGGAATAACTCAGGGGTAAAATGGATGCAAGTTTAAAGCAGTAAAAGGGTGTGATTAAGCAGTAAAGGGTGCGCAGGTGTGTGTGGCTTAAAGCAGTATAAGAGTATGATGAAAGCAGTATAGTGTGCACAGCTATCTGCGGCTTAAAGCAGTAAAAGATTGTGATGAAAGCAATAAAGGGTGCGCAACTGTGTGCAACTTAAAGCAGTAAAAGAGTGTGATGAAAGCAGTAAAGGGTGCGCAGCTGTGTGCGGCTTAAAGCAGTAAAGGATGTTGTGATGCAAAGTAGAGGAGGGTCTGACTTGAAGGGTGGAAAATTTTGGTTTTCCAAAGGGGGGGGGGGACTTTTATCAAGGTCTAAAGGAGGTAGAAAAATGATTACCTTTTATCATTTTTCACGTGGGATGTCCCACCATGATTGCCAGGTTTATCGGTATCGTTTTTCCCGGTTGGGGGGGGGGGGATTGGGTTCGCTCTGGTTGTCGGGGGTCACTCCAAAAAAAAAGATGGTCTTTTTGGGCGTGTGTGGGGGTTTTTCGGGGATTCGGGTCGGAATGGGGCCTTGCGGGCTCGGTCGGATCGTCTCTTGAAAAGGGGGGAGGGGTGTGGTTCCTTGTTGAGGTTCCCGACAGCTCCTCAGGAGGATTCTGGGGTGGTTGTGATCGCCACCTGCGTTCTCAAAAAGCAGGAAAAGTTGGGTGTTGCAATTGATCGCCTTCGGGGGGGGGGGGGGGCTTGTGGATTATGCGCTATGAGATACGGGCTTGCCATACACAGAGGTGAAAACGGAGAATCTTTTTCTACTTCCGGGACCTTGATAAAGGGAGGTTTTAAAAAGACAGGGGGTGAGGGAGGGTCGGCTAGTTGTATTTAGCCGCCTGAAGGGGGACGGCTAGTTGGGATTAGCAGCCTAGGACATGGCTTTGTTTGGGCAGAACCTAGGTAAGAAATGGGTTAGGGTTTGCCAGAGGTTAAGCTAGGTTTAACCTGGGTTTTGAAGAGGTTTATTTGGGAGAGTGGATTCGGTTTGCGAATGGGTTTCTCTCTCTTTCTCTCTCAAGGTTTTAAAGTAGTAGTGTGGGGGAAGGGATGCTTGAGTGATTATTGATTGTGGGTTGATTGAATGGGTGATTGATATTGATGAAGAAGTGCTTGGACCCCCCTATTTATAGTAAAAATGTGGCAGGGGAGTGTCCACTGGACAATAGATCAAATTGGATAATAGGGTGGTTGATTTGACCTGCCATTAGATCTTTGTTATTCTGACACTGTCCAGGTGAGGGGCGGCTAGTTGTATTTAGCCGTCCAGTGGGGGGCGGCTACTCTCAAGTTGCCGCCCCCATGATGACCTGCCAAACGTCCAATCTCTGATAGGCGGTGGCTTGAGGTGGTTACTAGGTTTGAACCGTTAGAGAAGGAGCGGCTAAAAGGAACAAACCACCACAATATCAACATTAAATAATTTTTCTAAGTGTTTGTCACCAGGGTTAATCCTTTTAAAGAGATGTTTTCTTTATTAATTTTCAAATGTGGTCATTTCTAAGTATTACTTGAAGTATTTTCATTTCTTTTAGTAAATACTCAATCATATACAAGAAATTATGAGTTCTATACCCAATAGGATTGTATACACAGAAAACAAAAGAGTTATGCTTTTCAAACTAACATCAATCACATATTTGAATGAAATGAGTCATTGTTAGTTTATATTGCCAGCCTGGTTTGAATATAGACAAAAAAAAAAAACTATATCAAATTCGAAATTAAGAAATGAATCAAAATCATTGATCAACTAGGGTTTTAAATAACAAAATATAACGCAAACAAGGTCAACAACAAGAAGAAGATGATGAAAAAGAAGATGGAGGAAGTATATTTACCTTACACTTCGATATCGAACAAAGGACGGTGACCGGCGGGTGGAACAATATTGGAGCGGCGAAGGAAAGGGAGGAAAGGCAGGTGGAGTAGGGGACGGTGACCAGCAGGCGTCGTGGCCGGCGATCAAAATGGCACACTGGTGGAGATGGGTCGAAGAGAGAGAAATAGTTTTGTTAAATGGCTTGGGGTGGTTTTACATAATACTTTTTTATTTTTAAGTCCCCATAAACCATAGGATTTAGGGATCAATCCCTTACTTCTTCGTATTTGGGTTTTAGTCCTCAGATTTAAAGGATATGTTCCTTTTTAGTCCTTTCCAGGGACTAAAAAAAATAAAATAATTTAGGGATAGGTCCCTCACAGGGACTAAAAAGAAACATATCACAAATATAAAAATGATTAAAAATAGTAAATTCGCTAATTTGAGGGCCTAAAAAATTGGAAAATTAGAAAAGTAAGGTCATGTAGTGGTGTAGCGACTATTCTTGAAGATCTCCACGATATTTAGCTACAATAAAAATTTCATGCGATTCCATGTTCGACGCACTTTTTTTCTATCAGCCGGTTTTTCTGTAATGATTTGGAAATCATTTGGTGAACCTTTTCCAGGTGATCTCTTTGCTCCGGAAACTCATCAGTCATCCATTCTGTATCACCTTTTTTCTTCAAATATAAAATATTTTACTTACCAATCGATCAATAAAATAAAACAACTTTGCAAGGATTTATGTCTATAAAATTCATGTCTAGAAAAAAAGAAGAAAACAATGCATTTATAGGGAACACAATCCTCTGCAACAAAGTAAATAGGTCATTGATAATATAATTTTTTTCTAATAATGTTTTTCATTTCTCATTTATCTGAGTTTTTCATTAGACTCACACTAGAAAAATGTGTTTGGTTGTCTTATTAAGTGAAAGAAGAATAAAAAGCGATGTTAGATCCGTTCATCACATTATAACAAAACAAGGTTTTGGTGACATACGTTTTAAGTGACGGTCTCCTAAGAGTATGATAAGGTAACCGTTAAGGATGCATGTCATAATAAATATAATTTTTGTGGCTGTCATTTTTTATTGTCACAATATTCTACTTTCGTGACAGTTACTTAAAATATGAGTCACCAAAATATAATTATTGTGATAGACATTTTAAAAATGTCATCAATGATATATATTTGGTGATGGACGGTATTGAAATGTCACCAAAAACATGGTTAAGTCATAATTTGAGAATGCTATTTAATAACCTTTTAATTAAAAATTTTACCCAATCGAATCATATCCCCAAATCATATTTTCCCCCCCATTGAAAAAAATTAGGCAGCCCCAAATCATAGTTTTTCCCTCCCATTGAAAAAAATTAGGCACTTTTTCTCAATTGGTCGCAATTTCAGGCTTTGGGCGACTGTAATTGGTCGAACAGGATTCAAAACTATATCTACCTATTTTTTGTAAACAAATAAAATTTTGGGTTTATCCATCATATTCTACATTTATTCTTTTATCCAAACAAATCTTATTAGACAAATATATATCATTTTTAAGCTTCGTGTGAATTCGTAGTTAAGAGGATTCTTGGTTTGAAAACAAAAAAAACCTATCAGTTGATCCAAACACATTATATATTTGGCTTTTGAAAATTAGTCCGTCACTTATGTAAAAAAATTGTTCTTATATTCTACATTTAAGAGTAATAATTGATTATCCTTACATTACAACTCAGACTTGGAGTGGTATGAAGGATTCAAGGAAGATATACGTCATGGGATTATGTTTCCAAGAAAAAAATTATAAACTTTATTACAAATCCTGTTCGACCAAGTTCGGTCGTCCGAAACCTGAAATGACGACCAAGTTCGGTCGCCCAAAATCTGAAATGGCGACCAAGTCCGGTCGTCCAAAACCTGAAGTGGCGACCAAATCTGGTCGACCTGGCCGGATCGGTGGGAAAAGATAAAACACCGATTTTTTTTTTCCGATTGGTGGGGTAAGAAAAACCCTTGGTGGGGATAGCCGGCCCCTCCTCCCTCCCAATATCACATCACCAAATCTGATTTTTGTCCCCTATCTTACCCCCAAACCCTCTCGACAAGGAGAGAAAAAAACCACATGTGGCCATTTTGTTCATCTTCTATTTGTCAAAGGTATGGATTTTTTTATATTGAGTTATTTAATTAATTGAATTGATTGGATATTACTTTTACATAAATCAATTGTTTATCTTTCAAAGAGAAATCACCTTGTTATTATAGTCCCTAACCTGTCTTTGGACAAAATTTCCTTCAAAGAAGGCCATCCTTACTCCTTAGTGACATGTTATTCTCTTGTCAACCAAAAAAAAAAAAATGTGTGCGGTGTTGTGGCAGTGCATATGAATAAATAAAGTTGACAATAGATCATGCACAATGCCTCCCTCGTAATATGCTTGCATATATATATATATATATATATATATATATTGAGAAAAATCAAAATAGTATTTGTTAGTATTTTATTATGGATGAACTAAAAAATGCACTTGTTTATATATATATATATATATATTTGAGAAAAATCAAAATAGTATTTGTTAGTATTTTATTATGGATGAACTAAAAATGCACTTGTTTACTCTTGCATTACATGAAAATGGGTGAAAAATATCTTACACACATTTAATCAATTTTAGATTAGATAAATATCTCTACCATCTATAAGTAACATAATTGAGTGTCTTGTCATGTGCTATGGGGGTTCTTTTTGAGCTAGTGGTTACAAAATTAAAACCAAATAATAAGGTGCAGCTTCTTTCAAGTAATTAAATTGTATGTCATAGATAATGCCTTAATTTTGTTGAGTATCTGAATAATTTTTTTATTTATTATAATTTATGAACATTTCAGAGAAGTACAACAATATTGTAATGATTAAGAGTTAGATTAATTTTCAAGGTTCCCTGGAAAATATATGATTGGAATGGAGAAATCCATTGAATATGCCTTCATGAATGGCTCCAACAAAGGGATCGGACCACCTTATGTTTGTGTATGAAATGTGTTTGTAAAATTTGGGTGGATAAGACAACACTAGAAGAACACTTATTGTGGAATTGTATACTGCCTATGGTGACGGGCAAGTGACAAACGTCATTAAAACATTTGTATCGCCAGTTACTAAATATCAATAAATGGTGACAGACATTTGTGTATGTCACCTATTGTCTACCTACGGTGACATTCGCGTCTATTACCAAATACTACATATGGTGACAGACATGCTTTGATGGTCATAAATGATTACGGTGACTGACAAAAATCTATGGTGCAACCCTGACGGATGGACAAGCATCACAGTAGACCTTTCGTGAAAGATATAAAAGTTTTGGTGACGGTTTTCATCCGTCAGCAAACCATGTTTTGTTGTAGTGAAATGAGGCTGCAATTTAGGACTGGATGTATCATTTTCCTTTCAAGAACAAGAGAAAAAAAATGCCTAGGAAAAGAAAGCTCTAGGCGATGAAGCCTTGCAGGTGGCGGCACCAGAAAAAATAAAAGGGTCGAGTGTGTGTGTTCGACGGAGGAGCTTTTGGTCGGTATGTGACAAAGGGAGGCTGGACCGAGAACCTTTTGAAGCGGTTGACGAACTGTAGATCGCAGCGGCACGGGACGATGATCAATCATGGCGGATCACGATGTCCGTGGCAGAGTGGTGCGTCGGAGTGGTGCAGTGGATCTGGGATGGCAGCAACCTCGGCTGTGATACCATTGAAAGTCCTTTCAATGGACGTTGATGCCAATGAGAGGATGCTGATGCCGATGCCGATGAGAGGATACTGATGATGAAAAGCTGCAGTGTAGAAGAAGATGCGCCATGATGCTGGAGATCGCCGGATAGGGGAGACCTTTTAGTGGTACTTCTTTGTTGATTTTGATGATCTTCTTCATTTGATAATCATTATCTTATATAGATAGATAAGTTGCATCAACCACTTTTGAATCCAGAGAAATAGTAATAAGAAACAGTGTGAATACCATGCACATAAAATGTTTGGTGAAATTGATCGATAAACCATCATCTATTTTTATGGTCAATTCTGTTACACATTATTAATAGTTTTTTTTTGTTTCTAATAAAAATAGATGTAATTCATTGCAATATATATTGAGGTGCATACTTTATTATTTGAAGCATGCTAGAGCTACACATGGGGCCTACAGGTTTGTTATTCCCAACATTATCCAAAAGAAATAACACTCGATCTCTGCTAAATCTCACAATCTCCATAAACTCTCACTCTACAAGTAATGTCTATAAACAATGTGTATAGAAGGTCTCTTGTGCTGAAAGGGTAAGAATATGTTCACTAAAATCTTATTGTTTGGAGTGCATCTTCTTCATAAAGGTAAAATCCTTTTTTCTTTGAAGTGGACCATCACTGAACCCTCAAATGTGTATATATATATAAGTTAGTTGATTTTTTTTATTACATAGGTTCATTAGATTTGATGATGAAACCAAAAATAAAGCAAAAAAAAAAAAAAAAGATTAGAGTTTAAGTTCAACCTGGATAAATTCATTGAATTATGATCGAAATAAATATTTAATTTACTCTACTAAAGCTGTATTTGCAAACAAGCTTGAAAATAATTTTCACTCAAAGAAAAGTAGCATTTGAAATTAACTTTTCAAGAAGCATGCTATTGAAATACCAAAAAATCGTTGTTTATAATTAAAAGTTGTTTTTCCTACCATTGTGAGCGTTTGGAAACCATTTTGGATTACGTATCATACTTGCAAAAACAAAATTTTTAAAAAATTTCTAAACTCATTTTCAAATACAACCTAACAATATTTAGTAAATTGTAAATTAATTAACTAAATTTTTTTTACATTTATGATTGACAAAAATATTATAATTTCAATAAAAGATAATCTGACATTTCTCATACAGCTATTTCGCTTGCCTAAATCAAATGAAGAGATACAATAAATTGAACTTTCAAAAGATATTTTTTGCAATAATATAATGGATTTTTATGAAATTTTTGGTTTAAAAATAATTTTATATCAAAGATACAAATATGCAATGCATATGCATGCATGGAGTTTTTATATATTTTGTATTTTAGTAATTTTCATTAAGCTCGTCCGTCCCCTTTTGGTGAAAATCCTAGGTTTGCCACTGAATAAACCATAGTACAAAAGTAAGACAAAATCTTGCTTTTTACACAATTGTGTGCTTCGACCTACCATATCTGTTAGATTTTTTAACTTCACAATTTGAGTTTTCTTTATTGTCTTTTCCAAATCTAAGAAACAATTTTCTTTTCTAACAAAAACTATGTTAAAAATTTAGTTGGTTGTTGGCCATGCTTAGTTCTCAGGGGTGGTTTACTCATGACTAATATTTCTCCTCATATAGGATGGTTCACCCATTCAATTATTCGAATATCTCCTCCAATTTATATCCTCAAAATCTGTTTTTACACTTTAGCATGCCTAGATGAACAACAAGTTTATTTACTTCTTTTTTTAATTTTTTTTGAAGGGTAAAAGTAAATTTGTATTGCTATAAAAAACTGTACAGTATACACAAAAGTGATTTACAAAAAAGAGAGAAAGGGGAATGTGCTAGAGGATAAGCTCCCACAGTTGCTGTTGGGAGGAAAGTGCAGACCAGAATGAACAAAAAGTTAAATAGTAGATGTTAAAGGTAGAGGTTTTGCTGAAAGATTTACAGGAGCCATATCACCTTCACTTGAGACGTGGTATCTCCAATTCAATTTACAACATCATCCATGATAACAAAAAGTTGTCCTTGGCTCCATCCCCTGATGGGCCATACCTTTCCAAATCCGGACCTCCATTTTATAATCAAAATATCATGCAATTTCACCATCTAAACTTCAAATCTTTTAAGCCCCATTCAAGTAATCCATATATATGAAGTGTTGATGGAACCCTTGTTTTCTCCTTGAGAACTAGCTAGTTGATAATATGATTGACTTGCTTCGAACAAGCAACGATGGCAGGTGGAAAGGAAGTCGATCTATATGAAGTGTTGATGGGATCAAAGTATACAATTCCAGGCCTCATGTGGTTGTGCACGCCATCGTATGTCGTTATAACATACCTATTATCTTCTCCATCTCTCTCTACTCTCTTCTTCACAGGGCAACCTTCGGCTGAGCAATGATAGTAATTCCTGAGTTGTGCAGTCATTCAAAAACTATGGTCCATTAACAGTAATATCATTATATATTCAAGTACTAAAACAGAGAAAATATGGATGAGAAGCAGTGAAAATCAATGGCCAGTGAAAAACCACTATTTGATCAGTAATTCATCATATACATGTAACCTGTCAAATTCTCTCCTTACCTAAGATTTGGGCTGGTCTTCACTGACTTCTTCCCATACTTCCTCCACTTATAACCATCATCCAAGATATCAACCTCCGATTTTGTACGGAAAGCGATCTTCGATCCACCATCAACTTTCATCTTCTTCATTTCCCTCCCTAGTTTCCTTCAACAAAACAACAAAACAAATCAGTATTAAAGCAGCAGTTCTTCCAATCCTGCCATTAATAAATTCAAAAACAAAAACCAGGAGCCTCACAAGCTGCTGCTGCTGCTACAGTTATGTATGCCTGTATTGCCCCAACTATATGGTACTGAATATTGGACTGGCTCTTGAAAGTGTGGTTGCGCCGAGGGAGGTGCAACGACATCCAGCGAGCCTTCCTCGAACATCAAATACTCTGCGAATTCAAACATCAATTGGTCTGAAACATCCATACAATCTGCTGGGACACCGTAAGTGATGAGTGTACTTAGTACAACAGCCGCCATGGTATCTGTCGAAGGATGCAGTTTCTAGATTTATATACTATGTTCATTAAAGTATGGTCGCGCCTTCCCAGAGGCCTTCCTTATAGTGAAATGAAACTTCTTAGTTAGTGCCGACGAGACTTTGAGTGGTGTTCCCCACCAATAAATCTATAATTCTAGTTTCCTTTTTTCGCCTACATGTACAACAATATATGGAAGACTTGTCATGGGAGATGAGACATGATAATAAAGACTCCAAGTGGCCTAATTAACTTTGAAAATGAAACAATCTTGGAAGCATCGTTGGTAGGGTTGCAACTTGGGTCGAGTCGGGTCCAACCGGAACCAAACGGGTTGAATCTGATTTTTATGTGAGTTGGGTTCAGATTGATATCATATATAACCTGACCAAACCCAAACCTGAAATACACTCATATGATATTCAATATGAGCTATTGGTACTTGATTCTTTGTTAATCTCTATCGTTGGATTGCATTTTAGACAATCTAAATTCCTCTAGCTCTCACGTCACAGCAAGGTAAAAACTCTTGCTGCCCTCATTTCACTCCTCTCTCTATCTCTCCCTTTCTTCTTATTAAAAAAAACAGATGACACTAATTCTGACAGATCTCTATCACTCTCTCTCTTAAAAAAAAACCCGAAAAAGTCATGGTTGCCAAAGGATCTTGGGTTCTTGATGTTGATTTTATGTTAGAGAGAAATTTTGGATCTAGAATTCTCTTGTTTTGGTGGACTTTACATGGATCTCTTTGAATTTTTTGTTTCGATTATTTGTTTGGGTGATCACAATTTTGTGAAATGGATGTTTTTTTCTTAATTAAAAATCTGTTCTTTGTGTTTTGGGTTTTGTTTTAGGATTGAAAACTAGGTTTTGTGGGTTGGGTTTGGGTTGGATATTTTTGCCACTAGTTGGATTTGGGTTATGATCACTGGTTTGAAATTTGGGTTGGGTTGGGTTATAATTGAATATCTTTAACCTCAGGTTGGGTTCGGGTTATAGTCAACCTGAGCCCAAACCACCAAGTTGCATCCTTAATAGTTGGGATATATGTGTGATAGTGATAAAAAAATGATACTGGAAGGGTCAAAACCTGAATATTCAGATTTGGGTGACCAGTTCAGTTCACTCTGCTATTCTTCCATCTTGTTGACACAATTTGCTAGCGAGATGGCTAAGGATGTCACCGGAGAGGGTGGGGTGACTGGCAAAAGGTCATTCGACGCCCAAGTCAGTAAATGAAAAATGAATTTCTCATATCTCTTATGAGAGATTTTATCCCCTTTTTATAGTACTGTTGGTCTCACCCTGAGGATCCACGGCTGGACATCTGCGCTGCCTAGTTGAATGGAGAGGAAATCCAATGATCCTATGAGATCAAGGGAGATTGACAGAATTTGCTTCGATCTGTAGATATACTGATCTTCCTCAGTCGGATTTGGTCCCAGTTTGATTTGATCTAGTTCGGGCCTAGTCGTCCGATGCACGTGAGCATGGAGATCACTTGTGCGTGTCGTTGTCATTGTTTGATTGGACAGCAGGATGATGTGACACGTGGCATGCCTTAATTGGAACTAGAAAATGGTCCTTATAGATACGGTTTAAAACCATGATCAAAAGCTTTTTATCATGGTTTTAAATCGTTATATCTCTAAGTGTGATCTTTTATATAACATTTTTTATCACGATTTTCAAACGTGATCATAAGTCAAACTGTAATCAAATCTAAAACTAATGCGTGTAATTTGGAGAGGAATGACTATAATTTTTTAATAAACCTTATGTGTCATTGTAAAGGGAAAATGTCACATTTTTCAAAATGAAACATGATTTTTAAATAAACAATATCATGGTTGTTTAACAACTTAGAATTTCCTACAACTAATTACAGTTTAGATTAGAATAATGATCTTTATATTATTTAATATCACACATTATAAACAATTTGTGATCTTTAAGTTATATAAAAAATGCACAATTCACCCAAATTGTATCAAAAGGGAACATTGGCTTCATATTTTGATCCTATTGCGGAAGCCTGGATATAGTGTTTGTGACTGATCTATAGACTTAATTGAGTTGTAAAAGACCTTTGTGTTAGAGTCAGCCGCACCCAACCACAGTTATCGATATTTTTGTCTCACAAATTATTCTTCCTGGGAGAGACCAGTCAAATATCTACCTCTTGCATCCTCTTCCTTTGCAATAAGATTGTGATCCCTCGGGTTTTGTTGAAGATCTGATTGGGCCTCCTCCATATCCTTTTTTCTGTTAGAAAGATTGTGTACGTTGCACTGTCTAAAAACTTCCTTATTCCAAGTCTTGAGCACCTGCTTTGTGTGAGACTATTTTTTCATAGATCAATACATGGGGAAACCTTTTATCTGAACATGCAATAATGCTTCCTGCACGGAGTGAAAAGATGGATGAGATTCCCAAGCTTCAAAGTGTTTAAAAGGTCTTGGACCTGCAGGAGTGAAGCACAAATGATTTTAAGTGGGGAGTGGTAGTCGGATATTTCAGGAGGTAGATATTCCACCAGAGAAAGATAAATTGATATGAATTCGTAGTTGCAAAGAACTTTGTCCAGTCAGCACATAATACGACTGTCATGTCTATTATATTGCTCCATGATGGAGTATGCCTAATTGACTTGAGGTCTTCTAGCCCAAAGTAATGAATGCAGGAGTTAAAGGCTTACAGACTCTTACCTTTTCATTGTTGAATTGGACTTCATTGAAATCTCCTCCAACTAGCCAACATGAACGTCCAATAGTGTTGGAAAGTCTTTTAATAGTTTCCCATAGAAGAGCTCTGACCGGTCTAATATTAGCTTAGATGCATCAATCGAAGTTAAAAATTAACATATATTGCTTGATGGCTTTAGACGAAGGATCATGATGTGTTTTGATATGCCAAAAATAAAAATAAAAAAAGATACTGAATATAATGAATAAATAGATACTTTGAAGGGGTATTACGTACAACAAGATATTTGAGAGGTGTTTTATATGTAAAAAAAAGTGTTGTTATACATAATCCCTTTTATAATGAATAAATGCATATACAATTCACTGAAACATTTGTTTTATTTTTTTATTAAATTATATATCTAACTAATTAGATGATGTATGCTATTTTAAAAAATTCACAACATGTGTGTACTAGAGTTGTAACTGAAAAGAAAAAAAAAATTCTAGATAACATTATCTAAAAGAAATCCTCCCAACAGAAATGATCGGTCGGAGAACATACAAAATTTTATGAGGGTCATCGAAGACCAATATGTGTTTTTGAAAGACCACACAAACGTTGAGACTACTGTTCCGTTTTAATATTCAGGGAAAAAAAAATACTTATTCTGAATATCCCAACGACGTTTCCACCACGATGACCATATGATCATTTAATGATAAAATGAGCCTTTGGATTCATCTATAAAGCCTTGTAAGAAAAGTCTTCCATGCAATGCTATGTGGGACAAAAAAAAATAAAAAAAATTAAATAATTTGTGGGAATCACCACTACAAGTTAGCCTGTCAATTATCTGAAAAAAAATTTATATCCAATCTGAATCCGTATTCAAAAAAAAATATATATCCGATATTCAAATATCCAAAATACGGATATGGATATCAGTGTATCTGAAAAATATCTTGAATTCGATATAGATTATAAAATTATCTATGTTTGTGTTATAAATTATCCATATTTGTTATCTTGTATAATTAATCACAATCATTTTATATTATATTACTATTAATTTTTTTTTAATTTATGATATCTAAAAGAAAGAATAAGTCTTAAAATCATAATTTTAGTTTTCATATCTTTTTAATATATCACTTGATTATCCAAGTTAGTGTTATTTTTTTAAATATTTAAATTAATGTTAATATTTAAACATGGTTATTATCCAAAAAATATCAGTACCGAATGATTAAGATATGACTGAGATATTAATGTATTCAATCGATATCCAATCCGTTGACATGCTTACTCCAAAGCACCCTCAGCGGCCACCAAGAAGCTTCATTTCATCAATGGGAAGGTCTGTTGGAAGGCTCGGACGAAAGCTTTAGAATTTACATATATAAGACATAAATTACGTCCTTATGGGATCAAGGAATCCATAGAGTCTGGTTTTGAGATTCCTATGGATCTTCCTGACATCTCTTTTTTCGAATTCGTGGAGCGTTTGATGTCAGATGAAGTATCTCCGGAGGTCATTGCATCTCCTATGTTGCAGCCACAGTTTCAGAAGCCAATTCATCCAATACCAAGTAGTAGTAGTAGTAGTAGCAGCTTGTAAGAATTTTACACTTGTTTTGATTTTTAGGATCGATCTGGTTGTTCTTTTTCTTATGATTGAGTTGAATATCTGATTTTGGTTGAAGGAAATGTATGAGTGGATCCGAGAAGGTGAAGGTTGATGGTGGATTGAGAATTGCTTTTCGGACGAAATCAAAGCTCGAGATCTTAGATGATGGTTACAAGTGGAGGAAGTATGGGAAGAAGTCTCTGAAAAATAACCCAAATCCAAGGTATGGTAAATTTGATGATGATGCTTTAATGGAGGGGATCCATTCAGGACTAGATGTCACCAAGGCTCTCGGCAGTTTTTCATTGTGTCATCTCACATATTTAACGTGTGAGGTTTGTGATATTTTAGGATCATATTTTAGTCTCTCATCGCTTTTGTTCATCATTAATTGTTATCAACAATATCTAGTGGTGGAGGTAATAATTAATCAATGTTGAGTGATTCTCTATATTGTGTGTACCTATATATAATTTGTCATGTAATGAAATGATTATGATAATGACATATTCTTTACTAAATGATCTATTGCTGCGTTGCCAGGAACTATTATCATTGTTCCATCCAAGGTTGCCATGTGAAGAAGAGAGTGGAGAGGGATGGGGAAGATAACAGCTATGTCATAACCACATATGACGGCGTTCACAACCACAGGAGCCCTGGAGTACTCTATTAGGATCCCATCAACACTTGGTATATATAGGTGTCCTCTCAATCCTTGGCTGCCAATTGCCCTGAGCTAATGTCAGTAATCGATGCAAGCACTTCTATGTAATTGCGGTTGTGATCAATATTTTCGTATCGCAGAAGATTGAGTAAGTGGAATCTCCATGTTTCATGATGCAAAATTTGAAGGCCTTGTGACAGTTTTCATTTTATGCAAATTTTGTGCCAGTCCAACAACTCATTTCAAATTTGAATGATTGCATTTGTATGATTGCCATTTGAAAATTTGAATCTTTTGTAGTTCTTAGTTCTTTGTTTGTGTTGTGGGTTGGCATTTGATCTTTAGTTCTAGATTCAGTGCATATAATGCAAAATATGCCATGTATGCAGTTATTTATCTTTACCTTCCATTTAAAATAATAAGTTAGGCAAACCACTATATTATTTGCAATGATTTGAACCACTTTTTGAGCACAAGAAGAAACAGTTGAAAGGGGACCATCAAAGCCCAGATGCATTAAAACCTTTGATGAATACCCCCAGGAAATCACAAAGGTTTTTAAATCTGTTGGAAGGGGACCATCAAACTTTGTAATATCTTTTTTTTTCTTTTGTATTACAGAATTTGTGGACCAGTTGCCACACGAGAAAATCACATGAAATAAATGTCACAGTTAGATTAAAGAGATAAAGATATACCTCTTCATTAGAATCATTGTTTGTATATGAAGTATATATAGGTATATATGCATGCTTGTATGTATTGCTAGTATTATCATGTTTTTGTTGTTGACAATTAATGTTATGAGAAAAAAAAAATAGTTATGTAAAATTCTGTAAGGAGTCATCCTACGAATATTAAAAATAGTTTTTACTGTTACTGAAATTGTAGACGAAGAACTACAAAGCTCCACAAATTGCACTCTCACCCAACTTGCAAGATAAAATCACACACGTGATATTTAAGATTTTTAAATACCATTCACCTAGTGTATCCCAAGTGAGAGTGAGTTGATTTGAAATTTAATTTGTAAAAGATTTTTGAGTTGATAAATGTTTTAAAAAAATGTTATGAATTTTTTTTCCATAAATGTGTGTGTGTGTGCGTATTTCAATTAAGTTTATCATTCTTTGAAATGCTCCATCTATGAGTTATTTTATTTGAACTATATTAAAAAAAAAATGAAAATCTAGATCTTCAAAGCATAACATCTAGATGCTCCAATGTGGTGAGGACGCTCATATATATTTTAGTTCGCACAAAATTTTGAATTTCAAATTTCAAATATCTTGATCAATCTCATATAAACCAAATCACAGCAATCATATGCAATGTTTATCCCAATGTTAGGACTGAAGTCCATCAGACATTTTTGTCCAGAATATACAGTGAATAATCTTTTTGTCACAGTTCTCTATAAATAGGCATCTTGTATCTGAGTATATTTATTTTAATTTCTAAGGTGGTCGAATCAGATCTGTGAGAGCTTTTTGAGAATCAATACAATACGTAGGTCATTTTTTCACCTTTAGGAGACTATTGATTTCTATGACCACTATCAATGGATCCGTTCGAGGAGAATGAAGAAGAGGGGATAATATGTTTTTAGCTATATATGATTGTAAATTGTTTCTGTTTTTTATCAATTTGTTTTCTGAACTAGCTAGGTCCCATACCAATTTTTTACCCAGTTGGGATTTCTTTTCCATGTTAATCCAACTTTTTCAGGGGTTGTAAGTGATTGTGCTTGATTTTGATTTATTGACATGCTTATGTTTTAATTTATTTATCATCAATCAACAACTAAAAGTGATTAATAATCTATCCAAATCATAAAAAAATTAACTCACACTAAGCTAGACATATCTATTCACCCCTTCATTGTCTTGAATCTCTACTATATATATATTGCTTCTAACATGCCTTGCATATGTGAAAAATACGCACGAAATATCAGAATTGCGCGTGATAATTTACACCTAATAATAATTGAGGTGTATTAGAAAGATTTTTTATATACTTTAATGTTCTATATATACTGTAAGCGATTCTTATTAGGACAATATTGTAGATCATTGTTTATATATCGTATTCTATAATACTCTATAAAGTATAATGTAACTTAATTTAAATTTTATAATAATTTTGTATTTGTTGAGAATATCGTGTACACACATGTACACATTTGTTGGGCCTATTGAATTAAATTTTATTTTTATTGAACTGAACTCAAAAGTTAAGAGAATGAATCAATGAATTATAAGAGCATAACCTAAATATATAATATAAAATAATAAGAAAATAATGACCTAATAGGATGTGTGACTTTCTGAAGAAGTAAGATAATTAAAGAGATGATGGAACATAAGGTCACAACAATGATCCAGGAAGAAAACTATGTAAAATAAAATATAAAATTATTGATAATATGAATGGCAGGTGTAGGAGCAGAGATGAAAAGATATGGAAAACATTAGATGGTGAAGCCAAATGTCACACACCAAACAATTTTGAATTTGTAACTAATATCTAAGCGAAAGTTTTTTTTTTTTTTTAATTAGATTGTATTTAAATGATGTATATTTGTGAAGTGGTTTATATTCATGTGTTATTTATGGATTAGTATACCTGGGTGAAGTAGTATCTGAAGGACCATTACATCACAGGTTATGAAATAAACATTGTTAAAATTGCCAACGGAAAAAAATCAATAAATATTTCACCGTTACAATAGTAATTTCTCATAGCCGGAAGGAAAATGATCTCTTTTAAATCTTGGCCAATTTTGTTATTCAATTTGATTTGGAACAGTTAATCACAAAAGTGATATCATTCATATTCATATAAAAAATTTGAAAATTCAACCATTGAAAAATTAATAAATATGTCACTATTACAGTAAATAGTTCTCATAACTGGAAGGGAAATTATCATTTAACTAAAGTCTTGATCAATTTCGTGATTCAACTTGATTTGAAACAATCAGAAAAGTAATGCATTCATATTAAAAAGTCACAGGATGATATATTGTTTTGTGGTTGATATTGATTATCAATCTTAAGCCAGGTTGGAATAACAATGGATTTAGCCGGAATAGCCTTAAATAGCCTGTTTGGTTGCTTGAAATAACCAAGGATAACAATGTCACAATAAACATGCATATACCAGTATTGGGATTCTATGTTAGGGCTGGAATCGAGTTATTCTCCCCTATTCATCTGGGATTCTATGTAAGGGCAGGAATCAGGTTATTCTCCCCGAGTCCTGCTACACAAGCCCCATTATTCAGGCCTCAACCACATACCTCATTAAGTGTCAATAGACTATTGGTTTCCTAGTTAACTTTTATAAAAGGCTAAAAATAAAATACAAAACTATCCCTATTTAACTCACAAAATTTCCATGCCAAAAAACCCTCCTTTTCATTTACTGGTTCCTACTCTCGAAACATATCCAAAAAAATTTTAACCCCCAAAACACATCTCAAAAATTTCTAACCGTTTTTTTATATACATTCACCACTTAAAAAAATCATTCCAGCCGACATGTTCATCTTTGACGACCGATGTTACCACCCATGGATTCCTCTCGCTACCTGAGAGGTGGTTTGACCACTTTTCTAGTCTTCCTCAGGATTCCACTATTTTCGACCTTCACATCCACATTTTGATGATTGTAACTGATTTAAAATATACTGCATAAAATATTCAATTCATTTGTTAATGTAACTGATTTTTATTATATAAGCTATATAAACATCAGTTACATTTGTGAATGTAACCAACATTTATTATAAATCCATATAAACAAATTAGTTATATTTCATAAATAATCAAATTTTACAAATAAAAGTCATGAATGTTCATATTAGTTCCCAATGTAACTTAATTACTTTTGAAAAAAAATGCATATAACTCCAAAAAAGGTATGAAAGTACAATTGACATTCAACCGTTACATAACCACATGCCATAATAAAAAGTTTTAACATCAAATATTATATTCAAAAGGCCAGATCAGAGACTTTCATATTTGAATTTAAAAGGGCCATATTCAAAAACCATATCAGAACTGTCAGATTTAACATCAAATACCAAGAAAAAAAAAGATTGTATCAATTGCAAAAATAAACAATAAAAACAAATGCCACACCTGAATCGCCTTACATTGAAATGATAGCCAAATTGTTCAATTGTGGTTTTCGATTGGATGAGAGGCTAAAAAAGTTCTCCAAAAATCAAAACAATGGTTGAAAATCCTCTAAAACAAAGTTTGGATGTGCTTCTTCAATGCGTTCTTAAAAACAATGATAATTGAAGAGTTGATTCAATTATCAATAAATAATCCAATTGTGACAAGTAAAAAAAAAGGCAATTGCATGTAGTCTAGGCACGATTTCATATGATTTCATGTGAGGAAATCATAACCGTTCTATAATTATGATGAGAAGTATCAGTATTACTACATATGCTATCTCATAGGGTTTAAATGAGATCTGTGAATCATTTTTCTATTCTCTCGTATTCATCAAGATTCTATTGTTAGGGCTGGAATCAAGTTATTCTCCTCTATTCATTGGTGATATGTGGGCCCCACACATATCTTTTTAAAAAAATTCGGCTGGTACCCCTGCGGTCCCTTCTTGCACACCTGTTGCGAAGCCCGTGATTAAACACTGGTGACGTCACTTCCATGTAAGAACAATTGCATACTAAATGAAATTGGGTCCTACATAAAATTCTGTTTTTTTCATTTTAATACAAATTTCAAACTGTTTATAAACGTGATGTTTATCAATTGAGGCAGGATTAATATTAAGCAATATCTAGGAAACCCCCAAAAAAAAAATTAATAATACATATGAATATGAAGGGTAGTTTCATTACTTTTTAAATAATAAATATCATTTATCAACTTGTTCATGACTACCTCTAATATTATTCATCATCTATTAAACAACAAATTGTTTATTCTTACGTTTCGTAACGAGAATAACTGAAAACATAACTAAACATAAAATATGTTATTTCAATGATATATCCACTTATATCGGTATAACTATTTCTCCGGAATAAATAACTCTTTTTCTCCGTTCAAACAATGGCCATGTGTGAACAAAGCAACCTGTCTTGCAAAACTAAGACACTTCAACCAATTGAACACATTCCATTATGTTATGACCGTTGATGATGACGTTTTTTTTCCCTTCTTAAATAGCCTCTCCCACGGACCACAAAATCCTGCCAAAATCATATGACTTGTCCCAACGATGCTTCCAGGATCGTATGATCATTTACAAATTTTAATAGATCATTTGCTTTTTCATGCTTCATTCTCTTATGACAAGTCTTCCATGTAATGTTGTTTTTATGTGGGAAAAAAAAAATTAATAAAGATATTATGGTGGGGGACACCACTCCAAGTCTCTTTGGCGGCTGTATATTATGGTTTGCACTAACCAAGAAGTTTCATTTCACTACAAGGAAGGTCTGTGGGAAAGCGCAACCAGCTTTACTGAACACATATATATATATAGACATATAAATTTGGAGAGTGCATCAATCGAAAGATATCATGGCGGCGGTTGAACTCAGTAAACTCATCACTTACGGTGTCCCAGATTGTATGGATGTTTCAGACCAATCAATGTTCGAATTCGCAGAGTATTTGATGTTCGATGAAGGCTCGCTGGATGTCGTTGCACCTCCCATGGCGCAACCACACTTTCAAGAGCCAGTCCAATATTCAGTAGCATGTAGTTGGGGCAATACAGGCATCCATAACTGTACTAGTAGCAGCAGTAGCAGCAGCAGCTTGTGAGGCTCTTTGTTTTCTTTTTGAATTTAATAATGGCAGGATTAGAAGAGCTGCTGCTTTAATTCTGATTTTGTCTTGTTGTTTTGTTGAAGAAAACAAGGGAGGGGAATGAAGAAGATGAAAGTTGATGGTGGATCGAAGATCGCTTTTCGTACAAAATCGGAGGTTGATATCTTGGATGATGGTTATAAGTGGAGGAAGTATGGGAAGAAGTCTGTGAAAACCAGCCCAAATATGAGGTAAGGATAGAATTTGATAAGTTACATGTTGTATCTGATCAATTATTGATCAAATAGTGGTTTTTCACTGGCCATTGATTTTCACTGCTTCTCATCCATATTTTCTCTGTTTTAGTACCTGAATATATATATAATGATATCACTGTTAATGGACCATAGTTTTTGAATGACTGCACAACTCAGGAATTACTATCATTGCTCGGCTGAAGGTTGCCCTGTGAAGAAGAGAGTAGAGAGAGATGGAGAAGATAATAGGTATGTTATAACGACATACGATGGCGTGCACAACCACATGAGGCCTGGAATTGTATACTTTGATCCCCTCAATACTTCATATAGATCGATTTCCTTTTCACCTGCCATCGTTGATTGTTCGAAGCAAGTCAATCATATTATCAACTAGTTCTCAAGGAGAAAACAAGGTTCCAGTTATAGCTAATATTTGATGTTCAGATGTGGATTGCTTGATGAAATGTGGCTTACAGCTTTGAAGTTTAGATGGTAAAATTGCTAGAAGTTTTGATTGTACTAAGGGGGTCAGGACCTGGAAAGGTATGGCCCATCCGGGGATGGAGACAAATACAACTTTTTGTTTTGATGGATGATGTTGTAAATGTATAGAACTTCAATTATTGGAGGTACTGTATATGTCTCAAGTGAAGGTGATATGGCTCCTTTGAATGTAGTCTAACTTCCATTCCAACTCCCTTTTGTTCTAATTGAATATAAATCTTTCAGCAAATCCACTATCACTAACATCTACTGTTTGTCTTTTTATTCATTGGGGAATGTTAAAGTGAAAAAACAAATTTGAGGATATTAGTTGAATGAAATATTCCAACAACTCTCATGGAGTTACCACCGACCAAAAAAAAAAAAAAATTCCAACAATTGAATGGTTGAACCATCCTATATGAAGGGGGAATATTAGTGTCATGAGTTACAACAACCAATAAAAAAATTTGGTAATAACAGGAAATTTATTTTAACGCCCAATTCATGGCTTTTCAATGACGCTGATTAATTTAGATACGCAGATGTCAAACTTTTTAACATAGTTTTTGTTAGAAAAAAAAATGATGTTTCATAGATTTGTAAAACTGTACAATAAAAAAAAAGGGTTAAAGATATCTACATCCCTGCAATCATAGATAATCTTATATACGTCCCCGTGAAAATTGGAAGTTAAAAAATTGCATAGATGTGGTAGGTCGAAGCACACGATTGTGTTAAAATTAAGACTTGATTAACTTTTAATACTTTGATAAGAGTTTAGTTATGGTCCACTTCAATGAAATAAGGATTTACCTTAATTTACACAGAAGATGTATTCCAAATGATAAGATTTTAGTGCACACATTCTTACCCTTTCAGCACAATAGACCTTCTGTACACGTTGTTTTATAGACATATAATGTTTGTTTGTAGAGACTAAGAGTTTACAGAGATTGTGAGACTTTTTAGGGTGTGTTTGTGCCACATGGAAAATGTAGGAAAATAAAAACTTTCTATTTGACCACATAAAAACCAGTTATATGTGCTAAACAAAAAGTGGAAAAAAAAAACTTTTCATCACTTTCCCTTTCTTATTTTGTCTTATTAGGAGAGGAGGAAAAAAAATTTCCTCAACCAGTGGAAGGAAAGTGAGTTTGCTTTTTTGGGTTTGAATATTTAATGTTTGGTGATATTGAATTTTTTTTTTCTTCTTATTTTTTATTTTATAATAAAATAATAAAAATATTTATTTAATTTTTTTATTTATTATGTGATATGTTCTTATTGATTGTCTTTCAAAATTTTATTTATTTAAAAATATTTGATTGATAAGTTAGATTGCTCTTATATTATACTTAAATTAGCGTACAAACAATATATATTTTTTTGTCATTTTTCATCATTTTCTCTAATAAGATAAACAATATATTTCTTTTACGGTCATTTTCATCGTAAGCACAAAAACAATTTTTATTTTTCGTTATTTTCCATCACATGCACAAATAAAAGTTTTTATATTCCATCACTTTCTTAACAAACACAAACAACGTATAAACTGGTGATGCAGCGTGATGATCACGCTCTTCTGCTGATCCGATCAACCTTCAAGAATGCGAGATCTGCATGCTCTTACGATGCTGTTGATTCCTAAGAGTACTAGGATGAAGGGCTTCAACGCGTCTGTTGATTCCTAAGAATACCAGAAACGATAGAATTCTATGCAGTTATTGATCCTTACATGATAACAAAATACAATAGAGAAAATAAACAAACTTTAATAATCAATTTATGCATTCATAATGTGATTTACAAGTTTATTTATAGGGCAGAGAATCCTTAACATATTAGGATCTTAATTGTTTATCTAAATCTGTTAAATAGGATTTTAATAGATTTTCTAAATTTGAAAATCACAAACAAATTCATATCTAATCCTAACTAATAAATCATAAACAAACTTCATATCTATCATAACTAATATTCGAATTCAAATAATTATTTGAAATTCAAATCTAAATATAGTAACTAAAATAAATAAAATAAATCTTAACAAATTCTAAAACTGTTAAAAATAGTAAAAATAATAAAAAATTATAAATCATTTATAATCATCTATTTGATGGTCCTTAATATCCATTGAACGGTCCATGATCGTGCTGCATCAACTGATCAAGTGAAAAATAATTTACTTTCCATCACATTCCCTTTGACCCAAATTCCTTTACTTTCTTTCATTTTCCTGTGAGATTGTGCACAAACACACCCTTAGAGATCGAATGTTTTTTTCTTTTGGATAATGCTAGGGAAGAACCAACGTGCACGCTTGATAACACAACATGAAACAATAGAAGATATCCGATCCGATACACGTCAAGATTCCATTAACTATTTTTTTATTGATTGAAAATGTTTCTCTTACAAAAGATGGTGACACTCCTTTTATAGTCCACAAACATTAAATATATACTCATAATATCAATTATGACTACTAAAAATAATAAAGACCAATTATAATGACAATTATTAAATTTAATAAAAATAAAATACAAGATCCTTAAATCCTAAATTCGATCATAATTCACCAATAAAAAGTTATTATTATAATTTTAAATAATGAGATATGTCTATATGATTAGGGCTGGTAAACGAATTAAGCTACTCGGGCTTGGCTCGAACTCGGCTCATTCAAGTAGACAAATGAGAGAGCTTAAACAATTTTTAAAGCTCAGTTAGACCCGGGACCTGAATCGAGCTTCATTTTGTGTTCAAACTTGAATCGTGTGTGTTATAAAAAACTTATTTGAAGTTTTACTAAACTCCTTTGTAAAATCAGAACATTAAATCAATACAAAGTTATGCTTGTTTAGGTTGATGAACTTGGCTTATTTAGGCTAAATTTTATTTTTAACTCCTAAAAACCTTAAAATGAAGAAAAATGCTAGGCTCGTTGAGGCTCGTGAGCTCGACTTGGCTCGGCTCTGCTCGGCTCTGCTCGGCTTGATTCGTTTATAAATTAGCCGAGCTTGAACATGTCAAAGCTTGGCTCGTTCGGCTCTTTACCACCCCTATATATGATAAAATCTCACAAAACTTTATTTTAGAGACTGATTTGAAATTAAACATTCTACATTAATTTTCTTTTCAAATTTATCCTACATTACTGTAATATGCTTTGATTCTTTTAATGAGTGTATTGCAATGAATTATATATACTTTTTATTAAAAAAACATATTTTAATTTACATATATAACAGAAGATATATCTAATAGAAAAATATAACTGTATGTAGGGCTGCATGTAATCAACTCATCTAACATTGCTTTTCTACCTCATGTCCCAAAATATCACCATGTGCGATGAAATATAATTCATTGTAAAATGTCAGCTTTCGCGATGAAAATAATTTCATGGCAAAAGATCACCTGCGATATTATATTTTCACAGCAAATGATTTTTTCATACAATGCATACGCAATGATAATAGCAATGAAATTATTTTGTCGAGAAAAACCTTTTACTACAAAATGATAAATTTTTTCTATGAAATAATTCGCAGCTAAAACCTATATTTCTTGTAGCACCTTAACTTATATAAATACTGTCAAACACATTTTTCTAATGTGAATCAAATGGAGAACTCAAATAAAAGAGAAATGAAAAACATTATACATCACCAAAAATTTTAAATTATCAATGATCTAACAGTATTCACTTTTTTGCATATGATTATGTTGCCTAAAAAATGTATTGTTTTCTAGTTTCTTTTTCTTGACATCCATTTTATGGACATATAAATCACAGCAAAATTGTTAAAAATTCAGTTCACTGGTAATCTTGAGGTTGTCCCTAAAAATTTGCATGGTTGATCAAATTAGGGAGATCTCATGAGTTTGTGTTAATCTTCAATCATGGATTGATATGTATCCCCTCACATGCTAAGCATTTGATGTTTGATAGACTTTTTGAACATGTGTGCGCGCTCCTGATTGGGATTGAGCAAGCTGATGGGGTTTAACACTGTCTAGATCCCATCTCCAATTTTAGGAGATTAGATTTCAGTCAATATGGATCGCATGAGTTTATGCCATTCACTCTTGACCAATAAATATAATGTGTACACAAATAAATGTCTCTAAGTAGGTTGATAGAGATTTTTCACTCAAATCAGAAAAATATCATTCATGCTATAGTGATTTTTAGTATTTTGTATTGCATGACCAACCTCATCTTCACCAAGCAATAGTTCGAAGAACTATTAACTCTTAGCCTTTTTTAGAGTTTAAAATGCAATCATATATACCATGTTTGTTCCCTTCACTCACTGTATTCATAAGATATATACTTTCGTTAACAGTTTTTATATATTTTTATTTTATAAACAATATCATTCAATTAATCTTAAAATATATATACTTTAAATTTTATAAAAGTACATACGTCACTAAATGAGGTACATGATTTTTTTAAATAGCATGTATTGTTTGCATTTTAAACTGCAAAATGAATTGACTGTAACATTATATATAATGAATTACCAACCACACCATAGCAAAATTGTGAGGGTAGGGAAGCATTCATAAATAAAAAAATTTAATCACTTGAGTTTATCCATACTTTTTTTTTTTATTATTGGTAAACTTTGTATTACTATGAACTGTGAATATGTACAAAGTGAAAAGGGAGAATATTTAAAAGGAACAGAGTGACTACATATCAGTCCCAATGTTAACAAAAAGATCACCAGAGCAATTTCCAAGAGCAGTTTCAGGGTGCGTTTGGTTGCGCGATTGCGCTGCGATTGCGATTGCAGGAAGCTGCGTTTACAATCGTGCAACCAAACAGTTTTACTGTAGCAGCTTCCTGCACACAGATTTCAGGCAAATAGTGCCCAAAAGCTGCGATTTCAGAAAGCTGAGAAAGTGAGCTTCCTGCAGAATCAGTTTGCAATCGCAGATTCCTGCAGAATCAATTTTACAATCGCGCAACCAAACGCACCCTCAAGGTCATTTGCAAGTAATTTCATTTACTAACTCGAGTTGTGACTTTCCCAACCTTGTCCTCCACTAAGATCTTGAGGAAATCATGCCAAAAATTTGGAGGCTCATGAATTTGGTACCCCAAAGTAGATTGAAAAGTTGCTAAGTGATCACCTGCTTGGTTTCCTTCCCGGTAGACATGGGTGGCTTTCCACTCCAATAGGGAATTCAATAGTGTAGAGAAGGTCCGTAAGTCCCTGAGAGCCGTCCATGGGATGGAGCCCCGTCCATGAATCCATGCAATAGCAATGGTGGAGTCAGACTCAAGCCACACTCGAGAAGCTTTTAGAGATTTAAAGATTGGCAAAGCTTCATCCCTTCGACCAACCCCTTGAGTTCTAGGAGATTAATAGAAGCCGCCCGAACACGAGCGAATAGAGCTTTGAGACAAATTCCTGATTGACCACGAACTAGAGCGCCATAAGCAAAATGATCATCCGATCTTGAGCCATCATAGTTTAGTTTTAACCACCCTTCCTTTGGTGCTTCCCAGTAGAGCTCTTTTTCGAGCACCCTCTTTTGATTTATCAAAATTATGAAAAGAGCGCACATTTTATCCATGATTGGAGTTGTTTCATCTTCAAAGAGTTTCCCAGGAAAGGAAACTCTTGTACCAAAGAGGATACGACGAACTAACAGTGGTTTAAAGCACCATGTATTTCTAAAAATCATGTCATTTCGCTCAAGCCATATAGACCATATAATTTGTGTGAGAACGAAATGTAGCATCTTTTTTTCAGTTTGAGTAAACCCAAGAGAAATGAACCATGTGTAATGATCTGGGAGAGATCGGTGCCTGATATGAGATACACCTAGGGCCTTTGAAATGGCTTTCCAAATATAGGTTGAGAATGGGTAAAGTAGAAACAGGTGCACCACATTTTCTGATCCAATGGAGCAGAGCAAACATGTAGTATTTTGGATTAGTTGTCGGCTGGAAAGTCTTTGGAGTGTGGGGAGCCGATCGAGGGTAGCTTGTCAACAGAGTAGACTCTGTCTCAGTGGTTGTATTGGCCTCCAAAGTTCTTTTGCCCAGATAGTTTGAGAGCCTTTCTTGCTAATATATTCCCAAGTAGAAGAGTAAGTCATCTTCCCTGACTTTGAGCCTGTCCAGATCAGAATGTCATTACCATCTCCTCCAATTTCAATTTCGTTGATGGCATCCCACATTGAGGCATGTTCAGTCAGCCACCTGTGTGGTTTGTGCCAATTGCCATCTCGAAATAGAGTGCTAAACATAACCTCCCTTGGAGGTTCCCACCAAAGCAGAGGTGAACCCTGAAGATGATGTTGGAGGCTATGTCCTTGGAAGCACGGGTCGGTCCATAAATTGATTGATTTCCTTGAGAAAATAACATATTGTGTGGCCACTCTAATCTAAGAGCCAACATTGATAATAGATTTCCACACACTGAAGGCTGTGAACTTTGGAGAAATAGACCAAATGCATGTTCTTGAGATATATTTTTTCCTCATCCATGAAGCCCATAGCGATTGATGATCAGAGGCTAGTTCCCAAAATCGAACTCCCATGGCAGACTCGTTCCATTCTCGCAAACGACGGAGACCAAGTCCACCCTCAGATTTGGGAAGACAGACTTCTGTCCATTTGACTGCGCATTTTTTTGAGTTATCACTATATCCAGCCCAGAGAAAATTGTGAAGAATTTTTCAATAGCTTTGTGGTCTTTTTTGAGAGAGGAAAACCCGCAACCCAATAGTAACTAAAACTCTGCAACACCGAGTGAATTAACTCAAGACGACCGGCCTTTGAGAGGAGTGAGGAGGACCAAGAGTTAATCTTTTTGCACATTTTGTCAATGAGAGGCATACACATAGAATGAGATAGAGATTTGTGCGTGAGAGGTAGGCCAAGATGCTTGACTAGAAGTTGGCATAAAGGGATACCCATGATCTGTGCAAACTTAGAACCCTCGAGAAAAGAGAAAAGCTAACTTTCTTTTGGATTGAGCTGAAGTCCTGACATTTGAGAGAAGGAGAGGAGTACAGAACATAGATTGTGGGTTGAGGAGGAATCTCCATCAGTGAAGATAATCAGTTCATCTACAAAAGAGAGGTGAGAGATGTTCAAATCAACCTTGAGGAATGGACCCACTGATCCCATAGCGATAGCATATTCAATTTGGACCAATAGAACCTGCATTGTGATAACAAATAGTAGCGGGGAAAGGGTCTCCCTGCCGGAGGCCACAACGAGCGCCAAAGAAGCCTTGTGGGCTGCCATTGATTAGTACTGAAAAGGATGTTGTCCAAATACAATGAAGTATGAGGTGAATCCAATAAGGGGGGAATTCATACCTCTAATGACCTCCACCAAGAAGTCCCATCGTACACTATCGAATACATTTTGAAGATCAATTTTTATACAAGATCGTCCTCTAGTTGAAGGAGAATTCAAAGCCCGGGTGAGCTCATGCGCTAGAAGAGTGTTGTGCACAAAAGCTGATTGGTTTGGGCTAATTAGCTTGGGAAGAACCTGTTGGAGTCGGTCAGCCATAATTTTAGTTATAGTCTTGTAGACCACATTGCACAGAGAGATGGGGCGGAAGTTATCGAAAGGTTTAGCAAGCTTGACTTTCGGGATGAGGGAGATAAATGTGTGATTCCATTACTTGAGGAGATGCCCTGTTTGAAAGAAAAAGGAGACTGTAGCAAGGAAATTATTTTTCACCATAGACCAGAAAGATTGGAAAAAATGGGCTAAGAAGCCATCCGAACCAGGATTTCCATGGGGCTTCATAGAGAATAGGGCCTTCTTTATTTCTGATTCAGAAACTGGTTCACATAGAGCATCACCTTCCGAGCTGGTAAGAGGGACAAGGTTGTCCAACCGAGGTGCCGGGGATGAGCCAGTAAAGTTGAGGAGGGAATTGTAGTACTCCACCGCAAAAGACTTAATGAAACTAGGATCTTCAGAGTAGGAACCATCAGCAAGTAAAACCTTTCGAATGGGGTTTCTAGCGATTCTTGATTTAATGGAGGAGTAGAAGAACTTGGAGTTCCTATCGCCCTTAGTTAGCCATAATTGAGGAGAATTTTGTCTCAAGAATGACGCTTCGCACTGGAGCATGAGAAGATATTGACTTTTGGCATCTCTTTCAAGGTCCGGAAGACTTTGGTTGGAAGGGTCCACAAGGGCAGAATTTTGCACTGCTTCTAGCCTTTGTCGACATAGCTGAAGAGAGGATTGAATGGGACCAAAATCCTCTTTGTTCCAATCTTTAAGAATTATCTTCGAATGATGCAGCTTTTTTGAAAGAATAAACATGGGGAAGCCATGCATAGTGATACACCATGCCTTTTGAATTACCTCGTCGAAGCCCGGATGAAGTTCTCAAGCAGAGAAGTATTTGAAAGGACAAGGACCCAATGGGGAAGGAGGGTTAGCGATCACATGAAGAGGGGTGTGGTCAGAGAGCCTGGCCAAAAGATATTGCACAAATCCATTTGTGTTTCTATGCAACCAAGGAGAATTGACCAGAACCCTATCGAGCTTGCAGACAATACGTTGATCTTGATTGTTACTCCAAGAAGAAGAAGGCCCTAAGGTCATAAAGGTGGAAGCTTGATAAGTAGTAATTAAATCTTGACATCCGTCTTGAATGAATTACATTGTTACCTTGTTTTTCATGGCAGAATCGAATCTCATTAAAGTCCCCTCCGACTAGCCACTGTTCATGAGTAATAGATTGAGCCAAACCACAGAGATCATGCCACAAGATTTGCCTCTCGGAAGCAAGATTTGAGGCGTAGATAGTAGTGAGGAAAAAGCTCTGTGAACTGGACACATGGGTGGCCTTACAGTGCAGGAATTATGAGGAGCAAGCTTGAAGTTGAACATGGACCAGCTCCGGCTGCCAAAGAACCCAGAGCCTACCTCCTTGGAGAGGGGTTGAGAAGCTTATAATTCGGTAGGATGTTGCATCGGACCCTATCAGCATTTAGGAGATCGATTTTTGTTTCAACGAGACATACAATTTGGGATATCATTTTCTTCAAAAAATTCTTGATATCGTGCTGCTTTTCCAGGCTGTTTAGACCTCTAACATTCCAGAATAGACAGTTTATTTGGACAATTAATAAAGGAGTGACAATTTATGCCAAATATGACTTGATGATATTCTTTAGAAAAAGAGCACCTTTGGAGGCAGCTTTATTTTTCTTGGAGGATTGGGAATAGGCTCCAACTTTGTGTTTTGGTTTTTGATTCCGGTCACCTCTCTGTTTTGCCCGAGTTTCACTGATAATCAAAGAAGTCTTCAAAACAGTGGAGGAGAGATCTATCTCTAGGGGATGTCAACCATAGGGACATGCATCACTTCACTGATTAGTTTAGGGGATTCAAAAAAATAGGGATGGGGAAATACCTCATTGTTAGATGGGTTCAGCAATGTGGATTTCAAGTTGGCTTGAGGAGGGCGGATAGCAGAAGACGGATGTGCATTTTGATTCTGAGTGATGGATTTGGACTGATTCCCACTTGAATGAGATCTAGTATAGATCCTTGGGCTTGACCCCGATTCATAAATGTTTTGGAGAATGGAGAATCTATTTGCTGGGTTTTGTGAATTCTTGGTGTTCAACTGGGAGGTGGAGGCAACATTGGAAGTTTGGGGAATAAGGTCAGGTTGAAAGACTGCTTCACTTGTTGGCTCACTCGATCTAGAGATGTTGCAGAGGATGGAGGTTTCATTTGGTGGATTTTGTGAATTCTTGTTATTTGGCTGGGAGGTGTAGATAGGTTTCATAGCATCTGCAAGCAGCTTTACATTTGAGCTATTGGTTTTGGAAACTTCAATCCATTGAGAGACTACCTTTTCTTTGCCCTTATTTGTGATTGTAGATGCCCTCTCCTTTCCCACCTTGTTTGCAATGGGGGGCTCCACACTTGGTTTCATAACGCAAGGCGCATCATCATGCCCAAAAGTTTGACAATATTTGCATGCGATCAGCTTCCAGTCGTAGTCAACCTTAAAGGATTCTCGGACTCCTAGAGCTACCTCAACAAGAACAGAGTCCGGGAGAAGCATTGAGGCTTGCACTTCCACGTAGATATGGGCATAGGAAGCTCAGCTACACCAAAGCATGGCAGAGTCAGCATATAGAGGAATTCCTAGAAGACTTCCTATCCGACTAAGGCAGTCCTCCTCCCACAGGTGGAGAGGAAGATTAGGAAGTCTAAGCCATATAGGGATGCTACTTAGTTTCTCATGTTCCATTCAGACCTGAGGGGACCATTTGCGCAAGATAAAAGGTCGGTGATCCATTGTCGAAGGGGCGCCTTCAGGGATGGAATTCATATCTTCAGTCAAATCAAATTTGACAGTGAAGAATCCATTTCCATGAAGGATGAGACGAAATTCTCCCTTTGGGTTCCACAGTTTCTTAAAAAACTGAATGAAAGGTACGAAGACAGGTAGCTTACCTTTAATGTACCCGACTACAACGCGGTCCCATTGTTGTAGATTCTTTGCATAAGCTTCAAGTTTGAGGACCCCCTAGTGTCTTTGCCTTCGCTGATTGGAGCAATGAAACGCAGAGCACCCACATTTGGACAGGGTTTGTCAGTCTGAAAAAGGGATCCCAAGAGCGGATCTGATGACTAGTTGAAGCAAGGGGAACTTGCATTGCCTTTCATTGCTTTCGCTGAGTAGGGAGAGCAAGGAAAGAGTTTGGTGGGATTTGAGGGACTTGGGTGGGAGGGGCCGTATAGTGAATCAAGGGAGGAGGAGTGGTTGAGGGGGGCGGTAGACAGATGTGGGATGGAGGCGGTGGCGTTCCGATAGAGGAGGTGGAGATAGGGATGGGATTTGGAGTTGCATTTCTGATGGTGGGTGAGGGAACAATAGAAGCAAGGATTGATTGTGGAGCAGCTCTGTTTGGTGAAGAAACAAAGGTGGATGAGGGGGTTCCTTCCGATGCCCTAGATTTCATTTTGAATGCGTTGAAAATACTGTCAATGGTACCCCCGACGAGGTGGGGGCGAATTCGAAGGAGGGGGTTGATCCGAGGGGGGGAGGGGAGGATCCAAGGAGGGGGAGGTTTCGAAGGAGGGGTTGATCCGAGGTGGAAAGTGAAGCTCCAACAGAAGAAGATGAATGGGAGGTCGGAGGTGAATTCCCCTCCGGCTCCGCCATTCCGCCGGCGAAAAGCACGGGCGAAGAAGACCGCACCAAACTATTCCGTCCCTACCAAAATATTCCCACAAAAGTATATCAAAACTTGCGATACTTACTATAGCGGGCACACAAAAGAAAAAAATCCAAAATGTTTTGATCATCGCATCCTTCAAATTTGTTCCATCCGTCAGAGCCTTACACAAAAGGAGAATGTTAAGGACAGTCCTACATGTAGCCTTACATATAAATCTCACATATTTGATTGTTTAAAATCTATATACTTTTACATGTAGTTCAATAAACTATATGAATCAATTAAGAAACAGAGGTGGATGAGGAAGTTCCTTCCAATGCCCTAGATTTCATTTTGAATGCTTTGAAAATACTGTCAATGGTACCCCCACGAGGAGGTGGGGCGGATTCGAAGGAGGGGGTTGATCCAAGGGGGGGAGGATCCGAGGAGGGGGAGGTTTCAAAGGAGGGGATTGATCCAAGGTGGAAAGTGAAGCTCCAATAGGAGAAGAATGGGAGGCCGGATGTGAACTCTCCTCTGGCTCCACCATTCAGCCGGCGGAAAGTACAGGCGAAGAAGACCGCACCAAACTATTCCGTCCCTACCAAAATATTCTCACAAAATTATATCAAAACTTGTGATACTTACTATAGCGGGCACACAAAAAAAAAATCCAAAATGCTTTGATCATCACATTCTTCAAATTTGTTCCATCCGGCAGAGCCTTACACAAAAGAGAATGTTAAGGACAATCATACATGTAGCTTTACATATAAATCTCACATATTTGATTCTTTAAAATCTATATACTTCTACATGTAGTTCAATAAACTTTATGAATCAATTAGAGATATTTATACATATTTGGGGCATTTTAGTCTTTCTTGTCCTAAAGATAGTTGGTCTTTTACTCATTTCTCTTCGTATTGGGTCATGCTCTTGATACTTGATTCATTCTCTGACTAAGATATCAGAACTTGAATTTATTTTTCTTTCTTTATTGATCTTTGTTTGAAGCTTCTATGCATCGAGAATTGATGCACATATCGTCTGTGTGGTTCACATAGTGTTCGCGCGGACGTGGACCGTGCTTGTTGCCGTGCCTGTCTCGCCATATTGCGCACTTCACGTGCCCAGACACGTGGCCCGCTGCGTGCCAGTTCACGTGCATCCACCCGTTCTCACACGCCCGTCCACGCTCTACCATCCCACAAGAGGACATTGCATGTACCAGCACTAACTGTTCGTAGAGGGTTTGGATTCTCTACTTGTTTTTCTTTGCTTGTATCTTACTTGAGTTTTATTGTGAGATTGCTACATCATTACAATTAATATCAAATAGTTATAAATATATCAAATCATAATGGACAAATGCATCCATTTTATTTGATAATTTATGACCGTCTGATTGATCAAAACACAAAGCAAGTACATAAAAACAAGTAAAGGATCAAAACCGTCTGTAAAACCCGTCCACGATCCGCGTGTGCCTGGATCTCCTCGACCATGCATGTCCCCGGATCTCCGTGATTGACTGACGTTGCCGGCCACCATTTTTTGGTTTTTTACCTTTCTTGGTCAATACAAGATCATCCAACTTTGAATACAATGATATTGGTACTCATTTTGATCAATTTTTTTGTTCTCTCTAAAAATGTAAAGATGAGAAAGGAGTTTCATAACAGACTCTATGTAAAAAAGATACTCAAGTATAGAGGCAGTACCACACTATATGTGATGGGGTCAATAGACCCCATCACATTATTAAAAAAATAAATAAACTAAAATTACTACTATCACTTTTTTAAACCATAACAACCCTGCGAACCAACCCATCAGCTAACACTGCTCGGACCTGTCCTATCCAGTGGATGAATAATTGTTTAATCATATATATTGAAAAAAATATATTCAATAATTTTGACAATGAAATTTTCATGCAACGATTTCAAAATATGAAATCTCATAAAAAATAATTGTAAAAATTTATATATTAGAAATCTTTCATCTGTTTTTTTTTTATGGTTTATTTTTATTAATGTAAATTGTTCTATTTAAAAAAAAAAGTTTATGTTTTTATAAATATATGATAGAAGTAAATTTTAAAAAAATTGTAAAATTCATTTTTTAAAATGATCTTATTAATAAAAATTTCTGAAGCCACCATTGATATATAAGAATGTAATTACTGTGAGATCCAAACTTTGTTGGTTACTTTATGTAGTGACTAGGAAGGTGACAAAAGTTTTAAAAAAAAAGCACCAACAAATGTCATCGATCTTGGGTCAAGCACAACAAAAAAAAAAAAAAAAAATCTTTCTTGGGTCAAGAACTTTTTCTTGGACATAAAAAAAAAAAAAAACAAGCTTTTTTGGTTTTGTCTACAAGTATGTATGTGGCAGTTTCATCCACCGTTTGTGAAAGCACTATGGCTAAATAATATCAAAGAGACGTTATCATCCACAAGAAGAACTGACAGTGATATCGATGGACAACCAATTAGCTGTAAATCTCTCAAAGAACTCGATGCCTCACGGAAGGAGCAAAAATACCCCCTGTTTAGCCCCCGTTTGGGTAAACAATCAAGTAATTCTGAGATTTATGACTATTCAATATAAATAAAGATAATTTTTTTTTTTTTTTTTTGTGTTTTGAATTATACTTATTAAAAAATATAATAATAAAAAATTTATTATTCGAATAAAATGTGAATAAGCCAATAAAGCGTGGATAATGATATATGAAAGGTGAAAAATGATGAGATTTGATTTCTAAAATATGATTGTAATTGATTTGACAGTTGAACTACTTATTCTTTTGATAACGCAGAATAACGTAATTCCAGGATATATATATATATATCACTTTATACCTGCTAATTAATTTTTGACATACAAATTCTTATTTATTCTAGTATTTCAAACACTTATTTTGAAGCTATTCCAACTAATTCTCATTTATTCTAGGCTTTATTCTTGACCCAAACAGGGGCTAATTAGGGGCCTCGTGAAGCAGAAGGATAAAGGTTTTTGATGTTGAATGCATGGTATTAAATGTTGAGTGTTGAGCTCATAGTTGGTATTAAATAATAAAGAACTCTGTTACACTCCTTTTTTCAGTTTTAAATACAATCTTATATACCTCTCAAAATGAGTGATTTTGTCCCTTCTGGTTTAATTGTGTGGTGTTTGTTTTATTTTTTGAAAATATAGTCATATCTATTCCAATAAAACAATTAAAATAAAAAATATTGGAAATGGAAGGAACCAAAAAAAAATAAAAAAATATGAAGGGATAAAAGATAATGGGCCAATAGCCACCAACGCGAAAAAGCTTCAATAACTAAACATGAACAAGGTGAAATAATTTATTTTTATATAAATCAACTGATCGAATGCACGTTGATATGTTATTTGAATCCTCATATAAAATTACAATTGAATGTTACATGAGTTCATGACCGATCTTGGGCATAGATAAACAAGGTGATTGACTAGGACTCCTAAATCTTTAAAAAAATTATTTGTTTTTTTATTCTGATAGAATTTTATTATTTTCTTTTTGGATTTTTATCAATAAGTTTGTCTCTTTGTATTTAATTTTTTTGAGACTATTAAAATGGGTTTCTTCTTACCTTTTTAACTTAGAAATGAAAATTGTTTATACATTATTTACGAAACTGATCTTGTTTTTCAATTTATTTTTACCATTTTATAAATTTATTCTATTTTTTTTTAACTTATTCCTATTTTATTGAAATTTGATTTTATCAATTTGAGTAGTACAAAAACATTGTGATAATTAATTTACAAAATTATTCATTTTCTTTGTGGTGATAATGATAAAAAAAATTGAAAAGGGAAGCTATTTTAGAATTTTAGGTCCAATCTTGTCTTATTGTATTTCAAGATTCAATTCTATATCCCCCCGTATGCCTAGAGACATAAACCCAGAATAAGGAAGAATACAGGAGAATAGTAAAAAAAAACTGTTTGTTTTGACAGAATAAACCCCGATAGTTATGTTTGGATAAGTTAGGATAAGGCCTGATAACTATTCTAAGGAAATTGTGGAATTGCTTATCAAGACTTATCTATACCAATGGATAAAAATACCTTTCTCTGTCATTTTAAAAAATTTATCTCACCTAACAGACTCACACAGATTTCAAAAACTGTCACATCTATCAAATCAATCATATATCTCTCACACTATTCCCTGGGGGTATAATTGTCATTTAAAAAATCATAAACTCTTATTCATCCCTTATCAACCATTTATCATCAATTTATCATCACTTTATCATCACTTTCCCAATGAGAATAACAAAAAAAAACAATCAAACAAAAAATTGCTTATTCAGCCTGGATTGTTATCTATCCCAGTATAGCTATCGGGAGCGAATAACCCAATTTCACACCCCATACGGGAGGTATGGGTTTAATTATCAGATTTTATAATTTTATTGTGTCTATTTAAAGTCTTGTATATTTTAATAATTTATTTTTATATTTTTAAAACGCATATACCCTTCAACTAAACGTATATGATTTGGAGTCGATTTCTTATATAATATAATATATTTAGGGGCAGGTGTTTCACAGCTAGATGCCATAACATCCAGGGATTTTTCATATGTTAACTGACATGCATGTACAGTACAGTAGCCCTTGTAAAAGATGATGACATGCATATGAATCTTCAGAGGTGGAACAAGAAAATGAGAATGAGAAGGTAACATACATATAAAAGTAGAAAGTATTTGAAAGAGTGTTTGGTGAAATTGTACCTAACTCATAATTGCGTGGCACGATTTGAAGCCTTGCAATGAGAGGTTAATTTCGGGGAAAAGATCCGTATGTGTCAGGGTAAGGTAATGATACGTTCAATCATCAATCAATCATATCGCACACTCAAATTTTATTAGTGTCTGTCAGACCCCACGTCGCACATTCATCTCCAACGGTCGAAATTATTTTGACACCTTCGACCAATTAGACGAGTCAGCGAGAAAAATTAATTCCAATGGACTCCTCGGTCGGACGAGTGAGTCCACTCAATAAACGGGGATACCACAAGGAGCTCTCAGACGTGCCCTCACAATAAAGAAAAATTAAAAATAATATTTTTTATATTTAATTTTTGATGAATTCCACATAAAATTTTAAAAAAACATTATTACATTTGTATATTTATATATGTTATAACGGATATAATAACTTATCTATTTAATCACATCATCATTCATACAATTTTTACATTCTCAATCTACAAGTTTTATTGTTTCAAAATTAATGTTTCATTTTCTTTAAATTTTTACATTTGATCTGAATTTCTCATTTGTTATCATTTTATTTTTTTAAGTATTATTTTTATTAATTTATTTTAATTGATTTTGTGCAGATGGATCCTCGTGGCAATGTATTTTACAATGATCTTCTTAACAACAATTACTCTTTTGATCTATCCGGTGAATATTCCACTCAATCCTTCAGGTCATCTCAAATCTGTATCGAAGAAGAATATCTCGTTAGCCTGTTGTTGTTTTTCAACTACCACCATTGCTAATAACATTTCATACTTGTCAACATCTTGTTCATATTTAAGAACCATATGGGTAAAACGATTGCGAGCCATAGATACTCTTTGGAGAATATAAAGAGATAATTGAGTTGGGATGAATGAATAAAAAACGATATGGATTTATTTATGATCTAACATTAAAAATATAGCTGTTAAAATGTGACCGTTAAGATATAATCATCAAAATAAGACAGTTACGTTACAATATAGCCGTTCCAATATGACCGTTACAATAAAAAAAAGAAAATATTATCATTAAAATATTTTTTTGTAATTTTAAAATTTAAACATAATTATTTTGAAAAAAATATTAATAAAAATATTATTGTAAGAGTCATTCAAGAAGTATGGTTGGAGTGAAAGATGTGAATTTGACTCCTTACCTAGATAAACATGCCATGCTCCACCAAATGAAGGAGCCATTGGTGGAGGCATGGTTGGAGATACTCTTACAATCGTTCAATTCATTTACAAGCGACAGTGCGACTCTTATCCAATTGCTGTCAAGCTTGTTAAATATTTTAAAAAAAATTGTGATGCATAGGTTATTTTGTATGATTAATCACAACTAAAATATATTACGGTACTATTAAATTTTCAATGTATGACATCTAAAAGAGATAATAAATTTTAAAATCTCAATTTTAATTTTTATCTTTCTTTAATATATCATTTGATTATCTAGTTTAATGTTAGTATTTAAACATGTCAATTATTTAAAAAATATCCAAAGAGATTTTATTCTGAAAATTTATTTAATTATAATCTATCCCCACAAAAAAAAAAAGCTATATTGAAACTATCTCGATAGCTATATTGAAACAGCAGAGAGCCCAGCCATAACCGCACTTTAAATACCCCCCATTTGGTTCGCGCGGTAATAGGGTTTGGAATAGGTGAGAACTAGTCGGAATAGCCTTAAAATGGGTGTTTGAAAGAATATAATATATAAGAATCTGTATGTTAGAATTAACTGATATAAAATGATATATAGATTCTAACCAATCCCTTAAGTTATTCCAGGTTATTCAACCCAAAAGAATATAAAGCCTCACTATCAAATCAATTGTCATTACTTCTTGTAAGTCATTTGTCCTCATTTTTTCATCTTTTATAAATCTCTGTCCACACTTTATTATCATTTTATCCAAACAACAATTTTTTTTTTAATTATTACATTTTAAATGAAAATATATAATTTAAAATACAATTAAATAAAAAATTATTTTATTCTAAAATATCTCATAATAACTTAATTCTTAATCCAAACGGGGCTTAAATATTTTCTGAACAATAATGATTCTTAGACCCTAATTTTTCACGCCTCATCATAGGCTCCATGATGTGGCAATAGAACATTATCTATTATACCCTCTAATTGATAATCACCTTTAAACAAGAAAAACGGTTTAAACAAGGAAAACGATTTGATTTATTCCTAGGATTGTAGAGATTTCATTAATTACTGTATTTCTTCTTTTTTGCATTGTGTAAAATCATTAATCCCTATAATTTACGATGAACATATTCGTAGCAGTCCGAAATTTTAATTTGAAGAAGTTTGAAAAACTGATTTGTTCTTTATCGAGTTGGATCTCTCTTTTGGATCAGGTTTGTCAATTGTTTTTTTTATTTTTTTTATCTTATTGAATGAAAGTCACATCAAATTTAAAATTAAATTTTTGATGATCAAATATTCAATCTATGTTACATGTTTCAATTCAAAAAATGAATTTTTTTTATGTTTTGATCACTATTTCACACTTTTTTTTATATTTGTTTCGTTATAATTTCATAAATGTAATTTTGATATTGTTACATTTAATTATTACTGGTTTGTGTGATGTTTATATTAGACTCCCGAACTCGATATTCATTTACACAATTTTGTTACATTCATAAATGTAACACTCTGAAATGTAACATTATCTCATGTTGTGTATTTCTTTTAACAATGCAAATAGAAATGACGTATAAATGTAACAGTGAAGTACATACTTTTATAGAGGATTCTGATACATTTTCTTTGGAAGGCAGTGCACTAGAAATTGAAATAGATAATTTTAAATAGTAAATGTAACTGTTTGACATTTAGGTAAATATAATTGTTTGTTTCATCTATATAAATGTAACAATTTTTATATAAATGTAACAAATCGTTGTGAGAGATGTAAACATTTAAGAAATGTATTTGTAACTACCAATATAAAATGTAACTGTTTCATATGTTAACTATATGTGTTTTTTATTTAAATTTGAATACAATAACTACCTAGAGAAAATGAGTCATTTGAAGGATTTTAATGAAAACAATTTCGATAATTTTTGGTGTAATCTAGGTTCAATTATAATTTAGGTAATGATTTCAAAATTCAAAATTTGAAATAGGTAAATGGATGTTAAGATTTACATAGAAGAATCATAACCAAATAGAGAAAATGGGGGGATTTGGGTTAATAAGATAATTTTTTTTTAATAAATGGCAAATTTGTATTTTGTCATTTTACCATTTTTTGAAAAAGTCAACAAACCAAAAAACCAACCAATAAAATGATGACACCTCATGGGGTTTGTGAGTGGGGCTTATATTATGGGGCTTCGGTATCAGGACTCTTTCTGAAACAGCAGAGGGGCCGGGCATAATTGCACAAAAAAAACTATATTTAAACGGCGGAAAATAGTAATTGCACTAAATTGCTTTTTTTACCATCTCCTTAGGTCTCATCGAAAATAGTAAAAAGGGAGCATGTGTGGGTACATTTGTCCCTACAACGTGAACGGCACGTGACGGTCAAAGAGTTGACGTGTAAGATTAATTACTCTATCAAAGTGATACATATCGATGACGTGTCAGAAAGATGGATTAATTTCGTCTTGTTAATTTTTAACGAAACTATATAATTACAGAAGGAACACTTAAAAAAATTAAGTCATTGAAATACTTTATTCAATGGTTAATTCGTGGACATCCTAAATAATATTTTTCTTCCACGTAGTATATCATAATGAAATTTCTAAAATAATGAATCATTGTTGGATTAGAGATCCCCAACTGGCCTTTAGTATGATATGTATATTCTTGAGCCAGAGCCAATTCCATTCTCACTCTATTTATCAATATTGAGATTTGCACATGAGCGCAATTTGGCTATTTTAATGATTGATGATTAGGCTAATTGGCCAACTCTTCCAGTAATTCCAAATTTATATATTTAGCACCATTGGCTCGGGGTAGGTGATTGTATACACATATATAATATAATATAATATTTAAAACATTGATATTAGAAAAAATTAATTGCATTTTCCTTGCAATTTACTATTTTATATTAAAATTTGTTTACAGAAATTATTTTAAAAAAAACAGGCTTAATTATGTTGACATGATAAACTCTAATTGTGGCTAAAGTCAATGTACTCCCGTTACACTATTGCACACATCCAGCCTTACATGCAGTCAAAAATCTTAGTCACATGAGATGTTTAATGCTTTCATCCATGAACAGGAAAAGAAAACTTTTCTTTATTATTTTGGATGGTATAGGAAAATGTAAGACTCAATCTTTTTTACAGTATAAAATGCAGACCAAACATCATCTAATAAGGCAAATGTTTTAATAGAAATTATATATTGTTTCATTTCAAATTGAATGAACTAATTTTTACTAAGTGTAAGAAAAAATTCAACAAAGTTTATATATTGTTTATTCATATATATGCTTCACTCGATTTCTAACAAGGCATATAGGACTGCATTTTAGATGGTAAAAAAGAGTGAGTGTAACAGCGCCCAATGATATATCTATAATGTTTCATAATTTTAATTATAAAAATGACTTCTTGTTTGTTAATTATAATATATTACACATTATGTATTTAAAAATATATATTTTAAAATCATTTTTTTTGTTTATTATAATCTATTTATATCATGTATTTGAACATAAATATTCTATTATCTATTACATATGAATTTAAATTTAAAAATCATTTTTCTTATAACTTATCAATAACATATATTTGAATTTAAAATTTTGTTAAAAAATTTTGGGAATGTAAAACTGGGTCACTTTTTTTTATAAATAATATATATACACAATCTGCACCTCAACGAAAAAATAAAGCTGTTATGGAAATGAGGATTACTTATAAGTTTAACAACGCCAAAAAAAAGGGTGCAGCTATTTGCACAACCACACCCTGCATTATCCTTTATTAAACTTTCTTTAATTTGCAGGCCCACTCATCTTAAAATAATTAAATATTATTTTTCACCACGTCGCGAGAAAAAAGATGAGGAAAAATATGATTTCTTACATTATATTGTTGTCACTGAGTTTATTTAGGCATGACATCTTCTTCACCGGCCAAATAATGAGGTATAAAATTTATCCATGATTTGTGTTGTTAAAGGTTTGTATAAAGATTGCATTTGTTCATATTTTCTTAATTAGGATTTCTCTAGGGTACGTTCTGAGGGATTGAATGACATACATGAACAATAAATTTCATATTATTTTTATATGTACATTTGATTTTTTTGATAGAAATAATGTGATTTTTTATTTTAATGTAAAATTTTTGTTTGCCTTGTTTGAAAATAAATAAATTTTTATTCTGTGATAATATTTTTTTATGATGATTTTTATTTAGTTACTGATTTATGTATGTGAGGCTTCTAAATTGATCTACAAAAACATCGGGCGTGCACATAAATTCAAATAATGCAAAAAAAGACAGCCCCAAAAAAAAGAAATTATATATATATATATATATATATATATATATATATATTATATATATATATATATATATATGCGGGGACCGGAGACAAATATTGCCGCAAACCCCATAAAGGTAAACCAGACTAACTAATCAAAGTCTCCCCCACAAATCACATAATTCCACGAAAAATCATAATCAAATAAATCCATAAACGATGCTTCCACGATCGTATGATCACTTATAAAAAGTTCAACATCACTCCTTTGGAGTCTTTCTCCAAGGAGTACAAGTCTTTCATGTAACGTTGTGAGAAAAAAGAAAGCATAAATAAAATTTTCTTGGGGACATCACTCCAAGTCTGAAGTCCCATCGGCGGCTACTAACGTTTTGCACCAACTAAGAAGTTTCTCTTCACTACCAGGAAGGTCTGTGGAAGGGGTGGTACACCATGAAAACACACACACACACACACACACAATATATATAAACAGAGAAAATATACCTCCTCCAAGGGATCATGGCTTTGGTCGAGCTCAGTTCACTCATCGGCCACCACATGAGTGGTAACTCAGGTTTCGATCGCTCGCTGTTCGAGTTCGAGGAGTATTTGATGTGCGATGAGGGCTCACCGGATGTCATCGTTGCACCTCAGATGGTTCAACAACAAATTCAAATGCCAGTTCAAAATCAAGTACCAATTGGTTCCTCTATGGGGTGGAGCAGCAGTACAGAAATTCACAGTAGCAGTAGTAACATGTGAGAAATTTTTTATTTTTAAATGGTTGTGTAGTTTTAAAGCAGTAAATTAGGTTTTGGAGCAATTGTTTTGATTTTTTTTTCTACTGATTTGGTTGAAGGACACAAGGGAGTAGTGGAATGAAGAAGATGAAGGTTGATGGTGGATCAAAGATAGCTTTTCGTACAAAATCGGAGGTGGAAATCTTGGAAGATGGTTATAAATGGAGGAAGTATGGGAAGAAGTCTGTGAAGAACAGCCCAAATCCAAGGTAATGATGCATTTGATCATAAATATCTAGTATTGCTCAACTTGCATATATATGATTTGGCTTTAAAGTTGATCCACTCGATCTACTTGGTTGTGACAGCTAATAGAGTGGGAAAACAACAATAGGCACTGATTTTCATTGTTTATCTACTAGAAGTTGCCTATTTTTATAAGTGTAACCAAACATGTATCCTATAGCTTATGATCAAAACGAACTAATAGTCTAATACTCATTAAAATTTGCATGTTTTATTTTAACAAACAACATACCTCCTTTAAAAATAAAAATAAAAAGGACTGCACATGAGACTATATATTAAACTTGCATTTACATCAATTCTGATTGAAATCATTAGTAAACAATACTTGATCAAAATGGTCTAAGGATGGTTGTGATGTACAGAAACTACTATCGTTGCTCGGCCGAGGGATGCAATGTGAAGAAGCGAGTGGAGCGAGATCGCGAAGATAACAGCTACGTAATAACGACGTATGATGGCGTTCACAATCACATTAGCCCTGGATTGGTTTACTACGATCCGATCAATGCATCGTACTTGAATCCTCCTCATCAGCCGCTCCCGAGCATCCCCGACGAGTGAGGGTGCCCTGAAAATAGCTTCTTATATATGCATGTAATGATATTGAAATCTGTATGTGAAAATGGATATGTTATCAAGGTTTTTGAAAGTTTTTAAAGGATGTAGATTCTGATAAACATGATGTTCTCGTTTAAGGGGATGAGCCTAGTAACTACTTTTAGTTTCAATTGTTGATATATATATATTTTTTTTGCTTGGTGAATTGTTTATATTTGCAATTACAGCTTCAAATTATTATTTATCAAGAAATTATTTGACCTACACACGATTACAGTTCCATTAGAGTATATATTTTATTTTTTTATCAAAGCATATACTTCATTCAATGAAGTATATTTTTTCCTTAAAAAATAAAACATGTGTAAACTTGAACTGAGTTTGAAATATAACGTAGCGAAAAATAGATAAAAAAATCCAACAAATGTTGAAATCTCATGAGTTCCTTGAATCCATAAGAAAGAAAACCTCAAAAGGGAGAAAACTCAAAATATTATTGATAAAAAATAATTCCTTAGGTTACAAGTCTCATATTTATACTAATAATAGAAAATTAAAAAATTATTAAAAATAGTAAAATTCAAAACTAATTTTTCTGGTTTCATGAGATCCTAAATGATCATAGGAATCAATAGAAATTAATTTCGATCAATTATGATAGAGATTACAAATCTAAAACTTACTAAAAATAGTAAAAAGGCTAATTTGAAGGCCTAAATACATTTATTTTCAAAAACTACGAATTGTTAGTTGTGTAAAAACTAATCCAGAAGATCTATTCGATATTTTTCTCCATGTAAAATCTCGTGCGATTCTGAGATCATAACCCTTAATTTATAATTTATTTGGTGGACAGACCTCTTCTAGTGATCCCATCTGCATAATATGTCCTGCATCAAACTCCTCTTTTTCAAATGCACTCGTCCTCGAGTTGTTGTGCTCCTCAATTGATATTTTCTTGTATTTTACCTTTGACAAATAAAGAGACGTACTCTTGACTTCAAATTTCTTCTCAATTAAATCGATCAGGTAGAAAGTTGGATATACATATATTTGTAGCCCAAGCTTCTTGTTAGTCACAATGTTCTCATCATTAACATTGTTAATGATGGCATTAGAAATGCTCTTGTTAATGGTGCATAGAGTCTACAACACAAATTTCTGCAAGGGCTTTTTTATCTTTGGAGTCATCACTAAGGAAAATAACTCCTATTGTTCTCCTCTGATAACCTCTTCAAAATCAACAGAGAAAACAACATCCTCCGCTTCTTTGCTTGTTTTGTCTTCATCAATATCTGGTTCAATGACAAAGCTGACCCGTTCTCCTTCTTCTTCTATGAACTCGACGCCATCATATACATCACCAACTTTTGGTTCAAACAGAACTTCGCTCTCTTGATGATTTTGATTTGAGCAAAATTCTGATTTATTGCAATCTTCACACTTCTCTAATGATGGTAGATCATAAGAGTAGGCCCTCAAATCATCCCCATCTTTTATAGGACTTGCTCTTGTCTCCTCTTACGCATTTGGCATCTCCAATCGTGATTCCCCTTTACAATCTGATGACAATTTTGATATAATTGGGGCAAATATCGTTCATAATCTCATGACAGAAATTGATCCATGAGGAGCTCTTTCATCCTCCTCCATGTTCGCTTTTGTCTCCTCTTCGCATTTAGCATCTCCAATCGTGATTCCCCTATACAGCTTGATGACAATTTTGATATAATTGGGGCAAATATAGTTCATAATCTCATTGCATAAATTGATCCATGATGAACTCTTTCATCCTCCTCCATGTTCGAACATGTGCTCTTCCTCGCTGTTGTCGAAATCTCTAAAGATGGTTCCACCAAACTGTAGCACCATCTTTTTATCTAAACACTACCAATCTTACCATCTTTTCCTCCGGGATCTCCATCATCTCAAAGAATCCCTTGACCTCTGAGATTCAGTCAAAGAAATCCTTGATTTGCATGTTTCCATTGAAATATGGAATCTCTTCATTCATTCGATAATCATAGGATTCCGTTTGCCGCCTCCTCCGCTAATATCCGTGAAGTCCATCACTTTCATCATCCGAATCTTCCTCATTATCATATTGATAATGAAGAGGACGTTGAATCACATTCGGAGCAACAAGTCGGCCTTGGGCAAATCCCTCAGCGCGTCTTCTATCACCTTCAGGCCTTTTGTTGGTGTCGAGATTCAGACCAAAAATCATCTCACAGATCTCTAGTAATTGCTCGCACTATTCGCGTGATTGTTGTCATTGTTCTTCAAACACTTTCCACAGGTCCTCTAACCCATGACTACCGACAATAGGCTGGTTATCTCCAGTTTGTTATTTGTCATTGAAGCCAGGCAAATCCTCACATTGATACCACCAACGTAGCAAAAAACAGATAAAAAGATTCAACAAACGTTGAGGTCTCATAAGCTCATTGAATCCAAAAAGAATCCTTGAATCCATAAGGAATAAAACCTCAAAAAGAAGAAAATTCAAAATATTATTGATAAAAACTGATTCCTTAAGTTACAAGTCTCCTATTTATAATAATAACAGAAAATTAAAAAATTATTAAAAATAGTAAAATTGATAAACTAATTTTGTTGATTCTATGAGATTCTAAATGATCATAGAAATCAATTCCGATCTGCTATGATAAAGATATTACAAATATAAAACTTATTGAAAATAGTAAAATCGCTAATTTCAAAACCTAAATAAATAAATGTTCGAAAACTAAGAATTGTAATTTGTATAACAACTAATCCAGAAGTTCTCTTCGATATTTTTCTTCATGTAAAATTTCATGCGATTCTGAAATCATGATCCTTGATTTGTAATTTTTTTGATGGACCTCTTCAGGTGGTTCCGTCTGTATAATATTTCAAAAAAAAAAAAAAAAAACAAACAAACATTTTCCAAAAAGAAAAAAATATGTACCTACCAAAAAATCATCAAGTCTCTATTATTGCTGCTAACCATTTGCAAGCACAAATAAAATGAATCACATTATTTCATCTGACCTCCAATTTTGTTACAAGACAAAAACTTTTAAAATTGATCCTAATCCAAAACATTTCTCTGTTTCACATACTAGACATGGAATTGAATGAAGTAGATTTCCCCCCTTGGCCGGCTGTTAGGCCATTTTATATATTTTATTGTCCATCATTTTAATTTATTGGAATTCAGTATATGCCACAGCAGTATATATTTTATTTATTTATTTTGGGGGGGGGGGGGGGTGTCATGGAAGTTCTTTTCAATTATTTCCTATATGCTATATATATTGATGGAATAATGTTTGGTGTCTCATCTGTTTCGAGATCTAAATTGAAGAATTGCTAAAGAAGATTAATTATACAGGTTTAACAAAAAAAAGTCTCAATAAATTAGATGATATATAGAAATTAGCGAAAGAAAATTCATGTCAATGAATTTGAGAGCCAGTATTCCTTTTTGGTTTTGTTTAATATAATCTTTTGACTATCAATCAAAATAGGAGAATTTTGGTATACCACAATCCCTACTATCAATAATCAAAATAGAAGAATTTTGGTATAACACAATCCCTACTAGCTATCCCATGGTAACGGGAGACAGGCTTCAAACATCGAGTTCTTAGGGTGTGTTTGATTGTGCAATTGCAAAACTGATTCTGTAAAAATTTGGGTTTAAAAACTGATTTTGCATGAAACTCACCCCCATGCCCCAAGTTTTTCGAAATAGCAGCTTTTGAACACTATTTACTTGAAATCTGTCTGTAGGAAGCTGCTATAGTAAAACTGTTTGATTGTATGCTTGCAGAAACAGCTTTCTACAATCACAAAAACTGCACAATCACGTAACCAAATACACACTTAAGGGTAGGAAACCCCATTTAGATAATGCAACTCACTCCAACTGCTCTATTTTATTATTAATAAACAAAGTTTTTTAAAGTAGGTGAATGTCTCATCAGACTAGCCAAAAAAAAAAAAAAAAGTCTCATTATTATTATTATTATTTCCTTGTGGGTAATGGAATGTTTTAATGATACATGCTAAAACGATATTGTTTATTTTGTTATATATCATATTTAATAATGCTTTATCAAGCCAATTGTTTTGTTTTTTTTTTAATGGGAAAATCAAGCCAATTGTTAAGAGCACTAATACATTAAATCTATTTTACAGTCCCACCTCCAATTTAGAAGTTACCCAAAACCACCTATCAATGTATGAATATTTTAAAAAAACATTAAAAAAAAATTAGTATGTTTCTGTGTATATTTTCAGAACGATTGAATATTTTATTTTAAAAAATCAGTGAGGTCTATTCACCACACACATCATTTTTCAATGGTTAATTTGGCGTCTCATGAATATTTAGGAATAGACTATTGACCATATATCCCAAGTTTTTTTTTTTTTGTTTCAATATAATATTTCCCAAGTCTTTTGAGTTAATAAACTAAATCTAATCAAGTCAACTTATTGACTCATGAACATGCTTTTCAAGGAATGTTCAGTTGATGGACAAAATAGATCAATTTATAAGTTCAAGAGTATACTAGTTTCCAAGTGAGAAAGATCATCATAGAAATTATTTATTATACGCAATACACAGAAAAAAAAAAAAAGCATAGAAATTATTTATTATACAAAGTTCACGTGCATCTACATAGAAAAGTCGTACAGATACACATAGATGAATGCAAACTTTTGATGTGGATGCAAAGACAAAAATGTGCACATGTACTGTATGTGTAAAATGATATGTTCAGCCCGCATCGCAGTCTGTAACCCTTATCGATTTTCTTTATTTAAAAGATATATATTCATCCATTAAAATATATATTGTTATAAAAGTGAAGTATACACTGAGATATATTAGTATATTTTTATTTAAAAACATATAAAAAATTAATTCATACATTGTGATATTGTAGTATACTCTAATTTATTATGCACCTTCAACTACTCCAAAATGTTACCATTAACCTCTCGAGTTAATAGGCTATTGTGATGTCTAGGGGGTGGTAAGCCCAAAAGTTTCAAGAGATCCATGAATTTGGTGTGGGTGAGGGTGAGGGTCTAGTCTCACATCGCCTAATGGTATAATATAATATGTGTTTATATGTGAGCACAGCTCTTACGCACCATAATGCATTTTTAAAGCCGTGAGTCCACCAAGGGTAAAACGGACAATATCTTGTTCTGTAAGCCTGGAGCATTGCAGCTATAACTAGTAATCAATTTCAATACAAATTAAATTAATAATGAGTCCTGTTACACACAATTTTTATTTCATGCAGCTCCAATTCCAGTCTCATCTGCGTCAATAGAAAATCAACGAAATATAGACTCACAACTAACGAGGTATATAATTCGATAAATTTTTTTGACATTATCTGTAAATGTATTTATACAATTCATTGAAATATATGTTTCATGTTTTTTATAAAAAACATGTATATTAATAGATGAGATATATTATTTTAAAAAAATAGATTGTATGTAACATTATCTATTATTAATTTCATTTGTTTTTGAAAAAAAAAAGCAAAATCCCCTTTTCATCCAAGATAAGAATAATCAAGAAGTACCAACAGTGAATGCCTAACATTTTCATGTCTACAAAGCAAAAAAAAAATATCGTGTCTGCATAGGTTGACGACTTTGAAGGTAAATTTTTTTCTATGGCTCATATATCAGAATATGTTGATGACTAAGGTGTATTGCTCCTAGTGGGCTGCCCACCATGACACGGCATGTTCGTTTTGCGCCAATGGTGATGAGTCTACATCTCATATTATGGTGGAATGTTGGATAGTGAGATATGTTTGACATCAATTGAAGCTAGCAATAGGCTTTGATGATCGTTCCAGCTCGTTCACTAACAATTTATGGGGGGTTGGTCAGTAGCTGAGTCGACATGGGGATCGAAGCATGAAAGCTAAAGTGATGTAGTCTCTGGTTCCGGCCATCACGTGGGCATTATGGTTGTCTAGCAACCATCTTATAATTTTCAGGGGGCTAATAATTTCACCTGTTTTTGAAAAAAAAAAAAAAAAGGAGCAAAATTACCCTTTCATCCAAAACAATGGGTGCCTAACATTTTCGTGTCTCCCGAGCAAAAATAAATAAATAAATAAATCGTGTTTGGAAAGGTTGACGACTTTGAAGGTAAAATTTTTCCATGGCTCACATATAAGGATATGTTGATGACTAAAGTGCATCGCTCTAAGTGGGCGGCCGATGAAGACACGATGTGTTCATTTTGCGCCGATGGTGATGAGTCCACATCTCATATGATGGTAGAATGTTCGATAGCGATAAGTGTTTTGCATCAACAGAAGCTCGCAATAGGCTTCAATGATCGTTCCTTGTCCACATGATGATTTATAGGTGGCTGGTCGGTAGCTAAGTCGATATTGGGATCAAAGCAAGAAAGCTAAAGTGATGTAGTCTTTGGTTCTGGCCGTCACATGAGAGTTATGGTTGTCTAGGAACCGTCTTATTTTCAGGGGCACACCGGTGTATTTTGAGAATGTATCAGATATGATGGTGGGGTTTATAAAACATCGAGGTGCTTTTTGTAGGAGGGCACGTGGGGTGTGTTTCTATGAAGGGGCATCTTTTGATTGAGGAGTAAGGGGTATCATTTTCAGAATTAGGGTACTTGTTTGAGCGGTCTTTGAGCAGTCCCTGATTCGAAGGATTTTCTTTTATGCGTTGTATACTTTGGACATTCATCGAACTTTAACAATAAAATTGAAGCGTTTGCCTCCCGTTACTAAAAAGGCCAAAAGAAAATACATTTTCGTGTCTGAGTTATTAATGGTACACAAATGAACACAACTTCACAAGGACAATATATGTAAATATTCTTTTGGTGGAGCCAACAAACAAGAGGATAACACACCCTCCCTTTTCATTGGCTCCTAAGGATTGCAACAAAAATAAAATCTGAAACTTTGAGAAGGAAAACAAAATCAGCTTCTTCAACAACAAAGCCCTACAAAGATCATCGAAACCAATCTCCAAACAAGATGGCAGTCTCAGCTTCAGCTGCCACTCACACTTCCATCTCGTCCTCCTCCCCAAAATTCATCTACTCCTCCCCGAGGAGGAGAACCTCAACAATCGTCGCCATGGCACCAAAGACGAAGGTAAAGGAAAACTAAACCCAATTCCCCAAACCTCCATGGCAGAGACTCAATTTTAGTTTTTATTTTTTGAATTCATAGTGTGATTTGGTTAACAATTAATTTTATTGGTTGGTTAAATTTAGAACATTGATATTTATGAGAATTGTTAGTAATATTCCATTTTTTATTTTTATAATCCTATTTAATTTAAATATAGCTTATTCTTATATAAAATAGTTAATATAATGAATAGATGATTTTTTATGTAACTGGTATTGTTTTATTTGTTTGGATAAATTTTTATATTTTGTGTTTGTCTTATTATATTTTTTTTTTTAACTTTTTTATCTCTTAAAACGGTAAATGAGACACACGGCCTTTTCTATTTTAATTATTGTAGAATATTTATTTAACCTTCTTTTTTTGTGTAGGAAGCCATGAATCAATAACACGAACATGAATAAATTTGCCGAGTAGAAAACTTATTTACAAGAATTACAGGTACATTCGGGAGATTATTTACAAGAAACAATCCCATATTCATCACCCAAGTATCTCTTAAGACAACCTACATATTAAGACCTCTCTCTTTATTTGGTTTCTCTCTACCTTATCCGAATCTCCCCCACAGACTCTCTCGATCCAACCAGATATAATCTTCGTAAGAGGGAGGAGTTACTACAAACACCTGTGCATTTACAACTGGAAAACAGTTGAAGAAGATGTCATGACACACGTGGATACCCATGCTCTCATGGGTACCATATCTGATTAAATAAAATGTAACATTTTGTATTCGCCTTTTAAATTTTTTTTTTTTTTTTTTTTTGATAAATAGCCCATTGAGACAAACTTTTATTCCAACTTTCAAAAAACAAAATTATACAGGATGATTCTTTTAATTCCTTTTTACGTTTAATGAAATGCATAAAGAAATTTGAGAACTTACAGTTAAAATTGGCCCACATTGTGGAACTTACAGTTAGAACTTGTGTGCTTGTAAAGCCTTATAAATTTAGAATGTATTGTGCAGGCTCTAGTAAGATGCGCTTTATTGAAGAACGGTTTTGATTTAAAATTAGTACCATGGGATTGGATTCAGATCCTATGCTTGTTTTTTTTATATTTATATCTTGTTTAACTCATGTAAGATTACCGCATTATCATTATAAGATCATGTGATTGTAAATATATCAAATGAAATTGATTTTTTTTCCATTCACATGCATTTACAACCTTTTGATAATGAAAGTCAAACAAGATACAAATATGTAAAAATAAGCAAAGGATATTAAGGCGATTTCTGTAGGCCTCTCTTCTACTGCTGCCTGTATCCAATGTGCTATTTTTTCTTGTATGCTTTGGGAACTCCCTTATCCTTATTAAATATAAGACATTTGCTTGCCGTTTTGCAGGTGAACAAATACGATTCGACCTGGAAGAAAGAATGGTATGGCGCGGGCCTCTTCGCGGAAGGCAGTGAGGAACTCCAGGTCGACGTCGTCAAGAAGCTCGAGAAAGGGAAGGTCCTCAGCAACGTTGAGAAGGCCGGCCTCCTCTCCAAAGCCGAGGAACTCGGTCTCACTCTCTCTTCCGTCGAGAAGCTCGGCATCCTCTCCAAGGCCGAGGAGTTCGGCCTCCTCAGCCTCGTCGAGAGGACCGCGGGGACTTCCCCTTCCGCGCTCGCTTCGGTCGCGCTCCCGCTTATCGTCGCGGCCGTGGCCGTAGTCGTGATCACGCCCGATGATTCGGCGGCGTTGGTGGCCGTCCAAGCGATTCTCGCGGCGGTGCTTGGCGTTGGCGCGGTGGGGCTCTTTGTTGGGTCGGTTGTGCTTGGCGGGTTGCAGGAGTCCGATTAGTTTTTTTTTTTTTTAAGTTCAGTTCAACCTGGTTTTAATCCCTCAACATCATTTATAGAGAGGTGTTAACCGACTTAACCAAAACTCATTTCATAAGAGTCGAATGCTTCTCTTCTTTTTTTTCTTTGGAGTTCAAAGTGTAGATATTGTTTTGAAAACTTTGGTCGTCTTGGTGAGATTCGGTTTTTTTTTTTTTTTTTTTCTGTAACGAAGAAGGTACATCACCACCCAAATCACATTATTTTTTAGGATGAGCATGGGAGATTTTTTTTCTATATATTTCCATTAAAATAAGAGTATTTCAATTATAAATAATTTTATGTCCTACTTAATTGGCATTTTCTCATTTGTCCATACATGCGCTTCTCCATTTTTTTTTTTTTTTTAAGATAGATATTCAACTTTAATCTTAATTTTAAAAGAAAGGGGATCACTCAACACGAACTCCCCAGCACTTTGAAAGGGGAGATATATTTTCACCCCACAAGTTCTCTAACCCACCCAAAAAAAAAAAAAAAATTTTATGGTGGGTTAGAGAACCTTGGAAAAGAGGGGGTAGAGAGAGATAATAATAGAGAGAGAGAGAGAGAGCAGGAAGAGGAGCACATCCCCACACGTCCGCTTCCTCGTCGTCACTACCACATCGCCGCAAGTCCTCTTCCCTGCCGTCACCGTTGCGTTCCCGCATGTCCGCTTCCTCCCCGCCGCCGCACGTCCTCTTCCCTGCCGTCATCGTCACGTCCCCGCACATCCGCTTCCTCACCGTCGTCGTCACGCCCCCGCACATCTCGCTGCGTGTTCACATATCATGTTTCCCGCTGTCTTCCTTCCTGCCCCTGCTCTTCCTCCACCTCAACCCACCACCACATCCACGAAATCCACCGCTTCTACCACCTCTCCATCCCCATCATCTTGGGAAGTGACTGCCTCTCAGCCGTTCAAGGCTGGCTCCTCCTCTAGCCACACTTCACGTCCAAGCTCCTCCTAAACCCACTCTTCATCATTTGGCACCGACTCCCCCAAGAACTCCTCTCTCTCTCTCTCTCTCTCTACCTCTTTTTTCAATGGTTTCTCTTGGGGGTGGGTTAGAGAACTAGAGGGGTGGAAATATAACTCCCCACTTCGAAAAGCCAACCAAAAGAAGAAAAAAAAAAGTAGTAGAGACCATAAAACCCCAATCCAAGAGCAAAATAATGGAGATATCTATCAATGACCCCTGAATCCAAACCCCAAAAGACACCTACTCAGTTCAAAGGAGGCCCCTAACGTAGTTAACCCTCATAACACATGCACAATGCGCCCCATATTCTTTGATAAAACGCACGACCATCTCCCGTACATTTTCAAAGTACACCATCATTCTCCATGTTTCTTATACATAAGAGAATTTTGTGTAATGCCCATTGTCATATTGTTCACAAGTGATGTGGGATTAAACGATGGTGCAAGCCCTCCACATTTTGACTAAAATGCAATCCACTACCGCGCCTCAATGTACATCGTATGTGATAATAAAATAGTTTATTAGAGGAAACATATTTTCAATAAAGTTCTCATTGGTTCTATAGCATTCATACCTTTTTTATATATATATTTCATCTCCTAGTTACGCCTTAATCCAAATTTTTTATTTGATTAAATGCATATATCAAAGATAGCCTATCTATATGGAATGCAGTTCAATTTCGTCTAATTTATGGTTTATTGAAGGTAATATAGTTTGTGGGATGGACAATTTGGTTTCCAATTCAGTTTGATTTATGTATAAGAAGAGAATATATATTTTTTTCTTCTAAACTTAAAAAAACGTGTGGAATTGATCAGTTATGAACATGAGTAACTCTACCACAAAGGCGTAGTTACACGCAATCCCGTTTACACACACGTGTGATCCCATATCTGTCAATTGTTATCCAACAAAATATGTATCTCATTAAACAAAATATGTAATTCTCTTTTTCTATGATTAAATACACAAAATTCATTTGAGTATGTATTTTATTTTTATGAAAATTATATGTTTGTTTCGCTATATGAAAAATTATCTTTGAAAAATTAAAGCAATATGAGACTTGGGACTACAAACAAGACTGTGTGCACAATGGAAAAGGAAAGAAAGCAATTAAGGATGTGCAGTAAATTCTTTGAAGGCAGCAAGTAGTGTGCTTATCAGCAGGGAAACCAATGACCAGTGCCAAATAAAATCTGGTCAAATTGAAGCTCCCAAACATAAAGATGAAGGGTTCACCAAAGTCCACCAAACACCGATTTGAGGTTGAGGTGACAATCATTAATAATATTCACTTGGATGGAATACAAAAAAAATAAACTGGTGACAACCACACAATTGAGATTGGATACCAGCTGAATATTTAACAAGTAAAATGAGAAGTTCCTAAGCTCTGTTTCCATCTCATAGGGGAGCTATCTCATTCTCCTATTGGCTTTTTTGTGAACTCATTTTGGTGAGTTTTTTCAACCTATTTTGTAACTTATGACTGTACACTTGTACATTTTGTCCGGTTATAGCAACAACACAAATCTTATATTACCAATATAAAAAAAGGGAAAATGAGAATAAAAGGCATGATCTACCAAATGGAAACCACATTCATGATACCAATAAAAAAAAAAAAAAAAACCGCATTCATGATAATGAGGGAATTGACCTGTTTAACCAAAGAACAGCGTGATCTGCTGTTTCCATATACAGGACAATTGAGCAGCTATGTGCAATTGAAAATGTTGATAATCCTCCAAACAAGGAAAAAGATAGGCTTCAATCTGTCTGTCAAACTATTCACCCCATCCTCCGGAACATCTAGATCTGGAGGAGTTGTCTTTCATCCATTGGATTGGGAATCATGGATGAAAGACTCGAAGAAAGAAAACAATGAAAATGCGGAAAGACTGAAGAACATTGCCTATGGTGATGCCAAACAAGAAGCACTAGAAGACATATTTATCTTGGCAACAATTTCTTGCTTATGGAAGCAATATAACATTGATTGGATCATGGACAAGGAGGAAAATATACAGCCTAAGGGAGACTACTTCCAACTTCTGTGCAAGGGCTCTGATCAATTTACTGTCACTAGCTAGGCAGCAAAATTCATAAATAAGGAAATGAAGGATGCATGGAGTAAGAGCATGAGTGGGAGATTGACAAAGAGGAATGTTAGTGGTGACCAGTATTTGTCAGAAATAAGTGAAAAAAAATCCAAAGAAACTCCCGAAATAGGGGAAAAAAATCAATGCAATAACTGTCACAAAAAGTACTCTGATGATTTGGATTTTGATGAGGGAAAGAGAAGCAATGTAGTCTACATTTTTGGACTCCCATGCATTCATGTCCCATACGAGAATGCTAAAATAGCATATGCTCTATGAATGGAATCTTACAAAAAAGACAAGGGGACTGGCTAGAGCATCAGTGAACAAGGCACTAACCAGAACTGTGAAGGAAACAGGTATGTAGGCCTTCAGTTGATCCCAAACACTGAAGCAGAAAGATCTGCAAGTGGGACAATGATCAAGAGATGACCAAAGTAAAAGAAAAAATCATTTGAATGAACAAAACTCCAATTTCAAATAAACTTAAGCATTACGCACCTCTTAAAAAGAGTTTAAAATATTGATCAACCAGACTAAAGAGCACAATGACCTTTTAAGTTAGAACCAAAAGAGGAAAACTTATTGTCGGGGGGGGGGGGGGGGGGGGGGGGGGGTTGGTTTTCGTCGATTGAGATTGAGACTTTGAGAGATTTCTTCGGACATTAGTTAAGGAATTTTGTAGACTTCGCATATTTTTTTGAACTTTCTCAGATTTTACAGACGGATTTTGATCAACATCTCTATCAACTCGGACATACTTTTGGAGACTTGTTTTACAAATTTTTAAAATATCAAATTCTTCTTAAACGCGATATTGGAGTTGAGTTGCTTCTCATCTCAATCTGCAACCAAAACCACTAACTTTAAAGTTTATAATTCATCACTTTCACATTGATTCAATTGACTATAATTTCAGTGGCTTCAGTATTGCCTTTCCCTTTGCTCTTTTAGTTTTTTTCCTTTGCCATTTGAGGTTGGTGCGTGCTTGAGATTCTCCACCCATATGCATTATCAATAATAATCAATTCATTAACTAATTAACAAGACACAATGTCCCCCAATAGATGCACTAGTCATCACAAAGCTGTCCTAGGTTCTAATCACTAGACCAATTCAATTTACAAACCACAGCCTCACTTTTACCTAGTCCTTGGGATTGATTTGGATATTATATCAAATCCATCAATGGACTTATGTAGCCATGATGAGTCTCGGCATCAAAGAAGGTTTCTCAAGTCAATAATAGCCACACCCAAGCCTGAAAATGAAAGACCCCTTTGTACAGAAAACTCATATCTAATAGACAGAAGTAAAAAAAACTTACCTAAGAAGACAAACCTCAACCTCCTAGCATGATCCATAAAATTTCACAAGGTGACCAGTCAAGGATCTAAAGTCCTCGCATTGACTTGGATTTGAACGGTGCTCCAGATCAAAATGATCCACCAACTGATTCACAAAATATGGCAAACCTGTGCAACGAAATTTGTAATGTGACAATCTATCGAGCATGTGACTAGTTGGGAGATCTGACAGCAACATGCCTGCTGCTATTTTAAAAAAAAAGAGCCAAAAGTACACAAAAATGCAGTCTCATTGAAAAACCAAGAATAGACTTTTTCTAAAATAAATGGAAAGTAAATATTCCAAAGGTATGATTTATTACTTGGCATAATAGTAGAAATTGAATCCAGAAGCAGCAGGAATAAAAATTGAATGTAGATAAGATGCACTTCAAATTATGCATCAGCTAAAGCAGAACAACAAAAATCATCATGACTCTGACGGATAAGAAAGAGCCTAAAAATGATGTGACCAAACGGCTTAATGAAAAAATGCATCAAGGATGAAGATTAATATACACCAGAGTAATGGGAAGTCAAATGCATAGACTTGTATATGACTAGTGGAGCAAGAAAATCCCAACACAAATGTTGGAAATAGGCTGAGGATAATGATGATGAAATTCTACAAGTGGTCCCATATCGAAGTGTTCAATAAAAAAATGCATTAAGTAATTATTGTTCTCTATCCCCGAAAAAGTACGGCCATCACGGATAGCACTCAAAAGGAACCACAACCGAACCATTTATCTAACCTATGTTTATTAATCACAGTTAGCAAACATTTTGATACATTTGAATTCCAAGAATCTTCTCAATAAACAATATAATCAAATTCTTTTACTGATGATTCAATAGTGATGAATAAATGAATTTTGACAGCATTTCTTGGACACTAAATGCTTTGTAGTGAGATAATAGAAAAATACAACTCACCAAAGGGCTAAACACAGGAAGAAAACTCACACCATTAGCCTTTCATAAACCAGATGAAAGCTACAAACCAGATATGGTCTGATTTTTTCTACCTTGGCGAAGCATGCATTGGGAATCTGGGATAGAGTGTAAGTTGTCTACTACTTTCCAATAAAAGTTGCAGAAAGTAAGCTTCAATTTTCTGATCCCCCTAACATTCCATTCTGCGAAAAGTACAATGGAATTTGGATTTTTGATTATAACAACTCCAAGTAATTAGAAATGTCAATTTTTTACAAAATAATCTCAGCTTTGACAATCAAATAACCAAGAGAATAAGGTTCAGTTTCCATTACAGTGATTTCCTTTCATAGAGGTAATGAAGAGAAACTTTCATTCCATAAAGATTACATTTTAAGGACCTATAGTTCAAAAGTTCCCAGTGTATTGGGTTCAACCCAGTTATAATTGAACACTATCAATACAAAGTATTCATGAGAATACAGAAACGTGTATATTCAACCCTTTACAAACTACCAAGGATAATAATAGCATTCTGAAATTTGAGAAACAAGATCATATTCAATATGCTTCAACTTTTCATTGAACCATATGGATATGATATATTTATAGGCGTACTGTAAATTACAAAAGTAATAAGACATGAAGGACATTGATGAAAAAGCCCTTAACATTTGGCTAGATGAAAAAATACAAAGTTGCACTGCAAGTGAATAAGACTACCTGTACAAGTATGGAATGACTGACAAATATGAAATTTTCTCACACCAAATGATAACCTCGGCGAGCATCTGTGACTGCACAAATTGTGCACAGCCATTTCACGTCCATGTTCAGTTTTTCCTGTCACATAAGAATTGTCACCCATCAACTCTCCACTAGACATAATATACAAAAATATTAACAGGCAGTTGCTTGATTTAACTGACAGCATATAACAGCGTAATGCTTTAAAGTGAACAAGTTTTACTGAAATTGGCTATTATATGGATCAACTTCGTGGTCATCAATAATATACATAAATTCGTTTCTCAATCCCAGTATGAAAAAGTCATTGTTAATTTGTTCAATTCCTTCTCCGATGAATAAATAAAATGCAATCCCTTCATCCAGATTTGCATTACAGAAACAAACAAGAATAATTCCAAGAGAACACTAAATGTAAAAAGACCTTTGTTAGATATTCAAAAGAACATATTTTCATATGTTTTTCAGAGTTGTTTTGGAATATTTCCCTATGCAATTAATTCATTTCTACATACTTATTAGGGAAGTTTCTGGTTCTTTATATTCAAAGCATATTTTTGCACAAATTGACAATATTTATAATTTAATATGCATAATCATATTTTTTCATGTGGAGCCATATTTTAAAATTCATAAATCTAAATTTGACATTATTTTAATTTGACAAGATTTAAATTTGACAGGTTATAAATTAGAAAAGGAATTAGCATTCAATGATTCAACAAAACTTCTAAATCTGATTCACCAAATCAATAAAATCTACAATTAAATCAGCCTTGAGTTCTCCAACAAATCAACAAGATCTTCAACAGATTTTGTAATTACATCTCCAAAATATTTTGCAAACCAGCATTAAAGCTCCATCAAATTAGCATTTACAACCAATTCAGCCCTCAAAACCCCTATAAAAAGGGCATTGTAGAGAGGGAGAAAGGTATCTCTTCATTCAGCCAAGAATTAATTTCATTTTTAGTCTTTGTTTTTTTATTCTGTTGAGTTTTTGTTTTTAGATTTTGTTTCTTTGTTACTAGAGACATAGATTTTATTGTGTTTTCAATAAAAGTGTCTCTTTATTTTATTTTCATGAAATATTTTTATTTTTATTTTAGAATTTCACCAACCATGGTAGGCTAGAAAATCCTTCCATCAAGGAGAGGATTCCACCCCATGCGTTTGAGTGACTGATTCTTTTCTTTGTGCATTGATGTTTTCTGATTTATTCTTCATGTTTATAAAGTTGCTTCAACTCAGATTTCTTTTAATTATGGGTATTTTTAGATCTTTCGTGATCCTATTTAGATGGGATATGGTTGATGCTTTATAAACCCTATTTTTAAATCGAGTAGAGGTGAACTGCTTTTGAAACATTTTATTTTCATTACTACCACTTTCTACCAAGAATAGGTCAGAGTTTTATATTTTGTTGGCAAAGACGAAATCTAAACGACAATTTCAAAATCTTCAAATATGCCACCAACAATTTTAAACTACATTTTCTTGTTCTATAGCTTCACACCAAAAAAACTAAGGAACTTGATGAAATTTGAAAAAAAAAAATCCCTGTCCAAGTGCCAACTATAAATTTCTCAAAGCTTAGCCTAATTATATTAAATAAATGAGCTCCAATCATTAAAGTGTGATCTGAATGATATAATCCAAATCTCTGGTTCAATCTAAGATCCAGAAGACAGCCATTATAGTGACAAATGGCAGAATCATTGGGATCAGTTACAATTTGAAACTAATCTTGATCCACAGGCACCCACATCCAGCTTGTTTTCGCCATATCATTAAGTTTTTTATACCATTATATTGTCTTTCACACCCCTAACATGACCATTGTAGACGCAAGGAAGATTGATCCCCACTAAAACTCAGCCTATTTTCATATTAAAATCATCTTGGCTTGAGTGTTAAAGTATTTTTGACAGATCTTTCCCCTCTTATCAATCAAACGAAAAAACCACAACCCCGTCCATCTCACAGGCCAGATTCTCCATTTTCAACTGTGACAGTTCTCATCTGCATTCAGCCTTCATCTGCAGTGAAGAATGGGTGCGGGTGCTACAATAATTAAACAGGATGTACTCAGTGCATCTATTAAGTGTTTATTATGTAAGGCTAGTGACAGAAATGGTTTGTGTTGTCAAATTCATTATTCAAACCATAATAACTATCAAACAAACCAAATAATCGACCTCTAACCTATCTGAATATAGGCTCAATTTCCCGATAAATATAAGCATGACCCATCACAGTGAGAGATAATTTGATGGCCAGATCTCAACCTACCATAACCCTAATGTGGTTCAATGCTTAGTTCCTAAAATAGCAGTTCAGAAGTACCAGGGGATTGCATGTTTTGTCTGAGGAGGCCAGTTCGCAAGAAGAGAAAGCTAGATACCTTGTTCGTTATATGATTTAAGATCATGACAACAAATGGAATTCTAAATGATATTAGTTAGTGAAAATAATAAATATTGAAGATGCAGAAGAAGGATACCAAGAGAATAAACTAATCTAGCAACATGAAATAAGCCAAGAAAAATCCCAGCACTAACGACACCAACATTTAGGCCACAAGGCTACATCTAACACTCTAAAGTCTTTATCACATCATCTAACTACCATTCTGGACTGGCTGTGTTTGAGATACCCTATTTATGTATGCAACTATACAAGTTCATGCATTGTTATACAGAAATGAATAAGAAGATTAATAATAGCAAAAAAAAAAATGATCTGCAATTTGTTGGTTGGTAGCAGAAAATCAACGTAAACATGGATAGACAAAATGTCAATAAGCTTCCCACTAAACTCAAAACCATTATATAGTATTTTTTTTGGTGATGGAAAAAACCACAACATTAGTTGGGAAACTCGTAGATACACAGAATCACCAACAGAACCTTGTGCATCATGTAAAGCCCAGGAGGGATTTCTGGAAGAGTTCTATGGCAGGATCAATGCGGATGAGGACTTCATGAAAAGGATGCCCGAGATTCTGGCTTGCGAGGTGCAGCGATTCCCTCTTAGGCATTTGGGTCTCCCTCTTAGCTTGGGTTGTATGCCCAAAGCTGCATGGATGCCTCTTGTTAGCAGGTTTGGAAAAAGACTGGAGGTTTGGAAAAGTAGGTTCTTGAGGTTCAGAGGCAAACTCACCCTTCTTCATAATGGGGACATCAAATCAACAGTGGGATTTAAAAGAGGAAGATCAATGAATCTGATCTTATCCCCATGTGGACAGTAAGTTACATTAATTAGTTTGTTATGATTGTTTAGGATAGTCAATGACTTAAGTTTGTTAGGATTTCAGGATAGTCATTGACTTGGTTTGTTTAAAGTAATTTGTTTCATCTACTCTAGACCATTGATTAAATCCAAAATCAATAGCCTAGAATCTCTAGGGAGAGGGAGATCAGAATGAAAAAAATGTTTCTATTTTGAGATGTCCTGCGATGGGAGTTGTACGGGTGTGAAGCCCTAGGGTATGACACCCTAACCTTCTTGGGTGTGATACCCTATAATCTATTTTTTTATACATTTTCCAAACCCTAAATACCCCCTAACATGTGCCTTGCTGCTGCCTTGGAGCAGTCCTGCATCAATTTTGGTATCAGAGCCAAACCACAGCTATATTCCACGACAGCTGGAATCTTCTCGGCCGGGGAGAATGGGGACATCAAATCAACGGTGGGATTTAAAAGAGGAAGATCAATGAATCTAATCTTATCCCCATGTGAATAAGTTAGATTAATTAGTTTGTTATGATTGCTTTGGTGACTTAAGTTTGTTTGAATTTCATAATTGTCATTGACTTAGGGTCCGTTTGGAAACACAGATTGAAAAGTAGCTTTTGGAATAAAGCTGTTTTTTAAGATGATTTTAGACCTTGACTTTTATTGGGATGCTTTTTTTTCAATTCAGGAATCAATATTTGAAAGCAGCTGATGTTTGACAGAGAAAGTTGCTTTTCAATTCAAAAAATCGATTCCGACCAAAAAGCGTTGTTTTTGAGCTTTTCAAAACACGGATTTCGAAGAAAAAATTAAAAGGAATCCAGCTTCTGATTCTAAATAAAACTGCCCCATTTGGCTGCACGATTTTAGCTTTTCAACTTTTTAAAAAGCAAAAGCTGTCCCAAATGTGCAACCAAACGGGGCCTTAGTTTGTTTGAAGTAATTTGTTTCTTCTAATCTAGACCATTGATTAAATCTAAAATCAATGGCCTCAATTAAATCTCTCTTCAAATTAAGTGGTAATCACAATAGAGAGGGAGATCAAAATGAAATAAATGTTTCTGTTTTGAGATATCCTACAATTAAAGTTGTACGGGTGTGAAGCCCTAGGGTGTGATGCCCTAAATTCTATTTTTTTATACACCCTAAATTCCCGCTACCCTGTGCCTTGCTGCTGCCTTGGAGCAGTCCTGCATCACTTCAGTTTGTCTTATCGAACCTGCCCGTCTATTTTCTCTCCATCTTTAGAGTCATGAAAGGGATTATGAGGAGACTGGATGGGATTAGACGGTGCGTCCTATGGACTGGTTGAACGTTGAAGACACGAATAGGGCTCTCCTTTCGAAATGGCTGTGGAGGTGGATGGATAATCTTGTCTCCCTTGGGGCAGTTGACTATAGAAAGGTACGAGTGCGGGGATCTCATGGCTCAGAGATTTCCCCGTATTTCCAGAACCTCTAGACTATGGAGAGGTATCTTGGCCAATTTGGGTGAGTTCATGGAGACTAATGAATGGGAGCTTGGTTCGGGAGAGCGGATTAGATTCTGGCATGATTTGTGGCTGGGAGATGCTCCGCACTGTGAGACGTTCTTGAGGATCTTCAGGATCATGGTTGTGCGTGATGGGATGGCATGCCAATTTTGGTCAGGGATAGGGTAGGGGTGCTAGGAGGCGCAGGTGAGGCGAAACCTCAACAATGATGAGGTAGACGGGTACTTGAAGATTCTGGAAGAACTTCATGGTTTAATTTGGACCCTTCAAGGAGAGAGAGAATCATGAGGAAGCCTAAGCCGTCTGAGGGTTACTAGGTGAAGGGCAGTATGCATGGGTGGGAGATCAAGGCCGACCAACACTGTTGTGGCACGAAAACAAAAGGAGGTATGGGGATGTAAAATCCCACGCTTTCCTTTGAACCATATACCAATAAAAGGCCCTGACTAGATGCTACATCACTCGCTAGGTCCGGGTTTGGACAGTGTGTGTGATGTGTCGAGAAGAGAAGGAATCGGTGGAGCACCTGTTTCTCTTTTGCCTGATAGCAAAGGAGGTATGGAGGAGGTTCTGTTTGGTCACGGGGATGGTCGGGTCTTTTACCTTGTTGGAGGAGTTATGGGAGGCAGGCAAGAGGCTAAGGAGTCCTGGGGATAGGAGTTTGAGGGTGAAGATCTCCCAGATATTTATCCCTGCGGTGGTCTGATCTTGGTTGACCAGAAATCATTTGGTGTGTCTAGGTAGCACTCCCAACGTGGATAACATTTGGGATTCAGCGATCAGGTTCATTTTGGATTGGGGGAGATTCTGTATGGAGGCGAGGACTGTTCCTCTCTAGGGTGGGGGCCTCATTATGCGTGGTAAAATGTTTTGGTGTAGCTTTTTGGCTCAGATGCACATGAAGTAGAGTCCTCCACGGAGGGTGCATCAAGTGTTTTAGTTTGCTGTATTTACTTTTTATGTATTCCCCTCTGGGCTCTTTCTATCCTATTTAATACCAGGGCGACAGCCTACCATTTTCTGGAAAACAAAATCACAGGAGGGATTTAAACTCGAGACCATGTGGAGCCACCAAGACAGACAAACACTATTAAACAACTGTTTATCACTATTGGAGTTCTTGGCCTACCTTTGACTCTCAATCAAAGTTGATAAATCCTTCCATTGAAATGGTAAACAGAAGTTCCACGCCATTCATCATGATATAGATAAAACGACAAGAAAAATCTTGATTAATATTTTGAAATTAGTAATTAAAACAACTTCACTCATAAATGAACAGAGAACTGTCAACTGATATGAAAATGATCTTCATAAGCTTCACTTTGCAATTTGCATCTAAATGCTTTGATTTTTTAAGATCAATATATTCTATTTCTTAGATCAATTTTGATGGATCTTTTTACTTTGGGAGTGATCCACGCAGACCATCTTGTGTTGGAATAGGCATACTTTGTGAGTCAACCACATATTCCAACACATTGAATGAGTAACTAGCCATTGAAGTATACTAGATTACTTCTATCACTTCTTTTACGTCTGTTACGGAACCATCTCCACATGCCTTCAAGTATCATCACTGTCATGCACCCATTTCAACCAATTGGCTCTAGTAAGGGCTTTGTCCAGGGTTAGTATCCATATGAAGCAATGGATTTTCAAAGGAGTAAGCGCTCCCCAAATTAGGCTTTCATATGGGATGGTGGTAATGCCTTGTGGAGGATTCTTATTAAGCTTTCTATACAAGTACTACACAGAAAATCTGGAGTGCGGGGACGACTTCGAACAAACTATGACTTTTGCTTCCACATTCAATTCTACCTCGTGGAGTACCGCAAGAAGAGAAACCAACTACGTCAATTCCATAAATTGAGGTTTTGCCAATTTAAATGGATCATTTAATTGAGCAAAATTTATTCTATTATGATATACTAATAAAAAAAATGGACAATATATATATAGACAAAAAGATTTAACTAGTGTGAGCACCTAGCACCCTTTATTAAAAAAAGAAAAAAGAGGACACCCAAATAACTGTCATAAAATAAATAATATCAAATTATATAGTTTTTGGTTTGTCTTTCCATTACTCTTATTTGTAAAAATGTTTCCCCATGTATACATGTATCCAAATCACTTTCCTGACATAGCACCCCTTGAGGGTGTGGATCTGAAATAGCAACGGAGAGGCCATTATTTGGCAAATGGAACCCAACAATTACATCAATATGCTCTCTGCAATTTAGCCTCATACACACACCAAAAAGGAAATTATTGCCCGGGAGGTTAGTAAGAGTCCTTTGCCTCATGTAGACTAGAAATAATCATTGCACCAATCCTCTGATACAGCATCCACAAAGGCACAAACTCCACAACCAAACTCCCAAGAGAGAACACAATGACATTCATGACAGAGAGAGATTTTGACTGTTGCCTATTTCTCTTGGTAATGATCTGATCAATGACGGACTTCATCATATCTACTAATCACTATATCTATTAAATCAGCTTCCTTCTTGATCAATGATTAAAACTGAGTAATCGTTCAGGGGTATATGATACTTCAAAAGCAGAACAGAAATTTTAAATGGAATAGGTATCCAAACCTAAAACAGTTCGACATATAACATGTTCTAATGCAGTGTAACCTATTGGACAATTCAGTCTACTTATCAAGTGACAAGAATTTCATATTGCACTCCCTTCTAGTCTAATTGTTCTAAAAAACTAAACTAGATGTTCTCAATTCCAGTATAACTTATTATTCGGTCATGGACAGCTCTACAACAATGTCCAACATTTGAATTAAACAACCAATCAAAATGTCTATGTGCATGAGTTGTGCACAATTAAATTCATGATGTATAATAACAGAGGCTAGAGTATGAAGTTGACAGAATATTCCAAGCACAAAGCACAGAAAAAGGATGAATGCAATTCAAAATATGAGACAATTCCATATAAAATATTAAAGACATATGAACAAAGAGGTCTTCACTATAGTTAAACAAGTAAATAAATGGATTGCATGGATAGTTAGGTAAATGTACACTGTTATGAGGACTTACAAGGGCCAACACCTGCTGATAAGCTTCGGACAGCAACCTTGATTGCACCTACAGCTCCAAGTTGTCTCATTTGTGGGCTCAGTCCTTGCCCCTCAGTCTTTGAACTCTCATGTATCTGAACCCCAACATAAAATGCAACCTAGATAAAAATATTTTCAGGATTAGAAGACCTTCCTTTATGATTAGTACCTTCCATTAGAGTACCTTACTCAATGAAGTTAAACAGGATATCGGTGTCCAGATCAATGTTCAACCTCACAAAAACGCTTAAAAATGGCAAGATTCATTTTCCACATTTAGTATTTACTTTTACTCACATTTATGTCTTAAAAGGAGTGATATGGCATATTTCAAATAATCAATTTATTATTTCAATATTAAATATATTCTTGCCTTTAAGAGATTTAAGTATATCATTAAGCAACTAAGTTGATTTTAAATTTTATTAATTCCATTTAAATTCAAGTCATTCTTGGGTTTTAGCAGTTTGAGGTTGTCATTCAGTAGATACCACCATTACCAAAAAAAGGCTAATAACATGACAGAATGAGAATCACAAATATTGTGATCTAGAAAGACATGAAAAGTACAGGCTAATATATTAACTAATCTTCTATATTATGAATAATTGATAGTTTATAAAAAATCTCCTATAAACTAAAGCCTCCAATCCTTTTCTCCAGGCCATCATTGTTATCATAGCAACATGGACCCAACGTGGATGGCCTAAAAATAGGCTCACAGCTTATCCTCCGAGTTCCCTGGTGTTCAGCATGCGCCAGATATGATACATCCACACTGCAGAATTTTGTACTTCATAGAGAAGCTTATCAAATCATAATGTAGTTAAATACCTGACTAGAAATCAAAATGTGACGAGACGAGAGAATCAGTACATTTCAAGATAAATATAATATGCAACCAAATTAGTTAAAACAGTAAGAAAAAGAAAATGTTAGTTAAGACCTACAATCAGATTTTTCCACCCCAAATCTTCTAATTTGTTTTGATGGACACTTCAATCTAATATTAAAATGGTTTCATCAGTTCTTTAGACTAATCCTTCATCACCCATAAAGTTCACTCATCATTAATCTCTACTTGGCATGACTACTGCAATCATCTTCTCGTTCCAAAGTGCAAATTATCATCAACTGAATCTCAAATAAACAACTATAATCATTAAATTTTGTTACCCCAAATACCACTCAAAATTAGTGGAAACTCCAATCATTTTGATTTTGTCACCGTCATTAATGTGGCAAGACAGATCCCTAGTTGGTGAGAGCCAACCTTCTCCTCAAAAACAAAAAAAGACAGATCCCTATATAGTCTTCTTCATTTATAAACAATTGTACTTGTATGAGGAGGGAATAAGGGTGGACAAAAAATGAAAAGTATTTCTTATTAAACAATGTCAAATGGACATTTAAGCTTTTTATGTGACACAATAAAGATTAACAAATTATGTGTTGGCATCAGACATGTCCAACATGTCAAGATGGTTCTCCCAAGAAGACCATTATAATGGAGACTGTCATACACAAACATTTATCTATTTTCTTATGCATATTTATAATGAAAAGCACCAAATAATGTAATATCCAAAAGTATATCAAGTTTATTTTATCACATCTGAAACATGTACAGAAGGTATAGATGATGTAAAGAAACCTTGCCACGTGCATTCCGCACAGGTGATATGTGAAGAAAATTCCAAAATGAATTTCCATCTTTCCTGAATACAAGCATGCAAAGCAACAAAAGGAAAGGTTCATGCAAAATTATGTGTAAAAAAATTGAAATCCCGATAAACTATGAGGAAAAAAACACAATCTCTTAAAAAACACCAAATGCATATTACGCATTACAAAACAAAAGTGAACCTGTAATTTAGAATACGCACTGAGAAAGCTCGCTCTTTTTTAATGTTATCTCTTATCTGCAGAATAATAAATAAAGATAGTAGCTAGTTATCAAATAAAATCGTGATGAGTATATTCAACCAAAAATGAAAATATTTTAGAAATCATAGATAAATGTAACTAATTACCTCACACAAAGTCCCAATATCAGTATCCGGTCCACTTAAGAATCTGCAATTGCGTCCTAAAACTTCATTCCTAGTATACCCTTGGAAGGAAACAAAAGGAATTATTTCGTTGGTAGAAATTTCACATGCTTTACAGTACAACATATGCTGTTGGTATAAGTTATTTTATAAACAGGTAACACACAAGAAATTCCCGTACTGTCATAGTGAATCCTAAAGACAAAACTTAAATGATATGGCTTGTTTGTTATCTTATAATACAGTAAGGTTACCTGTGAAAGTTAGGAATCCTTCACTCACGTAAACTATGGGCATGTCATTTAACTGGGGATCAGTTCTGCAATTCATTGTAAGACATCTTGATAAGATTGCAAGGAGTATAAATATGTTAAATTTGAAAAACAGCAGATTGTCCATGATCAACGAGGAAACAAGAAATTATTAAACTCACAATACAAAGCTTTGTTTGATTCTACCAAGAGATATAGTTAATGATGTGCCCAGAGGAACAATTCCGACCAAGCTGCTGCATTTTTTCCTAGTTACATGTCTCCCTGCTACCTTGCTATACCGAATCAGAGCAGATAACAAGTCGTTAATGGCAGAAGCCGCTTTTTGTTTATCCTCCTCAGTTGCCTCACATAAGTCTTCAGAACCCAACCCTGTAACAACACACAGGTAAAACACATATGTGAGATCTTCAATTGAAAAAAAAATTAATACTTAAATGAGACGAAGAACTAATTCTCAGGCATCAAGGAAAAACAATCATATACTAATAAATCCCTGCAAGAAACAAATGAATCATCCATAAATACTTTAAGAAACCCAACCAGGAGATGAAAATTCAGATATGCGCTCAAATTCTGAGAAGCAAAATAATAATTTATTGGTTAATGGCTACAAAAAAAAAAGGGACAAAAAAACTTTGAACAGTTGTTTGAAAAATTAAAACAGCCTAACAGTAAACAGAGCAGCACAGATTGAATAGCAAAATATCATTACGGAAAAACCAAATTGGGGAATTCAAGCATTATATCAACCAGCCACAATTTTGAAGAAACAAAAAAAACTTTCGTCTGATATATGAAACTGAAAGGATGACAATCAGGAGATCAACGAAAAATGAGAAACATATGATTATTACATTATGTAAATGGAAGAAACAGTTACAGCTTACAAGATGAAGTGAGTAATCTAATCATAACTTCATTCAGTTTGTTAGACTGACTACATTCAATCAACATTTATTAGAACTAGAAACAGAAACAAGAGATTCAAAAAAACAGCCAACAGAAAACTAATAAAATCAGTTAAACCCAACCAATTCAATTACTACTACAACTAAAAAGAAACATTAGTCTGAATGAAGGAATACAAAATCTATCAAAATCATCACAATTCACAACATTCTTTCAAATTCAGCAAAAGTCCAAAGACAAAACAAAACATCAGAAAAAACCAGACCTTTATCGTCCGAATCAAGAAACATCCGATCGCCCCCCAATTCCCCGATCATCTCCAACAAGACCTCCCTCCGGCACGACCCACAACACTTCTCCCCGGAAGACCTCCTCCTCGTCCCCCTCCCCTTCCTCGACATCGGCACCTGCACCGCCACGAAATGCACCACCTTCCCGTCCTCCTCCCCAAAAACCGGGCACAGATGAAACCAAACCTCATACGGCGTCCCGTCCTTCCTATAATTCAAAAGCCCAATCTGCACCGTCCGCTCCTCCCTGATCGCCTCCCGAATCGCCGCCACGGACCGCCGGTTGGTCTTCGGACCCTGGAAAACCCTCCCGTTCTTCCCGAGAACCTCCGCCTCGGCGTACCCCGTCAGGCCGAGGAAACCCCGGCTCGCGAAGACGATCGGGTGACCGGGGATTGACGGATCGGTGATCAAGAAGCAGCCGGAGAGCTCGTCGAGGGCGTCGCGGAACCACTGCGAGTACCGGTCGGACATCGAACGGTCGATCAGACGGTCCAGGCGGGACTTGGACGACTCCATCAAAGGGTTTCGATCGAAGGCGTGAGCCTCGCACGTGCCGCTACTCATGCAGATCTGTGTGTGCGCGTTTTTCATGAGAGAAGGAAACATTATACGGTGGGGGGTCCTTTTGTGATGTCTTTATTGTATGTTGTTTGTTTTGGAAAGTCGGATGAAGATTGGGGTTGAGAGGGGATTCAATCACTGTCAGATTTTGGCATTATCCAAAGAGAGCACGCGGAAATTAAAAACCGTTGAAAGAGGATAAGGTTGATGAGAGGGAGCTAGACTAGAGCTGGATATTATATTATGTTGGCAACAGATTGATTTAATAAATTTATTCAAAATAATACGGCCACTTGTAACGGCCAGTTCATGTTGGGAAGTCCCACGTGGTTTTGACATGTATAATTTTTTACATATGTTATTTTCTAGATATTATAGAAAATAAAATTGTTCATTTATTTTATGAAAAAAAATATAAATAATTCTATGTAAATTGTTTGAAATTCATATAATCCTCTAATTTTTCTTAAAGTCCATATAACCCCTTATAATGCAAGTTCATGTATAGAAAGAAGAAAAAAAAATTATGTTATTAATATTAGATAGGGTTAAAGACATCTAAGTCCCTACAAACATGGAAAAACCCATATAAGTCCCTACTAAAATTGGAATAGACATACGAGTCCCTGAAAACTCAGAAAAACCCAATTACCATCCCTGAGTTAAATTTCCATCCAAACTTAACGGAATATTCCCAGAATATTTCGTTACATATAATTGTGTAGATATTGAAGTCCTTATAAACAGTCATAAAGACAAATTAGTCCCTGCAAAAGATAAAATTGCCCCTCAAAGACTTTTACATTAAATTGTGTACACATTACAGAACAATCATAAAGACAAATTAGTCCATGCAAAAGACAAAATTACCCTTGAAAAGATTTTTACATTTAATTGGATAGACATTACAGTCCTTATAAATAATTGTAAAGACAAAATGGTCCCTGTAAAAGACAAAAATGCCCGTGAAGAATGCATTCTACCGGTTAAAATATTGTTTTTACATCCAAATTGTGATATTCAGGTGGAGTGTGATTGATAGGATAGAAGATGAAAAAATAAATAAATAAATTATATTATTTATCTTTATGATTGTTTATAAGGACTGCAATATCTACACAATTAAATGTAAAAATCCTTCAGGGGTATTTTTGTCTTTTACAGAGACCAATTTGTCTTTACGATTGTTTATAAATACTGTAATGTCTATTCAATTAAATGTAAAAGTCTTTCAGGGGCAATTTTGTCTTTTGCGAGGACTAATTTGTTTTTATGATTATTTATAGGGACTGCAAAGTGTACACAATTTAATGTAAAAGTCTTTTAGGGATAATTTTATCTTTTGCACGGACGAATTTGTCTTTATGACTGTTTATAAAGACTTCAATGTCTACATAATTATATGTGATGGAATATTCTGATAATATTCCGTTAAGTTTGGATGGAAATTTAACTCAGGGATGATAATTGGGTTTTTCTGAGTTTTCAGGGACTCGTACGTCTGTCCCAATTTTAATAGGGACTTATATGGGTTTTCTCATGTTTGTAGGGACTTAGATGTCTTTAACCCTATTAGATAATATGCGGCATTTACAAAGATTCATGTATTTGTTGAAAAACAATTAATCTAGATTGTTAAATAAAATTATGAAAAAATTTCTTTATATAAAACTAAATATAGTCATCTTCATTAATTATCTGTCTCTCGAGGCCCTAAAAAAAAATTTTAAATTCAATTGATCAAATCCCCCAACTAATTTTATTATAGTCCACATTAAATTAAATCCAGGGATGTGGAGCACTGGCCAAAGGGACTTAAAAAATCGTATTAAAAAAAAAAATGAATTACACGCATCACCGAGATGTGTGTGTGTGGTAAGGAAGAGACGATGCGTGAAATACCGACACTGCGGGGCCCTTTAGGGACAGGTGACAGCAGCAGTTGAACCGGTAGGGGTCGCGACTTGCGGACAGAAAATAACAATATAAACAGGAGAAGAGATGTGCACTGACTTGTACCACTACGTGGATTTTTTGGATCTCGTGTGTTTAAAAACACACAATAAAGAACAAGAGGTAGAAGCCCCAATCTCTCAAGCTATCCTCGGAAAGTCGTGGTTAGGCCTGTCAACGGGGCAGATCTGAACTGAATCGGGATAGATCCAGACCTGACCCGTGGAAGGTCTCGTTGGACCCGGGTCCAACTTAGGACCTAACGGATCCTTGAAAATTTGCACCCGGACCTGTCGGACCCGGGTCAGACCCAGACCCGATGGCGTTTGTGACGGTTCTGTATTTGCTTTTATTTAGTCAATTTTGACATTTTGTCAATATAGGATTTGTTTTCATATTTTAATTCATTATTTATACTATTTGATTTTGAAGCATGTACTAATTAATAAAAAAATATAAAAATTAGGCAAACCATTAGCAGAATAATGGATGATTTGAACAGTTGGTTTTCAAACTATGTCAAAAAATAAATTTCAAAACTCAAGTTAAAAATTAGCAAAATTCAAAAAAGGGCTTGTATTCAAAGAAACTTAACAAATTTGAAGATTTAAAAAGATTTCTATAATATTTTAAATTTTCTAAACCTCATACAATTGCCTAACCCAACCCTGTATGAATTAGATTAGAAGAAAATTGAGATTGTACAAGACTTAAGTGTATTCTTCTCCTGCATTGATGAATGTACATATTTTGTCAAACAAAACATATAATTTCATTTTTTACAAAATTATATCTCAAAAAATAAAAAAAAATAATTGTAAGGACTGTATAAAATATAAACCAACTTTTAATTCACTTTCTCAATCTTTCAAAATTGGAAGGTCACATCCATAATTACACAGAAAGCCAGTGGTTGTCGCGCGTGTTGAAAGGAGAAAAAAAAACAAAAACAGACGGGCAAGAGTTCGATACTTGGTAAATGAGATATAAAATTATGGGTCAACTAATATTAATAATCTAATAACATATGGACTTATACATAAAACAGTTGGGTCTTGGGTCCATAGGATCGGATCGGGTGGACCCGGACCTGACCCGTTTGTATGATCGGGTCCACTGAGTCGGTTCCATATCGGGTCGGGTATATTACACATATAATTGAGTCTGGGTTGGGTCGGGTCCGGGTCTGGGTTTAGACCCGAACCGTTGAGAGGCCTAGTCGTGATCTTTGACCAGCTAGTTTTTGTCGACTATTTTTTTTGGTATTATGGTAGTAAGTAGATGATGCAGATATCATAGCTGCAAGTTACATGAATACACGAGATCAAATGGACTAGAAAAGAAGAAGATATCATGATTGTTTGGGAAGACCGTAACTTCAGAATACCAAAACTTTCAAATCGTAGATCAGAATTGCTATTTATATTTATCCACGTGTTCGTTTCGACGAGCCCTACTGGCATTTTAGAGCAATTTGAGATCATCTTGGAGGTCAAATCGATGGTTGAAAGTTATTTTTACTATTATTAGTAATTTTCAAGTTGGTTAAGATTCTTTTCTATTTTTAGGATCTAAATTTGAATTTGAATTCGAATTCGGGATTTAGTTAGGATTAGGGATTTGAGAGATTTAGAGATTTGTTGAGATCCTAATTTGTTAAGATTCATTGCTCTATAAATATACTTTGTGATAAATTTCATTTTTTTATATTTTTCTTATCGTTTTATTATTCCGGGTGAAATATGAAATACATAGAAGTTCTTGAATCAACTGATACAGTTGACGAACTTTTTTTTGTTGTGTTTTTTCTTAGGGGTCAAATGAAAGTTTTGAATTTGTCTTCTCGCTCTATGGAGGAGGTTTTAGGCAAGACGACATAGTTGAAAAGGTGATTGAAGTGAGCGTGGACGGATTTAGTCATCTAGTTAAACTGTTTCAATAAATACATTCAAATAAGTCCCTATAAAAAAAAATCCGATTTAGTTTTTTTTATGAAACTGCCTTTTCCTGAAAATTCTCTTACTGACTTATACTCACCAACGATAAAAAAAAAGGGGGGGGGGGGGGGGGAATCGATATAACTCCCTGAAAACTTATGAAAATTGAAAAAAGTCCTTATAAAATCAGTAAATCCTCTTAAAATCAACCACAAATCTGATTAATGTATTATAGTAATTTATTAAAGAAATTTTAAAAGGGTATTACAGTAATTCATCATTTATGGTTAGAATTAGCTAAGATCTGGTTAGTTTTGGTTATGGTATGGGCTAAAATAAATATTGTCTAATAAGATAGGGACCTGAGGGGATTTATTGAATTTATAGGAATATTTTCCTATTTTCATTAGTTTCTAGAAAGCTATATCGATTTTTCAAAAATAAGGGGTGAGAGCATTCTGGTAACTTTTAATATGTAATTGGATAACCATATACCTAGTTAGTTGGGGAGACGTTAGGGAGTGAAACGATATTTTTTAGTAACATAGGGACCTGTGATGATTTTTTAATTTACAGGGACTAAAACAGATTTATCTAACTTTCTAAGGAGTTATATTGATTTTTCCCTTCATTGAATTGTTATATATATATGTGTGTGTATGTATTATATATATATATATATATATATATATATATATATATATATATATATATATATATATATATATATATATATATATATATATATAGGGGCTCGATGGGGTGCGCCCGTGCGCACGGTGCACCCCATCGTGCGCCCCTAACGTCGACCGTGTGATCGACGTACTCGTCGATCGCACGGTCGACGTTTTTTTTAAAAAAAAAACAAAAAAAACGAAAAAAAACACGTCGTGCGACCGTCGCCGATGGTCGAGGGTGGTCGCCGATGGTCGCCGATGGTCGCGGGTGGTCGCCGATGGTCGCGGGTGCTCGCCGAATGTCGCCGACCGTCGCCGATGGTCGCGGGTGCTCGCCGAATGTCGCCGATGGTCGCGGGTGCTCGCCGATGATCGCCGGCGACAGAGAGTCCGAGAGAGTCGAGAGAGAGAGAGAGTGAGTCGAGAGAGAGAGAGCCAGAGAGAGTCGAGAGAGAGAGTGCAGAGAGAGTCGAGAGAGAGTCAGAGAAAGGAGAGAGAGAGAGTGCAGAGAGAGTGTCAGAGAGAGAGAGAGAGAGTGCAGAGAGAGTGTCAGAGAGAGAGTGTCAGAGGGTTTCGTCGAAAATCTTTTTTTTTTTTTTTTGGACCGTTCGATCGAGTTCGATCGGACGGTCGACAGTGGTCCGCACGACGAGGAGGAGGTCCGCACGTCCGCAGCGAATCATCCCTATATATATATATATATATATATATATATTGTTTTTTTACATACATACCCCTCATATAGTCTCATTCTATGGAACTGCCCATGAATCTTTTACAACTTGTTCATCGATGGGAGATGACAAGACAATACTTTCTATTTTGACGACCTGTGTGAGATGACGAAACAGAGCATCAAAGATTGGAACGAGCATAGCGGGATTATTAAACATTCAAAACAGCACGGAGATCTGGATAATAAAGGAATAATAGGAGGCGAGGACGCCAGTTTTTTGTGCGGGGTAGAAACCTTTTTATACTAAATTTTGTGCTTTTTATCCACTCCCTCTATTTTTTGTTCTACTTTTTTACTCCTTTTCCTTTATTCTCTTTCAAATACAAACATTGTCTATTTTGACATTTCTTATTAAAATAGATGTGACCTCATTGCTCTTCAAAAAACTTGTTCATTGGTGCCCCTTTGCTATTCACATTTTTCCAACCCAGATTCAACCATGGCTAATTACTTAACCACAGTGCATGTAAGTACATGTCTCCTTCTCAAAATACAGCTTCTCATATATTAATTACCATTAAATCAAATCTGTCATTTCTTACCAAAAAATCTTCCCTCTCATTTTTCAGACTTCGAACTTCTCTGAGATCTTTTGCTTCCAAGTTGTTTTTATATTTCAATCATATTCCCTCATCCATTTAATCAAGTAGTAGGAGATCTATGATGTCCGTGTAGTTTTACCTGTTATTTGATAAGTTTTACTTGATGGACACTATGTTCAATTGGAAACTTATGCTCTAAACTAAGCCTCCATACATGTGGAACTAACATTGAGATGTTCCCAGTTGTATGTCATACAAACAGGGCCTAAAATCACTTGATGCTAACAGAGACACCAATATTTATAAGAACCTCATGTTTACTTTCACTATACATTACGAAAAAAAAATGGAATAGTGGATTAAAGTTCTCACTGCAACAAATTGAGGTATCAGCTACGAACTTTTCTTTGCAAAATAGAATTTCCTAGCTAACGGTGACTTATCCTTCTTGATGAAATTTTACCTGTGAAAATTATCTTTCATTACAAAAAGTATGACTTTTCCCTGCGAGATTTAAATTTGATAGCAAATTATATATGACTTTTGACTGCGAAATTGCATTTCGTAGTAAAAGAAATGACTTTTATCTATGAAAATTAAATTTCGTAACAAATTATGTGACTTTTGACTGCGAAATAGCAACGAAATTATTTCATCAAGAAAAACATTTTACTACAAAACGATAGGTTTTTGCAACAAAATAATTTGCTGCTAATACCCCAATTTGTTGTAGTGTCTGTGTTGAACTTGATATGATATTAATTGATCATAAGCTTCATAGATGGAAGCTAGAAAAGAAACTGAATTTCTGTTCAGAGTTGCCTTTCATTTAGTAAATAGGGGAAGGAAATTTTACAGTTCAGTAATTATGTCCTTCCTTCGTACATGAGCATACATACTTTCAATGACATGCACAAAAACTTTGTCCCAACCGAAAGCTTACCAAACATACGCTTACCGTACCATGGTTATTTCAACTTTTTGTTGTCAAAACACAATGGTCAGAATGTCAGAATTTATTACAACAACATTGTCACATTGTATCATACTCAACTAGTACACTCATGTAATGCCTCACCACAGAAAATTAACCGCAACATGAGGCATATCAAAAAGAAAAAGAAAAACAAAAAAGGAAAACAGTTCTTCAAACCAGTGTTCAAAAATGCGCCCCGTGCGGTTGCATGCGGTTCGGTCACTCGACCGAACTGCCTGGGGCATTAGGCGGCATTATGCGGGTCGGGCCCGCATATGCGGCCCGATCCCGCTTAAGCGGGCGCACAAGGGTGGATTTTTTAAACGGGTCAACCCGTTTAGCATTACAAAAAAAAAAGAAACAAAATGTCAAAATCCCTCGATGAATCCTGCCCTAACTTTTCTTCTTCTTCTTCCTTGAGACTTCTTTAACACCGATTGTCAAATTTGATCATATTCTTCAAGACTTCTTCTTCTTCGAGACTTCTCCTTCAAGCCTTCAACGCCAATCATCTTCTTCAGCGACTCCTCCGGCGGTCCGGCCTCCTTCACGCAGCGAGCCAACAACTCCTTTGGTGGCCCGGCCACCTTCACGCAGTGATTCGGTGATCTAACTCCCTCTTTTACATATTAAGATGTACTGATTTTACTTTCTTTGCTTGATGGTGTATAATATTGGTGTTTGCATTGTTAAATAATTTGATTCATCAAACTAAGATTTGGATTGGTTACTCCTCTATCACATTCCACTGAAGCAGAGCAGGTAGTGACAAGCAAAAATTTGATAATGTTGATTCACGTTTTTTCTTCCCCTGCAACTTACATTTTATAAAAGGAAAATCAAAAGGATTTCAAAACTAGACTTCAAAATATAAAAAAAAAAATAAAGAGACGTTTAAAATTTGATGGGATTCCAAACATACAAAGATCTCATGAAAACAAAGGAAAAAAATAGATTACAAGCAAAGTTTATGGAGGAATTATGTTTCATAGTTTTAACTTTTATGTATGAAATAAATTGCATGATTGGTTGATTGTATCATTGATTTATTGTATATTTGTATTGTATGAAATAATTGTATGTTTATATTTGTTTGATTGTCTTTCATTGTATCATTGTTTGAAAAAATGAATTATGAAAATTTGATGTATATCATGTATGTTGAACTCTTGAACAGTAATGGATAAAACAACGTCTATTCCAACTTCTGAAAGTGGATCGTCGCCGCCGCCATATACACCACCTGGTTTAATTGATCCGAGATGGAGGTATGGGTATTTGAAGAGCAAGAGCGATACCAATTCGGTCACTTGTAGGCTGTGTTCCAAACTCATCAAAGGAGGGATTAATATGTTGAAACAACACCTAGCATACATTCCAAGAAATGTGGCTCCATGCAAGCAAGTTGATGAGGAGACAAAAAAAGCCATCAAAGATTATATGGAAGGATTGTCTAAGAAGAAGGAAGTCAAAGCGAAAGAGTTGAAGGAGTTTCGGGAGGAAGTCGGCATTGGTGGTGGAGGGACAAATTCTAGAGTTGGAGGGACAAGTACTAAGGTAGAATCTGATAGTGTGACTAAAAGGCCTCATGTTGAGGTGTCAGATGCAACACAAAAAGGGAAGATGCGACAAACATGCATAAAAGAAACATTTGCCAAATACCAAAGAGATAGAGTACTTGGTTATTTGGCTAAATGGGTATACAAAGCTGGTCTTTCATTTAATTCCCTAATGATGAATGACTTTGTGGCTTTTGGTGAGGCAGTTGGACAATATGGCTCTGGATTCGTACCTCCATCATATCATGAGCTCAGCCAGACTCTCCTAAAGAAGGAGGTTCAGAACACAAAAGAGAGGTTGCAGAGTCATGTAGAAGAGTGGAAGAGAACTGGTTGTTCTATTATGACAGATGCATGGACTGACAGGAAAGGTAGAAGTATCATGAACTTGTGTGTCAATTGCATATTAGGCACAAGTTTTTTGAGATCTATTGATGCTTCTAAAGAGTCACACACTGCTGATTACATTTTTGGCTTGGTAGACTCATGTATTATGGAAGTTGGAGTTGATAATGTTGTTCAGGTTGTCACAGATAATGCATCAGCCAATTTGGCAGCAGGAAGAATAATGAAAGCAAAATATCCTCATATCTTTTGGACATCATGTGCTGCCCATACCATAGATTTGATGCTTGAGGAAATTGGCAAAGAACCAAAGGTAAATAGTGCTGTGGAGAAGGCTAGAACTGTTGCTACTTTCATTTATAGCCACACGAAGATCTTGAGTATGATGCGCCGCTTTACCGAAAAAGGAGAAATTGTGAGACCTGGAGCCACAAGATTTGCCACTATGTTTCTTTCCTTAGAGAGTATATATTCAAAGAAGGATAAACTTAGATTGATGTTTACTTCTGAAGAATGGAGGGATTGCAAGTGGTATCACACAAGGAAAGGGCAAAAGGCATCAGATATTGTGATAAGTCCAAGTTTTTGGAATCAAGTTGCATTGGCCATTAAAATCTTTGCACCTTTGTTTCATCTCCTTCGCATTGTAGATGGTGAACAGAGACCTTCAATGGGTTTTGTAAATTGTGGTCTTGAGGAAGCTAAAAAAGAGATAATGCAATTGTTTAAGGATGTTGAATCATCTTACATGCCTTTTATTGCTCCTATTATCTCGAAGTCAAAAGGAAGATTAGATGGTCCTCTTCATTGTGCAGCATATTATCTCAACCCCTACTATTTTTTTAGAGACCGTGCTTTCATTGAAAGCAACAGGGAATTGAAGAGTCATTTGCGGGAATGCATTGAGATTTTCTACCCTGCCTTGGAAATTCAAGATGTAATTACAAGGAAAGAATTGATTGCATATAAGAATGCCGATGGACTCTTTGGAAAGCCATTAGCTGTGTTGCAACGATCCATTAACAATGATGACTACAATCCTGGTAATAAATATTTAATTGTGAATAATATATTCTTTGCTTTCTACAACTGAAAAATATTTTGCTTCTTTGATTTTTTTAACAATTGTATTTTTTATCTCTCTTGCTAACAAAGTTATTAGTTCATTTTGGATTTTATGACCAAGATAATGATAATGGGTTTCACGCTCTTGAATTCGTCGAATGTGCTCTTGCATTACTGGATCAAATTCTACAATCATTTCAATTAAGCTTAGAAAATTCCCATTATTCTCTTGATATATCTTCTCATTGTCTCCACGAAATGCTAAATTATTTTTGGCAAGAGTTTTTACAACAGTAAGTATTCTCAACAAAACTTGTCTCCAATGTTCTTTCTCTTTCTGAATTTGTTCTTCCGTGCACTTATCAATTGTTTCATTATTTTTTAATCTTTTTTCTAATTCAATCCAGCTACTCATATTGGTAATGTGCTCATCACTAGTATCATGACTTTTAAGCCTATAACTTAGATTTTTCCAATCTTTAATTCCTTCATTAGCTAAATGGATCTTATTGTCTTCTTTCTTAAATAACTTACAACAAAAACAATATACCTTATCTGAAACATTTGAATATACTAACCATCTTCTATCATGCTTCTCTCCATTGGATAAATATCGATTGTAATGTATAGAAGAGAAATGCCTATTATCATCATCTTTAGGAAAGTTGATATTATTATATCTTATAGGACCTCTTTCTACTAAAAAGTCTCTCAAATTTTTATTAATATTTTTCCAATTTTCTGGATCATAGATATTCAAAGGAAACTGTCTATATTCTTCATCAAAATTTTCATTTTCATAATTCTTAGGTCTATTTTCATCATCATGCTCATTGTTACTTTCTTCATGGATATGTTCTTCATCATTACGCTCATTATTACATTCTTCTGTCATATGTTCTTCATTTTCATTCCCACTCGTATGTTCTTCATTTATCAAATTTTCAACAGAACTTGTTGTGCTTTTATTGTTACATAAAAACTTCTCAAGAGCTCTTGATTGAGATTGAATCAATTCATCTATTTTATTTTCTTTTTTCATATCCAAAGCTATATTTTCTAATAGACATATTATAATCAATTCAAAATCCAATACGCAATAATCAAGAGACTTGAAATCAAATTTAAAGAACAATAAAACCTGATTGTCGGCTTTCTCCAATATCCCCAACAAGTATTTGTATATTGATTGTTGGAATTCTGTAAAAAAAAAGTAATTGATTAATAAATAGATAATGAATATTTTATGTTTTCATTAGAAGTCTTAAAAAATATTTTAAAATAGATTACACCTCAAAGACTATGTTTGTTGTAAAAGGGGCTACGAATAAGAATTATAAACATATATCGAAGAACAAAAAATAAATAAACAAAATTAAGATTCAAAAAAGGGTTACATACCTTATAATGGAGATTAATTTGTTATAAATCTTTTTATTTGGTTTCTTTGATTTTGGAATCTTGATTACTTGAGGGATTTTGAGGGATTATGAGAGAGAGAGTTAGAGAGAACCAAGAACTTATGAGAGGCCGAGAGAATGAGATTGTGAGAGGCCGAATGTGTTAATTAGAGAGAGAGACCGAGAGGGATAAATCAATTGGGGGAGAAAAAAAAATTAGGCTAATTAAAGAGGCTAATTAAGATGTCTATTCACCTTCCTAAAAGAAATTTAAAAATTAATTATGTATTTATGTATAAATATTTATTGCAGTTGTTATCTTCCCATTTAAGGCCTGGGGTGGATTAAATTTGAAAAAAGTTGGTTCTGTAGTGGGCTGGGCAGATGAGGCCCATAAAAAGAGCATCAGGCATATAGATATAATGTTATTGCATGTGGGCTTGGGGGCCCTTCCCTGGGTGGGGCCCTAGGCAGCTGCCTACTGGGCCTACACCCAGGGCCGGGCCTGGGGATAACTTAAAACTGTAATTTGTGCCCAACAAAAGATCACGGTTACGTATAAAATGTAATTTATTTGCACTTATAGATCATGGTTTGTATGCTAAATGATCACGGTCGAATGATAAACCGTGATCATTACTACGGATACAATCACGGTCTCAAAAATACCGTGATAGTTAATCAACTAACAATCACATGATAGCTTAAAAATGTAATCGTTTTCCAACATAAGATCACGGTCACCAATTAATACCGATCACGGTTTACAAATTGTGATCTAATTCTTTTGATCATGGTTTTTAGCCGTGATCTTTGACCTTTTTTTTGTAATAGTAGCTGCTTTAACAAAGTTAACCTTTGATCCATTTGTTTGGTCATCATGAACAACTCCTTTATAGCTTCAACTATAGCAATTCTATCCTCAATGTCTTCAAGTCATGGCATGCAATACCATAGTCATGGGTGTGTAATACTCTACTGACTGCCTCTACTGATCATTGTTTTGAAGCATCCAGATTTTACTACTCACATTCTTGATCAGATTCATGTCATCTTCCCATGAAAAAAATTTGGAAAATGATATACTCAGTCACATTTACCATCCAAAACTCAGACCTCAAGTGTTTTCATTTTTTTTTTAAATAGTAGACATCATCTAATGAGGTATATGCTTTGATGAAAAGTACATGTGGCTCCATTTCGAGTTGAATGAATCCATTTTCCATAAGTGTAAGAAAAAATTTAATAAGGTATATACATCATCTAACGAAGTATATACTTTAATGAGTCTGTAACGAGGTATATAGGTCTGTGTTTTGAACTGAGAATAAAACTGAGTGTAGCAGAACTCAAAAAATTTGCACCTAGTGGTGTCTTTGGTTGACTACTATTAGTGAAAATAGTGAACATGCTATCAATTAATATCAAGGAGAGACACATGTTATCGGACATGATATAATAACTATCAATGTTATTTTTACCTTCCTATCTGGGCAAGCCCAAAACCATCTCCCGATCGAGATAGGATATGGTACACGGAATTGTTTTTGCACTTTCTTTCCAAAAAATCAAGTAATATACGTTACGTTGTTGGTCCCGGGGAAGACGCCGTGTTTGATTGTTCCATGCATCTTGCAATTGATTTTCATGTTACTTTTACACACAAGAAATTATGTGAAAAGAAATGTGTCCAATTGAAACTAAAAGATTTATATGTTATATGGAGTGAATGATTGTTTACGAGAATTAAGGTTCTTATTGGAAATATCAAATAAAAAAAGGGGAAAGATCTCACCACCATCAAATAAGAAAGGTAATAAAAATAAAATATCTGACTTGATATCAAATAATTAAGAGAATAAATCATATTGATTTTATTCTTATTTACGAAGTCAATAAATGACCTATATTAATTAGTGAGTAATTAAGGATATATATGAATATATATGGGCTACTTTTAGAAATGTTTTAATGTTATATTATTGGACTTCATTACAAGATTTGACTTTTTAGATTTTTTAGATTTTTTTATTTTTCTCTCAACACCCTATAAAAGGATGTGAAGGGGTTGTGTTATTTTCAATTTAAACAAATCAATAAAAAAGAGGAGTTCCTCAAAGTTTGTGTGTTTTTTCTTTTGGATCTTATGGTGAGAGTGGTGTAGTGTTTTTCAAAGCACCAAGGGGTATCAGAGGGATAACCAGCAGCTCTTTTTAGTTTGGAGAGTTATTTGTTTCAATAATAAGCTCTGTAAAAACATTAACTATCATTCTATTTTACCCAAATCTGAAGACTTATTTATTTACAATCCAATAAAAATAGTACAACTAACTGTACTCCATAGTGGAATCCCATTCATTTTCATTATCGCTGATATATAAAACTGATTTATTTCCAAAGGTTACATGGTAGCTAGATTACGTGTTATAGAAGTACATGAAAAACAACATATGAACCAATTAACACATATTTTACTAAAAAATATATACAAATCGGAAAGGAGACACAAAAGGAAAATGGAAATGATCCTCAAGTCATGAAGAAGAACAATGTGGGATTTGGGCCGTCAAGAGGAAATCTATTAATACCCGTTGATAGTTTTAATTATACCTATTGAAGATGAAAATGAGTTTTTTGTTGAAAACTTCTTTACAAATCATGAAACCAAACGCTCCCTAAGAAGGTACTCCTGTAAAAATCTACTTGAATATGAGCTTTAATGTGTGGATGTTTGAGAAGGCACTCCCAAGAAACTACCTGAAAATTAAGGTATTTCGATATGATGACGCCCAAGAAGTCACTCTTCCAAGAAGCTACCTAAAAAGGTACTTCAATATGAGGACTCCTAAGAATTGTCAATATTGGAATTTGGGGTTCTTCTGAAAGCCTGGTTCTGGTTCGTGTTGCGATGAATCAGATCACTGCTTAGAGAGTCATTTCTGAGCTGCTCGACAGCTTCTCAAAAAAGACGTGGTTGTTGTGATTGCCACATGTTTTCTCAAAAAGCAAGAAAAATTGGTGTTTCTGTTGATCGCCTTGCTGAGGAAATTGGGTGGGTTCTCCTTTCTAAGCTACGGCCGGCCGCACACAGAGGTTAAAACGGGGAATTCTTTCTACTAGACAAGAATTTGAAAATGGGCTATTAAAATGTCAGAGGGCGCCGGTTACTCTAACCTAGCTTGCTTGGGTCTGATGGCTAGTTTAGACTAGCCACTTGGTACCTGGGTTTTGGATCTTCTCAATTTGGACAGCACCAGGGTATAGAATTGGTTTGGTTTGCCTAGGTTTAAAAGGGGTTTAACCAGGATTTTAGAGAGGGTTTATGGAGAGTGGATGTTGGTGGGAAATAGGTTTCTTCCTCTCTCTCTCTCTCTCTCTCTCTCTCTCTCTCTCTCTCACAGGAGTGGGATGATCAAGTGAGTGTAATATGTGGAATTCAAGGATCCTTTATTGTGTAAAAGATTTTAAACCCCTCTATTTATAGTAAAAATGATGCAAGGAAATTACCTCTGGACAATAGATCAATTTAGGTAATAGGGTAGTTGATTAGACTCTCCATTAAATCTTTGTTTTCTAAAACTTAGTCCAAGAGGGGGACGGCTACTTAGATTGAGCTGTCGGGCTCGGGCGGCTGGGTTTAACAACCCGCCTTGCATCATGACCTGTCATACGTTCCATCTTTGACAAACGGTGGAATAGGGCAGTCACTTGGATTGAGCCATCAAAGATAGGCGGCTAAGAGAAACAAACCGCCTAAATGATTAGCATTTAATGTCAACTTTATGTCCCATCTAAGGGAAGCGGTTGGGGAACAGCATGTTCAATTGAGCCGTCAGGGAGGGGCAGCTGGTTTGAAGTAGCCGCCTAGGTTCTGGCCTCTTAATTTTTCTAAGTGTTCGGCCAGGTCTTCTTTCTTCTTTGCTCCCTCTAATTTCCTTATGTAGTTTCTTATATGGTCCAAAAGTGGATCATTTTGAATATTACTTGAGATAACTTTCTTTTTTTTGGACGGTCAAAATTGGAGTATTTACAATAATGTAGTCCTTCACGAAATTCCCTCAAAAGGCACTTCAATATGAGGATGCTTGAGAAGAGATAGTTTTGCAAGAAGCTACCTAAAAAAAAATACTTCGATATAAGGATGTTTGAGAATGAGCTACTGTAGGAAGCTACCTAAACAGTTACTATGATACGAGGATGCTTGAGAATGCACTCTTAAAAGAAGCTATCTAAAAAGGTACTTTGATATGAGTATGCCTGAGAACGCACTCCCATCAGGAATGATTCCCCACATGACTGGGGCGGACTAGTACTATCATTTGACAAGGGGTAATTCCCTGCGTCACCAGAGAATACCATTTTACAAGGAGTGGTGCCCTGCGCAACCCGGTGAAAATCTGTGCTTTCATTTGACTTGAGGCGGTGTTCCACATGACCTGATGAAAATCGGTGCGACCATTTGACACAAGATGGTACCCCATGCAAACTGGTGCTAAAGTATGATATGAGGAGCTAGTGATTGCTCCATGCAACTTAGAACGGACAATTGCTACATTGTATTTTTTTTTAAGAATGATGTTTCATAGGATTTGATCCCTTGACATCTTTCACAAAGGTGAGAGATTTTTACCGATTTAACCAAAACTCGATTCGTAATTGCTATACTTTATTAAGAGGGGTTGGTGCCCTGCGCATGAAGAAGCATAGACTTAGGTGCGTCCACCACCAAGCACTAACCCAAGATACATCAATGCAGAATAAGGAAGCTTACTAGAAGAATTTGTCTAATGTAGTGGACTTCAGGAGTCTTTTGGCCAAGGCTGTACAAAATTCGGGCTTTATGGATGGGTTGGTCCCAGTGCAAGGCAGACTCCTATGATTGTACAAATACACACTCATATTTGTAAAATATCAATTGAGTTCGGTTATGAAGTGTGAACTTTTAATAGCCCCTGATCGTAGACTTGCTTACTGTTAGGCTTCATGATCATGAAGTGGATGATCCAAGTATTCGAAAGACTCCCTGTATGCACACTCCAAAAGGCCTTAATTTTGACTCTCCTTTGGGAGTTTGGACACACTGCTCTATGGGTTTTCCATCACAGGAAGTGTAGCCATCCTGATCTTCATAAAAAAAACATCGAGATCTCACAAAGATTAGGAGTGCAGTTGGAATGGTTTGAACTATTTTATTCCTTCTTTTCTCAATGCTCTTTCTAACAAAGGACCTGGGAGGATGGACTTCTCCAATGAGGGGATTCCTTTTCCATAGATTTAGTCTCACATCGCCTAATAAGAATAGATAGTCTGTGCTTGTATATGAGTATAACTTGTCACGCCCCAGGGCGGCCAACCCAGGGACGCGGCAAATGTATATATATCAAATCAGAAGCCTACACAGGAGGTCAATAATATATATCATACACAGACAACTAGAATGACACACATGCAACAAAAGGGCTGACATGATATATACACCAAATGCGGAAGCAAAAGACTGAATCTGTGAATAAACATTCTACAGACTCGATACACAATCATACGTCCTGTGAGAGCCAATATACACAATATACAACTGAACATATACCAACACGTGTCAAGCACGGAAATAAAATACATACAGCCAAGGAAAGGGATGCTGACAGCCTCTGGTACTCGCGGACGTAGCGCTGCTCCGCTACTGAAGAAATCCCTCGGAAAGCTCCAACCGCTGCTCCGGCTCCAGCTCAGGCTCAGCGACCACTGGGGAAAAACATGTGCGAGGGGGTGAGCCACACGCTCAGTGAACAGCACAACCCACGCATCACAGACAATATTTACCAATATTCCATTATTTTATCCAGCCATCAATACATAACAACATAATCCAGTGGTTCGTACTTCGCCGAGCCACCACACCCTCACCCTCACCCATCAATGGGTGACATAGGCTATTGGGACTGATAATCATCCATTCACAAATCCAGCAGGTCGCTCATCGCCAACCCACTACACCCTCACCCTCACCCTACCACGGGTGACATAGGATTTTGGGACTGACTAGGCTGTTGGTCACCCTTGGTCCACCGATAGTCTCTCCCTCCACTCCGTAGGCCGCCTGGTCTACTCCCACATTCAGCACAGTCCGTAACCAAATCAGGAGGTGCCTACTAATGGGAGCCCTCTGTCAGGAAGGCCCTGTCTAACGCTGGGGGATAGCCTCTACCGAATCCAACGCAGGGAACAGAACAGCCTATCCATACGCATATGATCCACTCGGATCCGCCGACTACATATCATCACAACTCAAATGTCATGAATTCCTCTGAATTCAACCAGGTGCATCATCAAGATGCGGGAACATGTACAAAAATCAGTAAGGCTGGAATATCATTTGGGGAAAGAAACTCGGAAGGGCGGCGTGAGTTCCCGTTATAGGATACCCCGACAACCAAACAAGGAACACGGAGTACCCTAACCCGGGTCTCACCGCTGTCCTTGCAAGGCCCCTCCCCTATAATATCTACCACCTATACTAATAATTATACCAATCATACAATCATTACATATAATATTATTGGGACTAGAACCTTGGGAGGGCAGCCCGAGGTCCCGATACAGGACATCCCGACAACCAAACAAGGAACACGGAGTACCCTAACACGGGTCTCAGCGTTGACCTCGCAAGGCTCCTCCCTATAATATTATCCTAAGGCATGCGATCTAACAGATACCAGCATTTAATTTAATAATTAAACTAGTAGGACGCATGCATAGGCCGGGGTTTCCTAGCATGAAAACCAGGGGACATGCTGCATGGCTCATACGCATATCCTATGGGTGCAAGTCCCTAACATAAAAGCCTAGGGTAGCATGCATTCTACACATCATTCACACAAGCATGGATTACATATTATTTGCAGGTAATATTTATCCATGTCGCCCCAGGAGAGGTCGGTATACGCCCAAGTGCGTATAACACCTCTCTACTGGGTTGGATTGTCCCACTCACCAGTATCGGAGTCGTCGCGCGACCGTCCGTCTAGATCTGCAAGACAGACAATCAATATGGTGAGTTAAATCCATAAATACTACAAAATACATAAACCCACAATTAAACTCCCAACACTCGGGCAAACGTGCATACGACCCGCACGCACGCTAGCCCGAGCACTCCGACAACCCCCCGCACGGCCGGCCACCACCCGCACGGCCACCCGACCACCCGGACGCGCCGCCGCGCCTCAGCCCGCGCACTCCGCGCACCGCCTGGGGCTCCGCGCGTCCACCGAGCCCAGCCGCGGCAGCCCGCACGCGCCCCGCACGCCGTGCGCAGGCCCGCGAGCACCCCGCACGCCCCCGCGCGCGGCGCCTCGCCCCCGCGCACCCGTCCCTTCCTTGCCGCGACCTGCGCACGCCTCGCGCACGCCTCCTCGCCCCGCACGCACCCCGCGCGCACCTCCGCCGCCTCGCCGCGCCTCGCGCGCACCACCACGGCCTCGCCGCACCCCGCGCGCACCACCACGGCCTCGCCGCACCCTCCGCGCGCACCACCACGGCCTCGCCGCGCCTCCGCGCGCACCCCAGCACCTCGGCCAGTACCTCGCGCGTCCAGCACCTCCGCCAGCACCTCCGCGCGCGCCCAGCACCCGTGCGCTCCGCCCAGCACCTCGGCCAGCACCTCTGCGCGCGCCTAGCACCCGTGCGCTCCGCCCCACGCACCAGACCCGCGCACACTCCGCGCACACGCCGCGCGCACGCACGCGCGCATGCCCGCGCGCGCCCGGCCTGCGCGCTGCCTGGCCGCTGCCGCTGCTCCCTGCTGCCCGGGACAGTGCCCCAGCCTGCCGAGCACCTCCAACCACCCCTCCCACTGCCCCGACCACCTCCAACCACCTCCGACCACCCTCCGACGACCCCCACTGCCACCAACCACCTCCCAAACACAAAACCCTCCCCTAGCAATCATCTAGACAAGAAATAAGAGGGAAAGGAGGCTTACCGAGGGGAGGAAGAGGCGTCCGGTGGATCTCCACGCGCCGAAACCCTTCCCAAAGGCTCTCTTACGCCCCGATCTATCACGGCCCTCGATTTGGCTCGAAACAGAGGAGAGAGAGGGGAGGTCGGGGAGGCTAGAGTCGTCGGAATCGGGATTTGAAGGCACCGGGGCGTAGATCGGGATCCGATCTACACTTCCCGTGCTTTAGGTTTTCGATTTTGAGGGGTCTAGGGGGGTTGAAAGGAAGAAAAACGGAGAGGGGAGAGAGAGATCTTGACGAGGAAGACAATGAATAGTAAATAGATATTTTTTTGATTCCTTTTAAGTAGAGCGCGACTTAAAAACCCGGATACGCCCCAGAACTGGAAAATTTTTGCAAACGATGCCAGAATTCGATGAAACTTTCATGAGAGGTCTAAAATGGCGCCAGGACACCAAATATGCAGTCAGATTTCCAATCGGAGTCCTCTAGCTCAGACGATAGCTAACAGTCTGAAATTATGCGGTTCCGACCAAAAACCCTAAAAATGTTTAAAACTGCCAGGACGCTCTAACGGTTACCAGCAGGCTAAAAGTGACACAAATATAACATAACTATTACACACCAAATCATATTTTATAGACGTGAGCCCATTAAAAGATAAAACATACATCTTGTTGTGTGGGCTTGGACACTATGACTGATACCAAAGCCTATCCATTACACAATGGTGAATAAGAATGTGCGGCCCATTAGGAGGGATGATTGTGACGCATGATCTGTTGATTGGGAGATGGGCAAGGATAGACAAGAGGCCCACAATCCTAAAGGCCCATGGATTGGATAAGAGTGAGATGAGCCCCCACACTATGGGTTTAGTCTCACATCGTCTAATAGAGGAAGATAGTTTGCTTATATGTTAGCATAACTCTTATAAACCAAGATGCATTTTAAAGTTGTGATCTCACTCAGGGACAAAACAGACAATATCTTGTTATGTAAGCTTGGAACATTATGCCTATCTTAGTTATTCTTGCTGGAGTATATGAAGGCCGAAGAAGCAACCTGACTATAGTGGCAGTTGATAAAGTACTGCTGAGATCAATAAGATTGTTACAAACTGAGTTTTATTAGCGAGGGTGTGATAGGTTCCAGAGTTTGTCAATGGCATGTGTGCCTTGTGCTGCTGTGTGAACCTCTTCAGGAGTGCATTACTTGGGCTTCGGTAATACTTCTTATTGGGTACTGGCATGAAGGATTGGTAGAAGGTGTGCCATCTCGAAGTGAGTTTCCACAGTGTTACCATGACATATCACCCCTTTGGACAGAAGTTTCTTTCCTAAAGTCCACAAACTTGTTCTGCATCTTGTAATTAGGACGTTGATAAATACATGTTTTGTTGGAATGGACTAATGCATCCTTAAATTACATCACTCTTTCATTACGGCGTTTACTTTTAATGAACCATAACTTGTCACATAGAATAACATTTGGATCCATCTAGGACTTTAATTGGAATAGAAGGTCCACCATTTTTGTTATTCTTATCTGAGTAATTTTTGAGGCACCTATACACCTTAAAAATGATGATAAATTCCCCTCCACAATAGCATTCACAGAAAAAATACAACGAAGATTTCAAAATTTGATTTTCAAACCTAAAAAACTGTCAAAAGTATTGACAAATTCATCCAGATTGTTAAATTTTAAGAAATTTTTCTAAAATATTGATTTCTCACCCAAGTGAAAATTGCAACTAACACCTAAACAACTGATTATTAATAAAAAGAACTGTGTTAAATTTGACTTTTTTAAAAAAAATGTTTATGTCCACTACATATCATATAAATATATAAACTTATTTCAAGTAAACACTTTTTTATATTACGATGTAAGCAATGATGTATGGGGTTAGATCACCGGCATTAAATTTGAACATCAAATCAATGGGTTTACTTCTACAAATTTTACATTACTTATAAAAGTCATCCATATAATAATTAATTTAATGGACTGGCTAATCTCTATGCAAATGATAAACAACAAAATGCACGCTTCGGATGAGGTCTGAGGTTTTTAGTTTTTATTAACAGTTGGAAGTTTTTTTTATATATAAAAAATGATAAAATAGGTATGATGTTGTGCAAAGTCAAACTCAAGGTAAAACGTTACAATTGGGATACCTGGCAAGATTGAAGGTAAGGTTATATTGAGAAGTATAAATCTAATGTGATACGTGCACAATGAAAACAAAATTCAATTCCTTGTACAGTAAATTTAGTTGAAAATTAAAATTTTTTATACTACATCAATCTCCATCACATATCTAATATTTTTCCATTCAACTGATTCTAGACGTAGTTTCCTGACTATTAACATTCATAAATTTACAAGAAGTCCATTCAACTGGGATAATGTTACGTCCAACTTCAATTCCAGTCTCAATTCCAGTCTACACGTGTTTCGAAATTTTTGAAAATAATATATCTCATTTAATGAGGTACATGTTTTTGTAAAAAATGAAGCACATACTCCAATAAATTGCATGGATGCATTTATAGAAAATGTAAAAAAAAAATTTTCAGAGCATATGCCTTGTTAACGTAAACATATACGTCATTAATTTTCTACCGACACATATAGAACTGAAATTGAGGCTGAAAATAGATCTAGGCGTAACAACGCCCAAATGATGCAATTTCCCCAACAATTTACTTTTGTCTAATATGTTCTAGATGCAATTTCCCCGTCAAGTAACAACAACGTGTGTTTTGATTTAATTTTTTTCCACCTTGTTTTTGGTAGTTAGATTCATTTTCAAATTTTGAATTAGACACTTGGAGGGAAGCATGACTCTTGTGGCATGGTGTGGAATACCTAGGAAACAAATTAAATTAACATGCAAGGAACACAGATTGTGCGATATTGAGATGCAAGACTTACATGTACAGTGGAGACTGAAAAGGACTATTTTGCTAATATGCCCTTCCAACTGTCCTGATCATTAATGTTGTAATATGAAATCATTAATCTTAACCCTGGATCATGTATAAGTTCATCTAAATTGAAATCAACACGAGCCTTTTCGAAGGGGTTTCATCTTTTGCAGGGGCGGACATACGAGTTGGCTGGGCCAGATTTTGTAATTTTTTTTTTTATATTTGATGATACATGTTATGATATTTTGATATTTATATTTTATTTTATATAAATTGCATTTTATACATAAAATATATTTCTAACAAACTAGATATCAACCTAATAAATTAATAACAAATCAAATAATTTCATAATAAACTGGATCTCAACCTAACAAACCAAATCAAACTCTGGCCAGTTTGGAAACGGGTTTAGGCAGTTTTTGAGTTTGCAGGAAACTGTTTTTCCAAAATGCGTTTTCAAACAAAAAAAAAAATAGGGTCAAAAGCTGCATACATTTTTTTGGTGAAAAAGTGTATAAAACCTGAGTTTTTCAGGAACTATGGATAGACAACTTCTTGCAAAGTCAGAGTTAAACCCAGCTTTTGCCTAAAATCAGTTTTGCAATCGTGCAACCAAATGCAGCCTAATTTTATTATAAATTTTAACGATTCTAAATTTTAAAATTCAAACATTATCTTAAGATTATTGTCAATTGAACAATAAAGAAAATTTATATTCATAAAACAACTCTTCTTATTTTTCTAGCAACTCTCCCTATTTTTCTATCAATTCTTACAAAATCAAAATACTCAACTTTAATTACATTTTTTTTCCCTTTTCTTCATATGTATATGTCTTTTGAATATCACATTATTTGATATATAAATAATTACATCAAATATAAGAACAAAAAACTTCCATATAAATATTTAATATAGGCTATTAAATATAAGAACAAAAATTTTTCTATATAAATATTTAATATAGGCTATGTAGCCCACCCCAAAATATTGTCCTGGATCTGCCCCTGATCTTTTGAACAATATCATTAGTACGTGGCACCATGATAATTGCGCTATTTGAAGTTGAAGATGAAATCCTTTTAGAAAATTTTTTCATACATGTGTTTTTATCAGCGATCAATGTTATAAAAGTTTGGGATCGAAAAAGTGAAGATAATGAAGCCATTATACATACACGAACACAATATGTCTTATAAAAGTATATGATTAATTGATAATTGATAAATATGCCATTCAATAGTTAAAAAGAAAATTCATGTCAAAGTAGGAAGTTTAAAAAGAAATAATTATTTTAGTCTGATTGTGAATGGTTGTCGGTTCATATATTAAAATGAGGAAAATCTGAAAATTTTCAAGTGGATATATTGACCTAGAAAAATATTGGAGAGAGATAGATTAAAAAATAATAATAAAAGTTTAAAATACACAACAAGAACACTTAGCATAAAACAAACTTTAAAATGATGAAATGTTGATGCCACTTTTTTCTTAAAAGTATTCTAACCTGATTGTGAATGGCTGTCGGTTGGTAGATTAAACTATGTTTAATCCTCTTTTTTCTTTTTTCAACTCTACAGAACATCTTTTAAGCGTTTTCCCCTTATTTGAAAGCACGTATTCTTATTTGAAAGTACAACTGTGCTTCCATCACAAATTATCATGGCATTTTCTTTAAGTTACCACACTTTAAAAAACCACAAGTTGATGTAAGTAAAGCATTAGAAACTAATTAATATAACCAAGTTGATCAGGTCTTAACAAACATTTAAGATATTAAAAGGAAAGCTCACATAATTGGTTAATATTTAGTATTAATCATATGATTATTGACTCTGTCAATTAAGGGGCCGTTTGGTTCAGCAGAAAGCTGATTTTAAGTCCTGATTCATAAGTGCAGATTATATAAGTTCTGATAAGTTTTAATCAGTTCAGAAGAAAAAAGTGTTTGGTTCAGCGGAAATTATAAGCACTTATGAAAATAAGTGTGTTTGGTTCAGTACTAAAGAGTAGAGCTTATGCTAAGGGTGTTTTGGTCTATTTAATAAGTGCTGAATGTAATTTGATGTTTGATTGAAAACTTGATTATTTTCTTATTTTTGCACATGGACACATGCAAGAAACTTTCCATGAATCACCATCCAAATATCATATAGTCACCATGCTTGCAAATGAAAATACTATAGGCAACATCAAAGAACAAGATCAAGTAAAAGTTGCCAATACTATATTATGCTGGACAACTCATGGGAAAGTTTTTCAAAAAAACAAGCGCCTTAGATTTCCAAAGTCATCTTCATCTTCATCACCATCAGCATCTAAACCTTCCAACTACCAAAAAAAAAAAAATCATCATCAATAAAACTATATACAATCCTATAAAAAAAATATCAAGTTAATAAAAAAAAACAAACCAAAAAATCTAACACAACAAAATTTGACCCATTGTCCAAATCAAAATCTTGCCTTCCTACCAACAAAATAAATCAACTCTCATCATTAGAAAATATTTACCAGTTGCAATTTAACCAATCACACTTCTACAAACTGAGAAATTTACCTCCAATTGACAAAGCCCTAAAACCCTAAAGCCAACTCTAAAAAATCCCACTTTTCCTCTATATTGCAATTTAAAGAAACCCAATCAAGCCAACAACTTCAAAATCCTCATAAACCCTAAATCCCAACTCCATAGAATCAAACAAACAAACAAACAAATAAAATTACCTCCTCATCATCATCATCATCATCCTCCTCCTCTTCTCCATCTTCATCCCGTTCGCTCCTCTTCTTCTTCTTCTTTGAATATCCATATTCCTTCGCCTCCTCCTCCTCACAATACTCCTTCAATTCCTTTATATCCAAAAACCCATCTTCAACTCCTCCTTCCCCACCTGTTTTTCTCTCCTCCTCCTCCTCCTCCTCCTCCTCCTCCTCTTCCTCATCATCTTCTTCTCCTCCTTCATCTTCATCATCTTCACTTTCTTCTTCATCATCGTCTCCTTCTTCTTCACTCATCGGTTCAAAACCCTCCTTTTCCTCCACCAAGGCCTCGTCTTCCGCGCCCTCCGCCTCTTTTTTCACGGCGGGGACACCCAAGACCTCCTCCGGGCTGCTCCGCTCTAATCGGCCGATCTCGCGACGGAGGGTCGGTATCAGAGTCTTCGACTGGAGTTCAATCTGGTGCCATATCTGCTCCGCGTCGAAGTCCTTGCTTACGAGGAGCCGTTCGAGCGGGGTCTTTGGACAGAACGGGATGAGAGACGAGAACAGGTGCTCCGCCGCCGCCCGACACGACCTCGACAGCTCCTCCGACGGCGACAGCCATTGCGGCGGCTCCGTCGACCTCAGACGATCCAAAGCGTCCATGCCTTCGATGATTAGGTGTTTCGTTTGGTTCCTCTGTTAGGTGTTTCGTTTGGTTCAAAGAGGGAAATCGGGGAAGAAAATAGAAGGAGAGAGAGTGTCAATACACTGAAACATGGTTTATATACCCTATGTCAATACCATGATTTAACAAGGGCAATATCGTCTTTTCATAGCCACATAAAATGTCTGAAAGCGTTTGCCGACTTAAAAAGTGGGTTCGATGGGGCTGAATTTTTTTTACTCAAAATGTCTGAAAGAGTCTCCTATTAAGTGCTTCTTTGTAGTCCAACCAAACAAGCTTAACACTTATTTTCAGCTTTAAGTTGAATAAGCACTGAAAATAAGTGCAACCAAACACCCCCTAAGTGTTCATCCCAACATCACTTAGGTCCATCTGATATTCATACGTAATACTATATTTGTCTTAATTTAATTAAACATTTTCTAATTATTTTATACAACTTTCAAAATATATAAAAAGGGAAAAAAACCTTGTAAAATAACTAAACGTAAACGGACACATCTCTAATGGATATGTTAGCTAATCAAAATGTTAAAGTGTTACATCAGCATTTTATACCTCAACTACACCCTCATTTACTACATCCCTATTTAATGGATTTTTGTTACTCCAATGGACTAGTTAAATAAACTAGCTAAAATAATAGTGGGCCCCACCTCTCCACCCATTTAACTCCTAAATGCTTTTTTTTTTTTTTTTGAATTCTTTAATTAGAAAAATCAGGTGGGTGGTCTACATTTGGCTAACTAAAATACTAAGCACAGTTAGCTTAAAATATAACATCTCACAAGTGACGTCCACATTTAGTTCCTCTTTAACGTTTTCATTGGAGTAACATTTTTATATGTTATGCAATAAATTAAAAATAACATGTTAGTTAACCTATAAATTGAAATAAAAGAACCGGACTGCGTTCTGTGCCACGGGACGTGGAAAACGATGTTCCATCTTTTATGTGAGTGTCCTGCTATTGCACGGATATGGCAGTCGGTGCAGTGGAGTGTAGTATGAATAGACAATTGGTCCTCTCTTCACTGCGTGATTTCTGGGGGATGACAGCCTGCACGAAGATAAAATGTGATAAAAGAAAATTGGGCAAGGTAATGCTTTCAATTATCCCTGTAGTTTGAGTGACTTGGTGAGTCAGAAATAAAGTGGTGTTTAAAGAGACTACTTTTTATTTTAAAAATGTGTGAGAGAGAATGATCTCATGCATCAAGGAGTAAAGCGCGAGACTGGCAGGGGTAACTCGCGTTCATATAGGTAAAACTAATATGAGTATCATAAAATAGGAGGCTAAGGTGTGAGTTCAGACATATTCCTTATTCTTTTGCTTTCACTTTAAAATTGATATGTTTACACCCGTAGCTTGCTTAATGATGATAGATTTGGAAAACTAATAAGATAGGTTGAGTGGTAGGTTTGGTAGGGTACGAGGGAACTTTCCGCGGAGTAGTTGAGTTTGGTACACCAAATTCATCATGAAAAATCTCAATCGATTGATTTGACATTTTAAACTTGGAAAGAAGCAGGATTTTCAAGGCACATTCCAAGTCTTAAACTACAATTTTTTGAAAGGCGCCCAGATCCGTTACCCGAGTAACAAGGAATTCACGATTTAAAAAAAAAAAGAAAAAAATTATGTATTATAGCAGTAAACAGAAACCCACCCCGAGATCGATATTTTCTCTGATGACCGTGGTGAATGACGATCGTTAGATGTTCCAGTAAGTGTACCAACCCAGATCGGCATTTTTTCTGGTGACAGTATAGAAGTGTGGTCGTCCGAAAGATCGACGAGGTAAAGTAAGAGAATAAATTTATATTTTTACAAGTTTCAAACCAAATAGGCAAATTTCACATTTAAACACATATAACAGACAACCATAGCAGGATTTAAAACACATCAAGTTTACAGGGATTGAAACCGATTTAGTCAAGTTTACAGGGAGTTGTATTGATTTTTTCCTTTAAAAAAATGGTTGGGGGGGGGTGGGGGGGGGGTGGCGGGCAACAGTTGAGTTGCCAAGATTACAGGAGGGAAGGCTTAGGGAGAAATATATGGAAAGTTTCTTTCAAAATTAATGGTTGAGAATTGAGATACTATTTATTTACTTTTTTTCTATTTTAATGGTTCAAATTTAAAGCTTAACAAAAATTGGTGCCCCCCAAGGGGTTAAAATAAATATTGTCTAATAAGATAGGGATTTGAGGGGATTTTTTTATTTTGTATGGATATTTTTTAATTTTCACCAGTTTTTAGGGAGCTATATCGATTTTTTTAAAATAAGGGGTGAGGGTGTTATGATAACTTTTAATGTATGGTTAGGGTTAACCATGTAGCTGGTTAATTAGGGTGACATGAAGGATTGAAATAATATTTTTCTAATAACATATGGACCATGCCGATATTTCAATTTCATAGGTACCATAAAACTGATTTAGTTAAATGTTTATAGAGTTATATCTATTTTTTCCTAAATTTCTTTTACATATTCTATAGTAGTGATGATAAATCTTTAAAATTTATTAAAATATATATTTTATATTTTTATAGATACATATTTTATTGTGATAGAACATTTCAAAAAAATAAAAAAGGTGTGAACATTATTTGATTTTTTTTTAATTTTTACCAATGGGGTTGTTGGGAGGCGCGCATGACGCAGCACAAAGACGTGTTGCATTCTTCTATTTATTTTTGGTAAGAAAATAAGTCTTAAGACTCCTAGTTTTCTTCTCCATGTCATCTTTATGTCGTTACCTTCGGAGAATCATATTCTCAACATGGAAGATACTGCCGGATCGGACGAAGAGGACCCACAGAAGTTGTTGGGACAAGAATATATGAAGAACACAACGAGGCAGGTGCGGGGAGCCAGGAATTAAAGGAGGGGGGCAAGAGATTTAAAGTAATTAAGGTGAAAAAATGCTTATGAAAGATAAATATAAATATATGTTTAGGACAAAATTAAGATGGTTGTAGAAGTCTTTCCAAGTTTAAAGTTTGGTCCTCTTCGTCCGATCTTAAAGTTTAAGACAAAACACAACAAGGTGAAGGTAGTTGGGTAGAAGTTTTTACTACCGAACTATTCACTGATTTTTGGTGAGGCACCTGGTCAGTCTTTCCTCTACTGTATTCTCCTCTCTAATTCTCTGTACTCCTGTTCCCCGTTTGGACATTATTATCTCATTTTTTGTCCTCCAGATTTGATTACTGAATGGATCATTAAAGTAATGGATAAATGATACAATTAATTATTTTTTAAACTCTTTTCCCTTATTTAGATATTAAAAAAAAATCATATGATTTAGAATATAACTTAATATCTCATTATTTTTCATCACAAAAAATAGAAAAATGAGGCTTAATTTTTTTTAAAATGAATATGAGGAAAACCATTGATTACAAAAAATATACACAAATAGGACTTCGGCTTAGATTTTTGGGAAAATTTAACAAATCAAACTTCCACAAGAAGACTGAAAATAGTCACCAAAAATCAATAAAAAAAATCTAAAATTATGATTTTTCAACCCCACAAAACCAGAGATAAAAAATCCCTTAAAAACAAAGATTTCCACAATAATTTCAATTGAAAAAGGATTTGCGTGACTTTAGTTCATAAAAATTTCAATGGGCACAAATACACTCAGGTCGTTTTACAGTCGCTCTATCACTAACGCTCAAGCAGTATAAATATTTCATTATCTTCGTAAATACTTTATTAGAGAAACATAAAAAAATATATTTATTTTTATGAGCATGTATTTCATTTTTTTTTATTAAAATGTAATTAAATAGATAGATAACACTTCAAAAAAATATAAAAACTAATGTGGGTTATTACCGAACTACAAAAAAGAGTTAACATAACATTTTCTCAATGAGTATTGTTTTACAGTTTTTTTTTCAGCCCCAATTTCAAACATATATGCATCATTAGCGCTATAAACTCACATTAACGAAGTAAATGCTTTAATAGAAAAAAAAATTATATTTTTTTATAAATACATCTATATAATTCGTTAGAGTACATGCTTTATTTTTTATAAACATATATACCTCATTAGATAATGTATACTATTTTAAAAATTAAAAACACGTATAAACTAAAACTATGTTAAAAATTCATAAAACTTGTTTTTCCTTTGTCTTTTTTTATTTTTAAGTCCCGTACCTTTGAAATCCAAACCAACCCTTTATATGTTTTCTAACCAAGACGATCACCCATCCTCTTTCTCGTGAAGTCACAGGACTGAAAACACTCGTGAATGTGTTTTTCAAAAACTACCTGCTGAGCCCATGTGTGGGATGCTGGGGCCGTCCCCAGTGAAAATCCGTTAGGGACATCCTCAGCTATTTTCTTTTCCATTTCGTTGTGCTCTCTCCCTCTTGATCTGTAGATATATGAGAGTGTATGAAAGTCATACTCGTGTATCTGTATATAATACATGTTTTTATTATAACGAATTCATTAACAAATAAATTCTCTACCACTAACATAATAAAGTTATAGAATTTATGGTATATGAATTCAAACACAATTTACTCTATAACGACTAACAAAATAATAATAATAAAGTTATGCAGCAACAAAAAAACATAATAAATTTCATGAAAAAATTATTTGTTAAGCGTGAATTATCAATCTTCAATATAATATGAAAAATCAAATTTTTAACAAAAAAATCCTTGTTTGATTAAGGGTGTGTTTGGATGTGAGGTTGAAACTCTGTGATTCTTAAAATCTTATGTTTTAAACTCAGCTTTTGAAAAGCTATGTTTTATTAGATTTTCAACCGCAAGATTTTTTGGCCTAAAAAGGAAGATTGTGGTTTGAAAAGTTAAACGCTGAAAATGTGTTTGGATTTGAGTTTCAGAATTTTTAGCTTTTCAAACGCAGAATCTACCTAAACTCATATCCAAACGGACCCTAAATTCTGAAACGTCAGAACATGCATAATATTCCAAATATTTACAGTTTGAGTGTTGATACACGCAGTCCTTTTTGTAACCCTATACACTATGATAAAGTAGTATATACTACATTATTATAGCGTATGAGTCCTATCATAGTATATGATTCAATTTTTTTTATTTTTTCATTATGAAAAAAAATATACTAATATATTTTAGTATATACTTCATTTCACATATCATCATGTATTTTAAAAGGTGAATGTATGATTTAAAAAAGGGGGGGGGGGTGACTGCAGTTGGAGCTGGATTGTTTTAATGATCTTCTTTACGATATTATCGAACAATTCTAAATTCTTCGCATATTTCCAAAGTTTCGGTCACTGGTTTGTCTCCTAACCTTTGGTTTTATCATATGGCATAATTATCCTTTATTATAAAATAAACAACAATAATAAATAAATAAATAAAGCCACCCCACTATACAAACTGTTAGAATGAAATAATGAAAATCTTTGTATTGCACTTTAAGACATAACACATATAATTTAACACAAACGATAGCATCAATGACTATTTTTTTTTTAGTTTATGTAAGAGGGTTCGTTTTTTTTTTATAAGAGGGTTCGTGGGACGGTGGGAACAAACATCACTGAATGAGGCACAAGATGATTTTTAACAATAATTATATTTTTGGTCGGCCTGATCTTGACCTGTAATGATCGGTTCCTCCAACAACTGTTGTGTGGTCTGTTCTTCAGCCCAAGCTCTCTGGAGCTCATCTCAACACAATGAGAGTGATTTTGAAAGACGTCAATTGCTGGAGAATGGGAAGTTAATTGTTCGTATCATTAAATGATCATTGGGCGCATAGGTATGGTGCTTAATTAATATAATTAGACTTATTCCGATCGACTGTTTAATATCTGTTTTGGAGCAGTTATTCAGTAATTAATGAGACCGTAGCAATAAGAATGGTTGTTCTATTTTGATAGAAAAAGAATTAATGTTATTATATTTTTAAGAAAAAGTAGATCTTGCTATGACACTTTTAAACTAAAAGTGTAATTACAAGTTTGAATTAGTGGTAAGAGGAAATTGATAGAAACAGACAAATAACAAAAGTCTAGGGAGGTGGGGCTGATAATGCAGCGGGGGATGGAGTGGGCATCCGTAGATGGGGAAGTCTACCAAAACCACAACCACATCCCCAACTAATATGCTATACTTAAGTGGAAGGTTTGTAAAAGTTGCATAATTTTCAGGCCAACTTTCGGCTCCAATACTTTAAATATGATTGATTATTAGTACCACCTTTTTTGAAAAGCAAGTTATAAGTGAAACAAACACAATTCGTCCACCACGCCTTGACAAGACACTTTAATATGATAGGTAGAAGTTAGGAAAACATACCATCTCAGCATGAAGTTCATGCTCGATTCAGATCCTCTGTTTTACTGATGATAAAGTATACTATGTTCATTTCACATGGAGGTAGCACTGTAGTTAATTAGAACATGCATGCGTACCAGAGACAATAAACTAGGACACATCACGTGGGCACGCATGGACTCAGTAAATAGTGTGTACTGAATGACAATTTGGGTATATATTGCAAAAAGAGTTCTAGTACTCATCATTTTACATTCTTAAATGCAGTATTATATACTTTGTTATTGATTGGTGAGACAAACTATCACATCTAGTATGCTAAAACTACATATGATACTCACGTATTAATCTCCTATTGAAAACGGACAAAATCTGATGGAATCCGACTTGACCCCATCTTCTATGTTAACCAGAAAGAAAATCTTATCAATTGCATTCACTGGACTCAAAATACCCACATCTCTGGTGCCGATAAAGAGAAGATAGGAATCCGTTCAGGCCATTCCCCAAAACAGATAAGTAACACTCATACATATAACATAATTTAAAGTTTACATAAGAAATTCATGAGGACACATCAATACATAAAATACCTTTTTCAAATTTCTGGACGCGAGTCAATATTCATGAACATATATTCATTTGGCAGTGACAACCTCATCGGCCATGACAAAGAAGATATAGAAGGTCCCAATGATGCAGAGCACTGACAATGCCCAAACAAAGACTGACATAAACAATGGCATGACAGCAGAGATCCTATTTGAGAAGGTGAGATTGATAATGGAAGCCAGAACCCATATAGCGACTCGGTACCTCCATTTCCTCTGTGAGTCCTCTTTGGGGACTTTCTCAGAAGCATGGATGCACCACATGAGCGAAATGAAGGATACATAGGCGGTGATGATGAAGTTGAGCGAAGAGGGGTTATCTCTGTTTCGATAAACTGCAACGCCGGAGTTGAATGTGAGGAATGACACACTGATAAAAGGAAGGAACCACGAGTCTTCTCGTAGATCACCTTGACGGATTTGAATGGTTTCCATCTCTCTCTCTATGCGACTATTCCTGAAAAAACTTTCATAGTTATTCATGGCATATATAGCGGAGCTCTTTGCCGTTTAGATAGAAAATTAAGATATTACGAGGTCTATGACTATTCTAGTATAGATAAGGATAAAGTGATTTTGTGTTTTGTTGTATTTTGAATTATTCTCGTTGAAAAACATAATAATAAAATTTTTATTGTTTGAATAAAATGTCGCTAAGGTATGGATACTGATTTATAAAATGTGAAAAAATGATAATAGTTGATTTGACAGTTAATTTATAAGAGGTGGTGACAGTTGATTTGACTAACCTGGAATATCCTTTTCAGTTGAATAACATGAAATAACATAATTTCAGAGGATGGGTGAAATCCATATATCACTTTATATTAGTATTTTGACATAAAAATTGTCATTTATTTCGGCCATCCAAACAGTCTTTAATCCCTTATTCCATATTATACTAATTTTTTTCACCTTTTATTCCCAATGCAAACATGGGAAGGAGTAGTTTAGAAATCCATCTAAAAATAATGATTTTATAAAAAATAGCTTTTCAAAGCTTGATTAAGTAAAAAAAACGTTTTTATATTTTTTTATTAAAAACTAAATCATAATTTTTAATTATACATGTTTTTTTTAAAAACATTTGAAAACACGTTTACATTTTTTTAATTTTCGCAGATCAATAATCTGTCCAAATGAACTTTTCAAAAACCCCTAAGAAATTTCGTAGAAATTCACAAACTGTTGATTGATGGACCTCCTAATTATATTATTTAAAACCACGTATGTTGTCCTACTATTATTCCAATAAAAGGTAAGCATTCAATTTTTATTAAGATATACATTTATCATGAAAACCACATGGAACTCTTTTTTTCCTCTCACCGAGTTCAAAATTGTATTTTGAATTTAATAATAAAAAAATGATAACAATATCTATTTTTCCTTAAAAAAACGACATCGTACAACCATTATATAACCGCTCCTCTGGCCACATGAGTTGGCATGCGCCCTGGTGTGAAACGCTCTCCCAATTTATCACTCACATAAAATATGCTACAAATTGTTTTCGGTTGGTTTTTTAAAAAAAAGGTAGATATTTACTACCCAATTTCATAACTAAACTCGAATTACAAAATTTAAAATGTGAAAGAATAGAAAGAAAGACATAACATCAAAACAAGTAAGCCAAGAAAACATGAACGGGTGGGGGAAACTCAGGCCCTGGGTTAGAAGAGAGTTTTAACCAATCAAGTCCCTCGCCTGCCCGTTCATCCCGTAATTCTCATATATCCATCTTGGAATTGAATCTCCACCGCTCTCGCTACGTGCCTCCCCAATCTGTGTTGAGTCCACGGAACATGTTCCACATATTCTCTTGATACACCTTAGACCAGTTGAAGATGGCATCATTATCTGTCTTCCATAATTGTTTTCCGTTGGTGGGTTCAAGAATTGCATATTGTCAAAGCATATCGTCAAAGCACGACACATGTCTACGAGATTGAACTGAATTTTATTAAAATCAGTTCATGAGCTATATTGATTAAATTTAAACAAAAAAAAAACTCATTTTTTTCTTTTGGATCTGTAAGGCTAGCAATTAATTATATAGTTGGTTTATAATAATAATTTTGATTTTATTAGCTGAACCATATCAAAAAAAAAATGTCACACAGGAGGCATTTAAGAAGTGGAGATATCGATTACATAGGCATGAGAGAGAATGTAAGATATGGTATGAGAGGCATTACCAATATCACGTTCAGTCTTCATGAAGCTTATAATGTTGTGCATCAACCCTTCTGAAAAAGAGGATTCTCAGAGGAAGTAAAGGTACCGAGTGGCTGTATGGTTTTTGGCGTCCTTAATCTCAATTTCTAGATGTTGTAATATTAATATACCTGTTCATGTTGGCCTCTGTGTCACTGTGTGGGCATTGCAGGAGATCTGCATCATTCCGACCTTCTACGTGTTCTTCATCATGGCCTATGGTGTTATCACTCCTAAATGTATTTTTATTAATGATCAAATCAAGAAACCAGATTATATCTCACATTCATTGGCGTTTATTATTATTTTTGATGAATTGACCTGTGCATACTTTGTGTGTTCTAGTGTATATGTTTGGAAGAATTCAAAAAGATATATAGGGAAGGAACAAATTAAGAGTCCTCTATTCTCTGCCTCTACCTTTAAAAATTTTGATAATTGCATACGTAACCAAAAGTTCTGTGGATCCAGGAAGCTACACTCCTTCAGACGTAATATCCAAGAAACACACTACTATACAAGGAATTTTCCTAGCAGCAGGGGCGGAGCTACAGCTCGGCTTGGCCGGGCTGTAGCCCCCCCCCCCCCCCCCCCTAAATTTTTTGATAATTTTTTTTTAATTAGATTGTGATTATTCCTGTTATTATTCAGGCATAATCATCCCTAATTACTACCCCTAATCATGGCTGATTATCCTCTATCACACCAGTTTCTACACAGTTGATTATTGCCTTGTATAGGCTAATTAATCCCGTCATTATTTGCCCATTACACCACCTATACAGACAGTCATCACTTACCTTGCATTGAAAAAATGTAACTTAATTCTTATCAATCACATGGTTAAATACATATTTTTTATACAATAATACAAGATGTGTAACGAATTCTCCCTTATTACCAATTTTATCATAGTTTTCATATTTTTTTCTACCAAAATATGGTTATAAAAATTTTAAATCTTTGTTAGAATGATTCTTTTTTTTTTTTTTATCTTTACTAGCCTAGATATATTGAGATCAATTGCATTTTTTTCAATTATGAAATCTTTTACAACACTTCACACTAAGATGAAAGATGATTTTCTTGTAGATTCTATGATTATTTATATTGAAATTTTATTTTGCTGGAAAATATTGACTCAGATCGAATAAAAGATGATTTATATTCTTTGAAGGATCGTAAATACAGTTTCAATAACATATTTTTGAAAAAACTTAATCTTTTGTCTATTTTTGTATTTTTGCATATCTATGACAAAATTTACTAGAAATGAAGTAAAAACTTGTTTGGTTTATATAAAATTTAAATTGTTTATTAGATTTGGAGTTCATCTTAGCCCCTCCCAATATAAAATCCTAGTTCCGCCCTTGCCTAGCAGCTCAAATTTTTTTTGTATTTCTTGGTCAAATCCTATCCAATCAGAACTCGAATTCAAGATCCCTGGGTAAAGAGGGGATACCTACAAAGAGGTGGTTCAGTGGAAAACTAGGTTTACACCAAAACTAACTCCAAAACAGGGTGTGAGGTGATTTTATTTAGGAATGTTTGCACCAATACCCATAAAAAAGTAATGCTGATTGCGGAATATCCATGTATAAGCAATGCAAGTAAAAATATCCCTCAAAATCATTTTAGTTGCCCGCGCTCCACACAGGTTTTCTTTTTTTTTTAGTTTAACAATTATACATTCTTCCACCGAAGTATATAGAGTCATACAAAATGAAGTAAATATTTGAGATACAGTAATATATTTTTTTTTCTAAAAAATAATTTATTTTGAACTTCCACTGCAAGAAATTTCGTTGGTAAATTGTATATTTTCTAACAAACATTCCATTTCATCGGTAATTAGGATAATCAACGGTGTAGAGCTGTAGTTCATGTAATGAACTTTTACCAAGGAATATATATTCCTTGGTCAAAAGCCTTTAACAATAAAAAAACAAAAAATAATTTTACCAACGAAATTATTTTACATCCGGCCCATTTAAGTGCCCAAAACACATTTAATTGAAATTATTTCACTTTTGATCCGGTCCAGTGAACTCCCAAAACTCATCTACCGTTTGTGAAAACTAAAACCCTAACATCCATCATTTGCAAACTGAAACCTAACATCGGCCACAGACTATCAAAATTGCTCTCTCCATCACTATCAGTTGCAGAGGATCGAAATTGCCACTCTATCCTTCATCATTCATCTCTTCTTTGCAGAGGATCAAAATCACCGACTCTCTATTTCGCCGTTCATCTCTCTGGTGAAGAGCAACGGGATCTAGCATTGATATCCATTGTGCTCATTACTGTACCTAAGGAAGACACACATAGCTGAACGAGGAGATAACTTGATACACTCAATAGGAGGAAGGAGGACAAAACACGTGGATTCAAAAACACGGAGACGAGAATAATTAGGAGGATTTTGATGAAGACGTTGAAAGGGGGAGATGCCAGAAGTGATAGAAGAAGAAGTGGATTGATGAGGTACACACTTGTGAGAACAGTCTCACCTCAAAACTGAACAGGAACATAAACAAAGAGGAGTAAGGATCGGGTCGTCTCGAGGATATAACGGTATTTACACTCAGCAACCTCATTCTACTAGTGAGCATAAGGAGTGAAAAGCTGTGGTAGAGTGCCTTAGGAGGATAAATAGTCACAAAATGCACAAGAGCAACACTCTCCTCTGCAATCAGAGTGAAACACATTGATACATTTGAAAAACTGAGTTTCAACCATTGTGGCAAAAGCTTGATAGATGGGTAACAATTCAAAACGACTATGCATCAAATATATCCAAATAAAACAAGAAAAATCGTCAATGAAAATAACATAATAACAATTACCCCCTTTTAAATGAATAGGGGAGAGATCCCAAACATCAGAATGGACTATATTAAAAGGAGATGCAAAAATGTGATTACTAGAAGGAAATGGAAAGCCAAGTGTTTTGTCAACTTGCAGCCTACACATGGTTGAAGTTCAATTTTTGAAAAAGAACCTAAAACACCGTACTTATTAGATAATGAAGTCTTAAGAGAGAGAGATGATCAAGATGGCGGTGCCAGACATCAAACGAGGTAGGAGAAGAGGAAATCAAGCGAGTTGAAACTGTAGAGGACGAAGGAATATGAAGATAATCCATATAGTAGAGCCCACCAGTCTATAGCCTGTCCCAATCTGCTTCCCCGTGCGACGATCCTGTATAGAACAAGTAGAGAAATTAAAAGTAATGAGACAATCATGATAAGTAATTTTACCAATAGAGAGCAAATTTAATGAAAGTCCAGGAACATGAAAAATTTTGGGAAGCTGAAAACGATGAAAAGGATCAGAAAGAGAACCAAAACTCAACACAGATAAATGAGTGCCATCTACTATATGAATAACAGGAGTGAAAAATAAACGAGTAGGACGACTAATAAATAATGTCTGAGAAGTCATATGATGGGAAACCCCAGAATCAAGAATCCATGAGGAAGTGAAGTTACCTGCAACCGCAGTAGAAGAAGAAAGAGAAGTAGATGAATCACTACCATTCATTGAGCGAAGTATATCATGGAGCTGTTGTTGCTGGAGACGGAGTTGCGCAAGACTCTTAGTAATCTGAGGGGGAAAATATGCTGGTGGATCAGTAGGAAAATTAGAGGCCACAACAGTGGTAGTCCGAGGCTAAGGACTACGTGGAGGAACTGTAGATAGTGCCTGAAGCACTGGTGCACGGGATGCTACAAGATCTAGTGGAGGAGGTGTTGGAGGAAGCACGCCAGAGTTGAAGTGCGAGGCACAAAAACAAGAGGAGCACCATCACAAGCACGCTTACGACATTCAGATTGCACATATCCATATTTATGACAATAATAGCAAGTAGACTGAGAAGAGCAACTGTCTTTAATGATGTGCAATATCGACAGAACTGTGATCAACAATAGGCAGAGTGACAACAGTGTGAAGACGCGTCTCCTCAACAACCAGCTCAAAAAGCACTGTATCGAGAGACGGTTTGGGAGACGGATGAAGAATCTATGCACAAATAGCCTCGAATTCAGGGCGAAGGCGTATCAAGAATTGATATAGCCACCGATGATTACAATCCTCCTGATAGCGTGTTAGAAAAATACCCTCAATTTTATGATCCATAGGCGCGAGTTTATCCCAATGGTCAAATAGAAGAGAACAGAAACCATGAATAAAAAGCACCCCTTGATAAGAAGTAGAGATTGCTTGATAGAACTCCTGAGCACCATCGGTCTACGAATGGAAATTCTTTAGAAAATCCAAATAATCCTTGGTTGTAATGAGTGGCTTCAAATGTTTACGGATATTAGGAATAACAAAAGAAACAATATATGCTTTCACCCGAGAATCGACATCCTTCCATGTCAACAAGGCCTTAGTATAAGCCTCAGCCTTGGCCTTGATGGTGATCTCATCAGAACCTGGTGGAGAGGGTTCAAGTACGGGAGCTAGATCTGTGCCAATAACATGACCGAATAGATGATGAAAATCAAGCTGAAGCTCAAGAGTGATAGATCAAACGTCATAATTGTCACCATCAAACTTGACATCAATGATCTGAGTGTTATCCATAGCCATAATAGCCAAACAACGAGAATAACATAAAAATATGTCTTTGATGATGAAAATAAGGTCATAGATGCGTGCAAAACAAAAAAACAGAGCAAAACGAGAACCAAATTGACTATATTTGAAATCCGAATGAGTATATAGCAGCCGGATAAAGAAAATACCAAAAAATCGATGACGGGGTGGCAAATGGCAGCGGATCCGGGTCGGGTGGCGGATCCGGGCTGGGTGTCAGGTTGTGCTTGCGGATCCGAGTTGGGCACCAGGTCCGGATCGGGTAGCTAGAGACAGGTCGCGCACGCCGTTACCGGGTCGCGCGCAAGAGGGTGCGCGTGAGCAAGTGTTGGGATGGGATGCGCACCCGATTGGACTCTTACGAGCTGTCCCGCGAAATCTACTCATGAAGATTGTACGGACATGGGAGATCCTGGGAAATTTGGGCACGATCACGGGCGCACACAGGTGGGGCGGCATGGGGGCGGCGGGAGCGCGCGTGCTTGATTGGGCGTGGAAAAATGGCTCGGGTCGGCACAGTGGAGCAGCGGCAGGGCTGTGACAGGGGCAGATCTGTGCGGGAGCAGTGGCGGGGCTACGACAGGTGCAGTGGATCTGCAGGCGGGGTAGCGACCAGGGTGCACGGGGGGTGGCAGTGACATGAACGGGGCAACGGATGACAGAGCGTCGACGATTTCGTGAACAAAGACTAACGTCAACAGAAAATCAAAGAAAAAAAATTAGATTCAAGCTCTGATACCATGTTAGAATCAGTAATTGAAGAGAATGAACCAAATTATTATTAGGGTTTATACCCAATATTTACAGTATAAAAAGGAGAAAGAGAAAAAGATTAATCTACCTTTAACCCTAACATATATTTACATTTAACAATATATAGAATATAAATTTCATACGTATATAATACTTATAAATGGGGTGCATTTTATTGATACTCTCATGGAAATTTATCGGTGTTGTACCAAATAATGATGATGAAGAAGGTTGATATGGATTACGAGCAAGGGAGGGATATGAATCATCTGCATTATACAACATCGCACCGCTATCCCTTTCTTTGATCTCTTTCTTCTCCAACCATGTCATGTACATTCTTTGGATATAAGTTCATCATCCTTCACAAGCAAATCTTTGATAGTGATACCCAAACTCTTTCTAAGATGTGTGAGATACATTACACTCAAAGACAATGAACAGAGATACCCAAACGGCTTGGAGTAGTTTCAATCAATTCATACATCCTTTGGAGTAAGTGGCCGGATATAGGAAATCTTCATATGTATGATGGTGGCTTTCCGAAAACCCCCTTCATAAATTGATGTTTTCCGAATAGATTAACGGAATATCAGAGTTCTTTCACATCCAAAAAACTGGTAGAGCATTTCAATAACATTCAACACTATGTAACACATTTATATATAACTATATGTAACACATTTATATTTTTTTTGTTTAAAAATTATAAATATTGTAATAATTTATCACAATGAACATTATAATATTTATGTCAAAAACCCTAACAAATAAAATGTCTATAAATACAATAAAAAATTTAAAAATAACCAAAAGAATGATAAATCATGTACAAAAAAAAAATCTTTCAAATTTTGTTGTTTATCTTTGGATTGGAAGGACTAGTTTGATAAATTGATAAATATTTATGATAAGTTAGCCTAATTTATGAGGATAAAAATACTATTATTTTTATCCATATTTACATTTAGTAATGCATTTTGTTATCCCCATTTTTTTGTGTTCTTATCCTTAACTTTCGTTTGGATCACATGATGTAAAAATATGGGATAACTTCAAAAAAATTTAAAAATACTAAGTCTACCATTGCTATTAAAGAGACATTAATATTGTTGGTTTTGGTTTTATGAAGTTTTTGGTTTTTGTTTTTTTGGGAAGGGCAATCATAAATGTTATTCATGTTTTACAAAATGAGGTTAAAAGGGGGATAAAGTTTATTTCACATTTTACCTAGAACAAAATATCCTCAATTTTTCTCTCAAAATACAGACAATTGTCCGTACTTTATCCCTTTTTTTCTTATGCCATATGAAATAATTTGTTATTTAACCTAATGATTTTTTTATCCCAACCCTTTATCCCAATGCCAAAACCAGGCCGAAGTGTTTGAAAGAGGTTGATTGAACTGAGAGAGGGATTCAGGTGAAGGGTTTTTGGATAGTGTGGGGGAATAGGTGTGTGAGAGAGGGTTTTCTTGTAAATCATTTTTTTTAAATATCGTATTTGGACACATCCAGTTTTGTGCTCAGAACACCGATCAAAATTGATGTGGCGGTACCGCTAACTGGAACAAAAATCATTTAAATCATTTTTACAAGGAAAATGTTATGTCCAGCCCCATTTTCAGTCTCAATTTCAGTCTACATGTGTTTCAAATTTTAAAAAAAAAGTATATCTCATCTAATGAGGTATATGCTTTTATAAAAAATGAAACATATACTCCAATGAATTGCATGAATGCATTTATAGGAAATAAAAAAAAATTATTTCAAAGCAGGGCCTTGTTAATGTAAACATATACATCGTTAATTTTCTATCGACACATATAAGATTGGAATTGGAGCTAGAAATGGATCTGGGTGTAACAGCGCCTTTTTTATAAATATTCAATTGGGAGAATTAGTTGGGGGCCGTTATTTCAACCCCACTGAATATTCAACCCACCCCTTGAAAAAAAAAATACTGATTTTTTATTTCAATCGAAACCCACCCTTGCATCTTGTGCCCTCTCCTCCCCCTCCGAGATCTCCCGCCAAATCCGCCTCTCCCGCCCCACAATCGCCTTCGCCACCTCCTCCACCGCCGCCTCCCTCCCCCCTGACCTCCCCGTCGTCCTCATCGACTCCGACGACTTCCAATCGATGTTCATCGGTGCCGGATCGAAGGATCCTCCGCTGCTGATTGAGGAGATCTGGCAATCTGATACGGCGTAGATTCTGTTCTCCTCCGGGACCACCGGGAGATGCAAGGCGGCGACGATCCTCCACCGGACCTTGATCGCGATGGTCGCTGATTGAATACTTAAGTTGTTATTAATTACTGCAAGTACACGGATCGTTACAGAAGTATAAATCTAGCAAATATGGGTCAAACCCACAGAGAATTGTTCAAATCAGATTATTAATCAATTTAACTAATCGAACTAGAAAGAAAGTGTCACGCCCCAGGGTGGCCAACCCAGGGACGCGGCAAATGTATATATCAAATCAGAAGCCTACAACAGGAGGTCAATAATATATATCATACACAGACAACTAGAATGACACACATGCAACAAAAGGGACTGACATGATATATACACCAAATGCGGAAGCAAAAGACTAAATCTGTGAATAAACATTCTACAGACTCGATACACAATCATACGTCCTGTGAGAGCCAATATACATAGAAACAACTGAATATACAACACGTGCTCAGCACGGAAATAAAATACATACAGCCAAGGAAAGGGATGCTGACAGCCTCTGGTACTCGCGGACGTAGCGCTGCTCCGCTACTGAAGAAATCCCTCGGAAAGCTCCAACCGCTGCTCCGGCTCCAGCTCAGGCTCAGCGACCACTGGGGAAAAACATGTGCGAGGGGGTGAGCCACACGCTCAGTGAACAGCACAACCCACGCATCACAGACAATATTACCAATATTCCATTATTTTATCCAGCCATCAATACATAACAACAAAATCCAGTGGTTCGTACTTCGCCGAACCACCACACCCTCACCCTCACCCATCAATGGGTGACATAGGCTATTGGGACTGATAATCATCCATTCACAAATCCAGCAGGTCGCTCATCGCCAACCCACTACACCCTCACCCTCACCCTACCACGGGTGACATAGGATTTTGGGACTGACTAGGCTGTTGGTCACCCTTGGTCCACCGATAGTCTCTCCCTCCACTCCGTAGGCCGCCTGGTCTACTCCCACATTCAGCACAGTCCGAAACCAAATCAGGAGGTGCCTACTAATGGGAGCCCTCTGTCAGGAAGGCCCTGTCTAACGCTGGGGGATAGCCTCTACCGAATCCAACGCAGGGAACAGAACAGCCTATCCATACGCATATGATCCACTCGGATCCGCCGACTACATATCATCACAACTCAAATGTCATGAATTCCTCTGAATTCAACCAGGTGCATCATCAAGATGCGGGAACATGTACAAAAATCAGTAAGGCTGGAATATCATTTGGGGAAAGAAACTCGGAAGGGCGGCGTGAGTTCCCGTTACAGGATACCCCGACAACCAAACAAGGAACACGGAGTACCCTAACCCGGGTCTCACCGCTGTCCTTGCAAGGCCCCTCCCCTATAATATCTACCAACTATACTAATAATTATACCAATCATACAATCATTACATATAATATTATTGGGACTAGAACCTTGGGAGGGCAGCCCGAGGTCCCGATACAGGACATCCCGACAACCAAACAAGGAACACGGAGTACCCTAACACGGGTCTCAGCGTTGACCTCGCAAGGCTCCTCCCTATAATATTATCCTAAGGCATGCGATCTAACAGATACCAGCATTTAATTTAATAATTAAACTAGTAGGACGCATGCATAGGCCGGGGTTTCCTAGCATGAAAACCAGGGGACATGCTGCATGGCTCATACGCATATCCTATGGGTGCAAGTCCCTAACATAAAAGCCTAGGGTAACATGCATTCTACACATCATTCACACAAGCATGGATTACATATTATTTGCAGGTAATATTTATCCATGTCGCCCCAGGAGAGGTCGGTATACGCCCAAGTGCGTATAACACCTCTCTACTGGGTTGGATTGTCCCACTCACCAGAATCGGGGTCGTCGCGCGACCGTCCGTCAAAATCTGCAAGACAGACAATCAATATGGTGAGTTAAAAATCCATAAATACTACAAAATACATAAACCCACAATTAAACTCCCAACACTCGGGCAAACGTGCATACGACCCGCACGCACGCTAGCCCGAGCACTCCGACAACCCCCCGCACGGCCGGCCACCACCCGCACGGCCACCCGACCGCCCGGACGCGCCGCCGCGCCTCAGCCCGCGCACTCCGCGCACCGCCCGGGGCCCCGCGCGACCACCGAGCCCAGCCGCGGCAGCCCGCACGCGCCCCGCACGCCGTGTGCACGCTCCACGCCCCGCGCGCGCCCCGCGCACGGCTCCTCGCCCCGCGCCTCCTCCGCGCGCGCCCCAGCACCCAAACGCTCCGCTCAGCACCTCCGCCAGCACCTCCGCGCGCACCTCGCGCGTCCAGCACCTCCGGCAGCACCTCCGCGCGCACCTCGCGCGTCCAGCACCTCGGCCAGCACCTCCGCGCGCGCCCAGACCAGCGACCAGACCAGCTCCTCGCGCCGGACCCGCGCGACCAGCTCCTCGCGCCCGCTGCCCGCTGCCTGAGGCCCCCAGCACGCCTGCACGACCAGCGCAGCACGCCACCCGCGCGCGCCAGCTTGCACGCCGCGCGCACGCGCGCCCGCGCACGCACGCGCGCATGACCGCGCGCGCCCAGCCTGCGCGCCGCTGCTGCTCTGCCTGCTGCCCGAGAACACCCCCCAGCAGCCCGAGCACCTCCAACCACCCCTCCCACGGCCGCCGACCACTTCCGACCACCTCCAACCACCCCCGACAGCTTCCCACAGCCGCCGACCACCCCTCATACATAGATCCACACTCCTAGCATACATCTATGCAAGAAAAGTGAAGAAAAGGACCTTACCGAGGGGAGGAAGCGAAGACCGAACGCTCTCCGCGCGCCGAAACCTTTCCCAAAGGCTCTCTTACGCCCCGATCTATCACGGCCCTCGGTTTGGCTCGAAACAGAGGAGAGAGAGGGGAGGTCGGGGAGGCTAGAGTCGTCGGAATTCGGATTTGAAGACACCGGAGCGTAGATCGGGACCCGATCTACACTTCCCGTGCTTTAGGTTTTTGGTTTTGAGGGGTGTAGGGGGCTCGAACGGAAGAAAATCGGAGGAGAGGAGAGAGAGAGAGCTAGTCGGGAAGATGATGAATAGTGACGAGATATTTTTAATTCCTTTTAAGTAGAGCGCGACTTAAAAACCCGGATACGCCCCGGAACTGGAAAATTTTTGCAAACGATGCCAGAATTCGATGAAACTTTCATGAGAGGTCTAAAATGGCGCCAGGACACCAAATATGCAGTCAGATTTCCAATCGGAATCCTCTAGTTCAGACGATAGCTAACAGTCTGAAATTATGCGGTTCCGACCAAAAACCCTAAAAAAATTTAAAACTGCTAGGACGCTCTAACGGTTACCAACAGGTTAAAAGTGACACATATATAACAGAAAGATTGATGAATTTTTTTTTTATTATTATTATTAGAAAGAGAATATTAATATGAAAAGATAACTAAGGTTTTAGAATCCACCATGCAATACCAATTTAGGGATTATATTCAAATATGAAACTCCACCATATAACTCAATCAATATTGACGTTAATCAAATACCAATCGGAAAATAAATATTTAAAATCATATTAATTATTTCATAAAATCATATTTGAAATCAAAACAATCATCTCAATATTCACATATTAGGAAGAGAATAAGATATCAAATAGTTAACTAAGCATACCCTATCAAACCCTAAACAAGAGATCCTTGAAGATGATTCTACTATTAAAAACCTTGATTTATGAAAACCCAATAGAATGATCTATCTCCTTTCCCTTTATAAAACTACTAACTCAATATTCAACATGTTAAGAAGAGCATAAAATATCATAGAACTCAATGAAAGCATATTTTATCAAATCAAATACAATAGATTTTTTAAGAATGTAATAAGAAATTCACATAAAAGGTTTCAAAAAAGAATTGAATGAGAGATTGATACTCAATAAAGCAAACAATATGGAGAATTCAGATCTAAATATAAAATCTTAAACTAGGCATGGTTTTATCTTCAACCCTAGTTGAAGATTTAGCTACTAGAAGACATGATCAAATGAAAGAAAAGAAAAATAAAAGACATCATATTATTAAAAAATTCTTGAAAATAAAAACACAAAATTAATCTTAAAATTCAGATCTAATAGAATACAAGAATCAAAATATATGAGATGAAAAGAAAAACAAAAACAAAGCAAAACTCTTGAACCCTTCTTCTCCTTTGATTGTCTTTGTGCATCATTCTTTTTTTATTATTCTTTTCACATGTGCTCCTTTTATAGCCTCCAGCTCTTGAATCTCAACCATTTATTTGTAATATATTAGATGGTTAAGATTGAGTAGTTAAGATTGGCCTGAGCCTTCCTCATATGAAGTTTAGATTTAATTCCCGTAATTGATTTTCTGCAGAATCTTTTTCAGAGGCTTTTTGACCTGTAATAAGATGGAATTATGAAATCTTCATGAAATAGTGATTTGTAGATCTTGAAATTATCTTTACAACGCCATATCATGAGTATAAATCTGATACTTGAGGCAAAAGTCATGATCAAAACAGTGGGACGGGATTTTGAAGAATATATTTGATTGGATTGATTTTTATTCAATCTTAACCAAATCTTTTTTCATAAAGATCTTTTAAGAACTCTTGATTCTCCTTCATATCTTTAACTGATTTGTTGCATATCTTGTGTTGATAATCATTATTTATGTCAATTACCCGCAATAACACATGAATTCTTAATATTAGTTATTATTATACATAAAATAAGGATATAGAAAATTAGATGAAGGGGTTTAAATGTATAATTAATAGGGTTAAAGACATCTAAGTCCCTACAAACATGGAAAAACCCATATAAATCCCTACTAAAATTGGGACAGACGTACGAGTCCCTGAAAACTCAGAAAAACCCAATTATCATCCCTACCTTCAAAAAACTCAAAATTTTTACATTTAATTGTGTAGAAATTGCAGTCTTTTAGAGGGTATTTAATTTTTAAATTGCAATGTCTGCACAATTAAATGTAAAAATACTTCAAGCGTATATGTACGATTGTTTATAAGGACTGTAATGTCTATTCAATTACATGTAAAAGTTTTTTAAGGGCAATTTTATCTTTTGCGGAGACTAATTTATCTTTATGATTATTTATAGGGACTACAATGTATACACAATTTAATGTAAAAGTCTTTTATGGGCAATTTTATCTTTTGCATGGACTAATTTGTCTTTATGACTGTTTATAAGGACTTCAATGTCTACACAATTATATGTGATGGAATATTCTAGGAATATTCCGTTAAATTTGGATGGAAATTTAACTCAGGGATGATAATTGGGTTTTTTTGAGTTTTCAGGGACTCGTACGTCTGTCTCAATTTTAGTAGGGACTCATGGAATTTCTCATATTTGTAGGGACTTAAATGTCTTTAACCCTAATTAATATCCTTGTGGGTTTCAGCCGGAGAGGGCGGAGGTGAAGATGGTTTTGGCGCCTCTGTTCTACATGATGGGGTTCGTCCTCTGTTTGGGGGGGATCGCGTTGGGGGAGACGACGGTGATGGCGTCGACGGGGAGGTTCGAGGTCGAGGCGGTGGCGGCGGCGGTGGCAGAGCACGGCGTGACGATTTTAACAGTGGCGCCGTCGGTTTTGATGGCGTTAGAGAGGGCGGCGGCGAAGGGGATTGTTGGTGGGCTGGAGTCGCTTCGAAGGATTATTGTGGGCGCAGCTTCGCTTTCATGGGAGGCGACGGAGTGGTTCGTCAGGCGGTTCCACCACAGACGGCGATGGAGACGTCGTCGGGGTATCGTTCTTGACGGGAGAGAAGATGTAGTGACCGTGGGAAAGGTTGGGGATAGAAGAGGAAGAGGCGGAGCTAGATCGGAGGTCGACAGAGGAGAGGCGGCAGAGAGTGACGTGGAGGTGGAGGGAGCAGACGTAGTCGGAGGCCATGTTGACGGAGAAGACGACGGGGTGGATTTTTCTTAATAAAAACATGAATTTTTTTATTTTTTTATTTTTGATAAGAGGTGGATTTCAATCTACCAAGATTGAAATAACGCCCGCATTAATTTTGTAAATATTAAAAAATAATAGGGTTAATTTTGTATTTTGTCCTTTTTTTTAAGTCAAGTCTGATTTATTCCACGATGTAACGTATACCAACACAAACACGTCACCCATGCCATTATCTTATAAAGGACGTTGGGCGACCGCAATCGTTGAAAAGTAGGAAAGAAACCCGCCCCGGATGGCATGGCACATCGATTGAATTTTCAATATTTAAATCTCAGTGGTGGTAGGGAACTTCCACCCACCTCATATAGTCCGATCTTTAAAAGTTCTTTAAATACCTCTCTTCCGTCGGTAAAATTGCAAGAAATGCTAACTAAAAAACACCCGGCGTTCGTTTCATACGCCTTCCCATATCCTATGAGGTCCTGATGTCCAACATGAAACAATCTCCCGCCCAAACAAAGTTGCCACAGCAGCAACCACCACCACCCTCCAGACCCAAAGATGATTTATCATGGATGCCACCAATCGGTGCCATCTTCCTCATCTTCAACTCAATTTTCGCCATTTATCGCTCCCGCGACGATATATATACTGTTGCTTTCATCATCGCCGCTAACATCGCCCTCGCCTTTCTTTTCTGGAGTATCAGTGCCCATGAGAACGCACCGAAAGAATCAAAGAAAAAACATAAGATCTCCATCTGGGCCATGGCCACACTGCTTAACGTTGGCTTTGCTTGGAAGGTCTCTGTGATTCTACCCTTGGGCATGTCTTTAATTCTCTGGGCCTTGGTTGCTGTTAGTACTGTTGGAACTTTTTATCTCTATTTTCTCTTCCCGGGTCAGAAGGGCTAGCTGATCCGGTTGGGTGCACTTATCAAAGCATGCACCAGAGATTACATGGGGAAAACAAAAAGCTTCTACGCAGCAAATTAAGAGAAAAGCACTGATACATACTCAATCCATTCTGCTTATCTTTTTTGTAATCTTATATATTGCACTATCATGTATGGATAAAAAAATGTTTTTAATTTTTAAAAATTAAAAATGTGTCATTGTATTTTAGTATATGTATTTTATTTTGTATATATGTTTGTACAATAATAAAAGTGTGTATTTAAAAAAAAAAAAATTGTCTAGATTATAAATAGGACTGCACAGGGGTTCGGACAGCCCCAACACGAAGAGAAACAGCTTGGGCTGTCCCACGGGTACATATATTAGTAAAAAGATACACGCAGCCCCGTTGCAGCTCCAATTGTAGTCCATCTTTTTTTTTAATCATACACTGACTATTTGAAGTGCATGCTATCATATGAAATAAAGTATATACTGAGATATATTAATGTATATTTTTTTATAATAAAAAAATAAAAAAAATTAAGTTATATATTATGATAGAACCCCATACATTATGATAGTGTAGTATATACTACGTTATCATATTATATGGGATTAACAAACAGACTGAATGTATCAGTGCTTAATATATTAACAAGCTAGGCTGATGCATGCATGTTAAGGTTTGGGCTCAGGCCAAAAAAATATAAAAAAGAAAATAATACTAAAATTATATATGCATTGAAATGGACCAACCTAAATCCGATCCTTGACATAGCCGTAAAGTTCAAATACAAACTGGAACCCAAACGAAGAAGCTAGAAAAACCTTTTTTTTTTTTTTTTTTTTTTTGCTCGGTAAATTTGAGTATTTCATTCCTTTTCCAAAAGCTTATACATGTACAAGAATTAATAAGTATAACAAAGTGCACAATGGTTGGGGAACAGGGGAGCCCCAACCACTATGTATAGCTCAAAATGAACTTCAAAACAGGGGAGACAACCCGTTAGTAGCCTCTCAGTTGAATTTTCCCCTCTCTATCCTCTAGGAGGATTTGTGAAAATTCCGGCTAGAACTGGTGCGGACTGTAAGTAGTGGAACCCATCGTGGATTGGTGTGCAGCCAAGAGATCTGCGGCACGATTCCCCTCCCTAAAAACATGGGTGATCTTCCATTCTTGCAAAGCGGAAACAAGATTGTTGAACGATTCCCCAAGGAATCAAGCCCCTGCCATTTGCCCACGCAACAGCTGTCGAAGAGTCTGAATCCAGCCAGATTTTTTTAGGCTGCAGAGTGATGCTCAAACGAAGACCCTCCAAGAAAATCTTGTGTTGTTCCGCAAGAATTGCGTGTATTATGCAGAGAACTTGCAAACACACGTTAGAATTTATTTATTTATTTATTTATTTGCTTTGTAATTTGATTTTTGTATAACTATAGATGAACAAGGATTACATAATGCACATCAAAATGACAGAATGGACAATACTTCACAACAGTGAGAGTATTGGTTCACAATGAGTGCTAGGACATTATAAACTTCCAAAAATAAAAACATTTGAGGCTCAGGATTTCCTTATGAATATGATGCCATCTCTATCCAGTTTCAGCAGGTCTTCAAGAGCCGGCCAAAGGTGATTCGGTTCGAGGTAGGATTCCCCATTTGAAGATCGATCTATAACGGTGTTTCCCTCTCTATGAATGTGAGAGACGATTTTCCAAGAGTGAAGGGTGGACAAACCTAGAATGATTTTCCTGTGAGTTCGAAGCGCTGTCCATGGAAGGTTTCCTCTCCCCTGAATCCAAGCAATTGTTGTGGTTGAATAAGCTTCGAACCACAAGTTGGAGGCACCCAGACTGATATCCAATTCCAAACCAGAGAGAATACCTTGATATTCTAATAGGTTTATTGACGAAGGATTACATTGGCCCGCAACACCTCGAATAAATGCACCTTGATCATCCCGAATGAGCTCACCATTACCTCCATTGAGGGTTAAGAGGAACCAATTGGACAGGGATGCTAGTGATTGGAACATCCAATGTGGTGATTTTGAAATTAGTAGTTATCTGAATGATTTGTGGATTCAGAATTGTTTTGAGGGAGGTGGTTTGGAACCTGATAAATATCTCATCCTTGATTTTATGAAGCGTCCTCTTCTTGCGGGTGGAGCGACATCTAAAGATGCGATTGTTTCGTTTAGTCCAAATAAACCAGAGGTAAGTGGATAGCATGGAAGCAGCAATTATCTTCTGAGTTGGATTTGGAGTTTTAGAGTCCAGCCACTCCGAGAGACTAGAGAGTGTTTTGGGTGGTCTTCCCTTGATCAACAATTCCTGAAGAAGAATTTGAAGGACATATCGTGAACATGCACATTGAAATGTGAGGTGATCAACATCTTCATTGTAGGGGATGGAATCTGGCTTTCCCCTCTTGGATCGGATATTTGCTGATCCGGGCTTTGGAAGTAGACCCAAGATGGTGTGGACTCGTCTCTTCCTCGCGTCGATCTACTACAAGCCTTCGGTGTCTGTCGTCGTCTTCATCTTAATCTTTTTTCTTTCGTCTTCGGACACCTGAAACTCACACCAGTGTGGTGTCAGCTAACGCCCTTCCGACGCTCAAGTCAGTCACCTCTTCATATCAAGAAGAAGAGCTTAGAATTCTTGAGTTTGAGTAGGAGAGAGAGTCAGTGTTCGCATACCTTGAGAGGGGGTGAAGTCTCCCATTTATACTACACAGGGGCGTGTCGAGCTTGGCCTTGCATAGTGATCATATCATGATATGGAATCTTCACGTGGCCTCAGGATCTGTGGACATGTGGCACCTAGGGATCATCATTATCCTATAACTGTTTTCTGACATTCTGTTCCTTTCCAGTGTCAGGGAATATTCCCTTTGTTAACCGTTACTGCGCGGATCTAGATGAGCGCATGGTCAACCTGTAGTTCAATTCTGGCATGACACCCTGGTCGGTCTACCCTTTAGGTCGGGCGTTGTTCAGTGTCTGCTCCTAGTCGGTCAATCTCTGGTCCACCATCTTTCAGTGGATGCTCGACTTGACCTAATTGGACATAGTCTTATGTTCGATTTGGCCTGGCCGGACATAACCATTCGCCTGACCTGACGGTAAAAGTGGGCCTGACGAGGCTGTGGGGGAATTTTGGCACATGGGCTTTCTTACCCTAAACTCTTCTTTTATCATCATGGGCCTATTCTCGTTTGATTCTTATTCTTATACGATCTCATTCCTTATTTATCCTTCTAATGAATTTGATCTCCTACAAATACAATTACTAAAAAATCCTAATTTGATAGAAAAAAAAAAGTTATTTAGTTTCTACCACTCCTAAAACAGAAAAATTATTAAAAAAAAAACACTATAAAATACAATATCATTATAAACCCCCTTTAAATGTTAGCTGGATTTGTAAAATCCAACAGTCAACAAAAAAAAAAAATTAGTACTCCCAAAAAAATTTTGGCGGGAAGGAATTTAGATTAATGAAGGGGTTTTTTTCCATCAAAATATGATATTTTTTAGTAAGGGTATTATTGTTAATCCATTATTTAATAACTATTCTATAAAAAAAGAAAGGAAAATGACCAAACAAGTCTCTTAAAAGTTAGAAATACCCAAATCAACAACTTTTAAAAATTATACAAAAAAAAAAGTCTCATTTCACAATTTTAGAAACACAAAAGACTAATCTACCCTTATGTAATTAGATCTTAAACATATTCAATACCTCTCAACTTTGTTAAAATATTCAATCCTCTTAATTTTATTAATGTATTTCACACATTCTCATGTAGAACTTTTTTTTACTCTAAATTCTTTGTGATTATATAAATTTGATATGTGCCAATATAATTTCAGTTTTGATGATAAACTCCATTAAATGTTGATATTTTTTTTAAAAAATGGATATGTATTAATGACGCTATAAAAAAAAGTGAATAGGCAAGCAAAAAAAAATGTGAATAAAAATTGAAAATACTAAAATATCATCTGCTACATTGAGACACAACACAGATTTAAATTACATATTATGGTTATACACAATTAAAAATGATAAACAACATCAAGTAAAATATATATAAATAAATAAATAATATATAATAACAAAACCTTGAGAGAGATATGGTTGTTTTGTAGGAAAAATAGGTTTTTGGTATGGAATAATCCAACAAGGGTTAAAGCAATGTTAATGATTTAATAATTACATAAGGGTATATTGTTATATATTGTGGAGCCCGATGATATACGCAAAGGATTGTTGGCGATACGCAGGGTCGGACGGGGGTCGAGCTCGCAGGGTCGGACGGGGGTGGCGCTACGCAGGATTATTGGCACTACGCAGGATTATTGACATTTTTGCTCTTAATGAGATGTCAGTATAAAAGGGCATCTCATATTTTTCATTAGGCTCTAGGGTTTTTATCTTCGGTGTGACCATTGTAAAAACTTCTCATTGATAGTGGATTGATCTCTGGTGTGCTCCGTGGACGTAGGCAAGATTTGCCGAACCACGTAAAATTTTTGTCTTTGCTTCGATTTGTTTGTTTATTTCTTTTGATTGATTGCATTCCAAGATCCGAAATCGTAACATATATTAGTCTTTTGTGTTTTCAAAATTGTGAAATGGGACTTTTTTAAGTATAATTTTAAAAAGTGGCTGATTTTAATAATTTTAACTTTTAGAAGATTTTTTTAATCATTTTTTTTAAAAAAATAATTTATTTAAATTTTTTTATAAATTTAGTTAATATTTAAATGAAGTTTATAATAATATTATGTTTTTAGAAACGATTTTTAATAATTGATTTGTTTTAAGTGGGGGTGAAAATTAAATAATCCGTAAAAATAATCTTACCTCGCCGTTTTTGTGTGCTCTTTTCGTGCTCCTTTTTTTTCCAAGAGAGAGTGAGAGTGAGAGAGAGAGAGAGGGGGGGGGGGGGGGGGGGGGCCGAAAAAAAAATCGGGACCCATGTAACAAAAGCTTCGACCACTTTACATGACTATCCCTGTTATTTGAAGAAATGACAAAAAGGCCTGGCTGTTAATAACATGCCATTCAAAAAATTTACAAGGGTAATATAGGCAATTCAAAAAAAGTACGACCCCAGAAAACCTGTGAAGAGAGTCGTGAAAACGTCGATTGTACCGGTGTCAAAAACAAAATAGATAGTGAATAACATACCATTTAAACGAAGATGCATGGGTGAAATAGGAAAATGAAAAAAATTTCGACCTTGTCTTATATGACAAGGTTGATAGAAGAATCCCTGTATGTCGAAGAACATAAGACAAGAATAATAAAGAATAGATGAGAATAGCTAAAAAAAATTATTTGTTTTGATAGAATAAACCCTGATAGTTATGTCTGGATAATCTAGGATAAGGCCTGATAACTATTCTAAGAAAATGGTGGAATTGCTTATCAAGGCTTATCTATGCCAATGGATAAAAATACTCTTCTCTGTCATTTTTAAAAATTTATCTCACCTAACAGACTCACACAGATTTCAAAAACTGTCACATCTATCGAATCAATTATATATCTCTCACACTATTCCCAGGGGTATAATTGTCATTTAAGAAATCATAAACTCTTATTTATCACTTATCAACCATTTATCATCACTTTATCCAAGGTGAACCAAACAACAAAAAAGTTATTTTTACATTTCCCAATCCCCCCGTATGGGATGTGAAATTGGGTTATTCGCTCCCGATAGCTATACTGGGATAGATAACAATCCAGGCTGAATAAGCAATTTTTTGTTTGATTGTTTTTTTTGTTATTCTCATTGGGAAACGTAAAAATGACTTTTTTGTTGTTTGGTTCACATTGGATAAAGTGATGATAAATGATTGACAAGGGATGAATAAGAGTTTATGATTTTTTAAATGACAATTATAACCCCTGGGAATAGTGTGAGAGATATATAATTGATTTAATAGATGTGACAGTTTTTGAAATCTGTGTGAGTCTGTTAGGTGAGATAAATTTTTTAAAATAACAGGAAAGGTATTTTTATCCATTGGTATAGATAAGTCTTGATAAGCAATTCCACAATTTTCTTAGAATAGTTATCAGGCCTTATCCTAACTTATCCAGACATAACTATCGGGGTTTATTCTGTCAAAACAAACAGCTTTTTTTTATTATTCTCTTGTATTCTTCCTTATTCTGGGTTTATGTCTCTAGGCATACGGGGGGAATGAGATTAACAAAAAAAAAAATCAAACAAAAAGTTGCTTATTCAGCCTAGATTGTTATCTATCCCAGTATAACTATCGAGAGCGAATAACCTAATGTCACACCCTATACAGGGGAGAGTCTACAAATCCAGATGCAAAACCATGTACTTCTAACTTCTTAGAAAAGTAAAGTTATACGGCCTAAGAGCATTTTCAAAGGGTCACTTTTTTTTTTATTCCTTTAACTAATTAGAGAAGTGGAGGATAAAAAACATTTTCACGGATCTCATCAACACTCAACAAATCGGATAAAGGAGTTTGAAAGCTCAACAAATGGGGAGGCATGTGGGAGCTCCCAAATGTGGGGTCCACATAAAAAAAAATAAAAAAAAATATTTTCACTTATACAGTGAGTCTCACATAAAATTAATTAATTTAAATTAAATATAATTAATAATTAATATACCTTTAAAAAATATAATATTTAACATAATAATATTTTCTCTTGTATGGTGGGTCTCAGTTCCATGCATCCACATTAAATTTTAAATATAATTAATTTAAATTTAAAAAAATATATTAATAAAATATTATTGTAAGAGTTATTTAAGAAAGAGTCATGATACCCAGGCCCCATAATATAAGCCCCACTCACAAGCCCCATGAGGTGTCATCATTTCATTGGTTGGTTTGTTTGGTTTGTTGACTTTTTCAAAAAATGGTAAAATGACAAAATACAAATTTGCCCTTCATTAAAAATTTGTCTTATTAACCCAAATCCCCCCATTTTCTCTATTTGGTTATGATTCTTTCATGTAAATCTTAAAATCCATTTACCTATTTCAAATTTTAAATTTTAAAATCATTACCTAAATTATAATTGAACCTAGATTACACCAAAAATTACCGAAATTGTTTTCATTAAAATCCTTCAAACGGCTCATTTTCTCTAGGTATTTATTGTATTCAAATTTAAATAAAAAACACATATAGTTAACATATGAAACAGTTACATTTTATATTGGTAGTTACAAATTCATTTCTTAAATGTTTACATCTCTCACAAGGATTTGTTACATTTATCTAAAAACTATTACATTTATATAGATGGAACAAACAATTACATTTACCTAAATGTCAAACAGTTACATTTACTATTTGAAATTATCTATTTCAATTTCTAGTGCACTGCCTTCCAAAGAAAATGTATCAGAATCCTCTGTAAAAGTATGTACTTCACTGTTACATTTATACGTCATTTCTATTTGCATTGTTAAAAGAAATGCACAACATGAGATAATGTTACATTTCAGGGTGTTACATTTATGAATGTAACAAAATTGTGTAAATGAATATCCGGGTTCGGGAGTCTAATATAAACATCACACGAACCAGTAACAATTAAATGTAACAATATCAAAATTACATTTATGAAATTATAACGAAACAAATATAAAAAAAAGTGTGAAATAGTGATCAAAACATAAAAAAAATTCATTTTTTGAATTGAAACATGTAACATAGATTGAATATTTGATCATCAAAAATTTAATTTCAAATTCGATGTAACTTTCATTCAATAAGATAAAAAAAAATTAAAAAAAAATTGATAAACATCTCAACTTGATAAAGAACAAATCAGTTTTTTAAACTTCTTCAGATTAAAATTTCAGGACTGCTACGAATATGTTCATTGTAAATTATTAGGTTATTGTTACCTACATAAAATAGGGATTAATGATTTTACACAATGCAAGGAAGAAGAAATACAGTAATTAATGAAATCTCCACAATCCTAGGAATAAATCAAACCGTTTTCTTTGTTTAAAGGTGGTTATCAATTAGAAGGTATAATAAGTAATGTCCTATTCTCATATCATAGGACCTATGATAGAGCTTAGAAAGTTAAGGTCTTAAAATTATTATTGTTTAAAAAATATGATTAGAGTTTGACACATTAATCAACGACTTTTTAATTTAATATATATATTATGCTACATCAAATAAAAGAGTAATGGATAAAACATGGTGGGAGATGTTATAAGTTTTTTAAAATAAATAATTTTTTTTTTTCTAATAAAATAAGTTACCTCCAACGTGACGTCCATCAGTCCATGTGAGCCATGTGGCCGGCATCGTGATCGTCAATCTTGTCCAACTGTCATATTATGTATTTTTTTTTTTTTATAAAACTTCTGTGACGAAGCTTCCCGGAAGCTTCCTATAATATCACGGGGCCTTTGTTGACTTATCTTCCACAAGCTAAAGAAATTCAAAAAAAAAAAAAACAATTGGTATACAATCCGTTCTTGGTTTATGATGAACTCAGTATCCGATCGAACATCGTCAAAGCATCATCAGCCGACGTCAAACTTCGATCTGACATCACCAAAGAAGCACCAGCCGACGTCAGCAAACCCGGAGAAGAAGCCGCAGCCGCCACCGGCCATCCCAAAACCCAGACCAGATGACCTTTCATGGATGCCTCCCCTCGGCGTGGCCTTCGTCGCCTGCAACTCGATCATCGCCATCTATCGCTCCCGCGACGACATCCCGACCGTCGCCTTCATCATCGCCGCAAACATAGCCCTCGCCCTTCTCTTCTTGAGCATCCGGTCCCACGAAAAGGCCCCCGCAGAGTCCAAGCGCAAGCACAAGATCTGGATCTGGTCGATGGCGACTCTCCTCAACGTGGGTTTCGCGTGGAAGGTAACCATGATCCTCCCCTTGTGGATGTCGTTGATTCTCTGGGCGTTGGTCGCGGTGAGCACCGTCGGTACCTTTTATTTGTATTTCCTCTTCGCCCATGGGAAGAACTGACTCGATCGCAAGCCGGGGCGCTGTCCGATTGGGTTTGGTTTAAGTGCCATGGATCGGATTGGAGCGTCCAAAGGTTATGTTAAACCAGTTATCAAACAACTATCATGCGAGTCCGTATCAGCAGTATCAAACTGCATGACTTTTGAATAAATTATATAACTTATGAATCGAATTGCAGGACCAATTGTGATACTTATATTCAACAATTGGATGTGTAGTTCGATACTGATGATACTGATTAAATCCCGATTATGCGCGAGGTGTATTTGAGTGCGTGTTTTCTGGAGTCAATCCAGGTTGCGGTGGTTAATATCCGCGTGGAGTCGGGATGCGCGAGGTGTTTGAGAACGGGTTTCACAGAAGTTTTGGGTGCTCCTGTTATTTCTTTGGTGCTTGCTGAAAACTCAATCGATGATTACGTCTCGATGTTTGTGTGACTGGGTCGATGAAGATGATGGGTTATTAAATATATATATATATGTTGTTGTGGTGTGTATCTTGCAAGGAAGATGTAATCTTCTATATGTATTTGTGGTTTGACATATCCGAGTATCTGAGAATAAATTATATGTGACATAATAAAAGATTTGTATGATGTCGAATGAACCTACAATTTGGTGCATCGGATGAAGAGTTCTGAGGCAAAGGTGCTCATTGTCCTCTGTTTTTACCTCTCAATGCCTTATGTGAGATGTCATTTCGTGAACAAGTATTTGAAGATTGATAAGAGCTGACGAAGCCAAGATGAATATATGCGTTTAAAATTGATGAATGGGAAAATCGTGCTTACCGCCCAGTATGGTTTCAGCAATATTCAGTGTTGTTGGCGCCTTGTCATGTTGTCGTATTAGACTAGTGATCAGAAGATAAAAGTGTGGGCGGCAACTACAAGTGTAACCCATTCGTTTTTTATGGTTTTTTTTTTTTTTTTTATGTGGATAGGGTTTTATTTTTTTATTTAATTTTTTTTTATTCATAATCAAATTTTGTATTACTGTGATAGAAAAAGTAACAGTACAAAAGTATCTCACTGTACAACTATATTCTGAAGAACTTTGAAAAGAATACCCAAACTAAAGGAGGGAAGAATAGGCCAGACAGTCCTGCATCCATTCAATCGGGCAATCTTTCAAAAAATTTCAAGAATAACAGAAAAACAATTACAATGAGTTCAAAAAGGGTAATTCTAATGTGTTTGGTGCCTATCCTGTTCTGATCCAACGTTTCACGCAATTACTGCCAAATAGAAGAAGGGGAGATAACAGAGACCCCCCTCTCTGAACGATAAGATGCGAGAATATCGACATGTAAGAGAGTATCCCTCACGGTGGATGAGAGAATTCCCAGTCATCTATCAAATTCTGGCCGTCAGATGCTTCTAAGATCTCTGAAAGGGTTATATTTAATATAAAAGGGATATATTATAATAGTTCATTCCATACATATGCTTACCCTAACAATTTAAATATAAGAAAAAATCGACGTAACTTCATATAAAGTTAGTTAAATCAATTTTAATTTTTATAAAATTAAAAAATTGTCACAAGTCTATATAAAGTGTATATGGTTATGTGAATTATAACAATATTTATACACACACACACACACACATATATATATATATATATATATATATATATATATATATATATATATATATATACATGCACATTCATGAAATAAACTATAGAAGTCATGTTTTGTTAAAAAATAGAGAAATCATAAATAACGGAAACAAAATAATGAAAGACATGAGATGTAAAAACCAAGATCCATAAAAAAAAAAAAAAAATTTATAGAAGACAACATAAAAAAGTAGATAAAAAAGGAAAATTTGTAAAAAAGAAGAAGATGTTCACCATACTATAGAGTTAGGCTCCGTTTAGGAGTGCCACAGGTAGGCCTGTCAACGGGTCGGGTCCGGTCGGGGTGGACCCGGACCCGACCCGTGACAGGACCTGGCGGGTCCGGGTCCAACCTAGGACCCGGCGGGTCGGGGGAAATGTGGACTCGGACCCAGGTCGGGTCCGGGTCCGAAAAAAAAAAAAAAAAGAAAAGAGAAGAGCTCATGTATTTATTTGCCTTATCATACTATTTGAAATTTTTTGTTAAACAACATTCAAAACAATAATCACTAACATAAAAAACATATTAATTTAAATAATAAACATAACTAACCTAAACAACATTCAAAACAATTTAACCTAAACAACATTCAAAACAATAAACACTAACATATTAACCTAAATAATAAACATAAATCATGCAACAAACTAATTAATCATACAAATTCAAAAGCTAATAAGTTAATTGTCCAAAACAAACCGATTTATAGGCTTGTTATGATTATGATTTATGAACTTGTAGATACAAAAATAAGTTAAATAAAAAATAAAATTATGTATCAACTAATACTAATGGTCTTATAATATATGAACATATTTTAATAAAACAATCGGGTCTCGGGTCCAACGGGTCGGGGCGGGGTGGACCCGGACCCGACCCATTTGTTTGTTCGGGTTCGTCGGGTCGGGTCCAACTCGAGTCGGATCCAAATCGGGTAGGGTATATTACACGTGTAATCGGATCCGAGTCGGGTCCGGATCTGGACCCGACCCGTTGATAGACCTAGCCACAGGGGACACGGCATTGATAGAAACATGAAAGGAGTTAGGAAAGCATTGTTTTCACGCGTATTAAACGCAAGAATAAAAAAAAGAGGCATTAAACGCGGGGATTACTTTTAAACACGAATGCCCATTTTGTGTTTGCTTGGACGGTGGCGTTTCACCGTGTGGCCCTGTATTAAACGCGAACAGCCCTTAGAGTATATGAGAATCTAACTTTTTTTAATGGGATTTTTTAAATGACTTTTTCTTTTATATGTTTCTCTTTAAATCCACGAAAACCTACGACTTATAAAATTCTTTACAAATCCTTGTTAAAATCAATTAACACATGACATTTTGTCAACGACAAAGAGTCACAATTGAATAATGTTTGCCTTTTTATCCAACAATTGATGTCCCAATCAAATAAAGCTATACTTTTTATCAATGAATTAATATAATGATTGAGTAATTCAGGATTTAAAAATTCACAAATATATATTTTTTGTTCATCAAAATCCTAATCGACTATCCACAACTAAATTATTCCAATAGGTCGTCGACAGACTTTTTCGGCTGGATCATTTCATATTGTTGGGAATCCATAATGCAGTCCAGAATTTGCCTTACATGTTTAATTATCACACTATATGTTGAAGTGATCAATACAATGGCCTAGCTAGGAAACTTCGTTGAAACTTCTTTGGAAAAGGACTTGCCAAGCGTCTCTGCTATAAATGAACTCATACAACCCCCCTTAAACAAAGAAACGAAGTTTCTTTGTCTTCGTTTCACTTCGTTTCTTTGTGAAACAAAATAAATATACCACCAATAATTTTTTTTTTTTTTTTTTTTATGGTTGCCAAGTTTCCATTGTGGAAATGACTCATCCAGAAAAGCAGGCAGCGGAGATAGTAATCCCACAAACTAAACCAGATGACCTCCGGTGGTTGTCCTTTATCGGATTTGGCTTCCTATTCCTCAATTCCTCTCTAGCCATCTATCGTGCCCTTGACGACTTTCGTACCATAATTTTCATTGTCCTCGCCAACATCACAATCTGTCTTCTCTTCTGCTCTGTCCGGCAGCATGAACAGCTTCCTGAGGGATCAAAAGAGAAGGAGAAGTACAAAGCCGCAATTTGGTTTCTTGCAGCCTTGCTCAACGTCAGCTTTGGCTATAAGGTCTCGACCATCCTGCCTTTCGCTCTGTCTGCCATCCTTTGGACCTTGGTTGTCATCAGCGTTGTTGGAACGTTTTACCTGTTCTTCCTCTTTCCGGTTGACAAAGGAAGAGATGATGAATCATCTTCTGATCCTCTTGTCAAATCACCTGCGGTACTACTGTCAAAAGTGTGAGTCATGCTTGGCAAGATTTCAAGTGTGTGTATGTTACATTTTAAAAGTCCTACTAGTAATTTGTGGATTTCATGTAAAACATGATAATATATTTCTACTGTTTTCACTAACCATCTTCCGCTACTTCCCTGATAACCGGGATGCTCGCTCCATACAGAACAAATATACACCCGAACACACTCTGTTTCAATTATCAAGGCGAATCATCAATCTTAATATGTTTAATATTGGTTACACATATCACACGTGATTTGATCAAATGGACTATACGACTCAACTTAATACCTCAGAAAGTCGCAAACCCTGCGCATCAAGCAAACATGAATTATTAAAATTTGGGAGGAGCAAATCAACGACACAAAGAATTAACCTTGTATGGGTTTTGATCATATATCATTCTTAAATGGAGTCTCTAATGGTCTTGTTTTGACTTTTGTGATATCTTTAAAATTCGATCTATACCCTTATGATGGATCTAGAGTAACGCATAAAATTATGATAATAATAGTAAAATATGCGTGTCTGACCTGGCCTACCCCTCATCCACCGGCCTAACCTGCCCCTCTCCATCTCTCTCTCTCCATCTCTCTCCCTGTCCCTGTCCCTCTCCCTCTCCCTCTCCATCCCTTCCATCTATGGCTCCTCTCTCTCAGTGTCCCCCCCCCCCCCCTCTCTGTCTCTTTCTTGCCATCCCGAGTAATTTCTCAACAAACTCCCCTCTTTATTCCTCCCCTCTTGGTTACTCTCTCGCTTCCTCTGTCCAATAATTTCTCAACAACCACCCCTACCATCTGATCCCTTCTCTTGGTCACTCTAATTCTGGCCCGAAAAATATTTCTCTTTCTATCCCTGGCCGGATGTAAATTCCCTCCTTTTTGTACATTCTGAACCATACAGAATAATACAAACTTTTAACTTTACCGACCAAAAAAAAAAAACACATATTATCATTTCTATGTTACTATCAAAATATCAAAAGCTAATTAAAACGGAACTCTGAAGAGTGAAGACTTTGTTGATTTGTTCTCATATATATTATTTATTGTAGGTCTACATAATTTATTTATTTTTATTTTTAAAAAAACTTTTAAGTATATCCATTTCAATCAACACCAAAACAGATGATAACGTGTCACCAAATTAGTTTTGAGTCACCAAATTAGGTAGAATTGTGATGAGATATTTTTTTCTCAAAAAATTATGTAAGGTAGGTTTGCCGACTGGCCCAAAGCCACGTCGTTTTGCATTGACTCGGCCGAAGTCTTTTGTCTTCTGTTTTCTTTTCTTTTTTTGTGTTTGATTGGAACTGCCGAAAGTCTTTGATCTGCGGATTTTCCAGAGCACTACATGTGGTTTTATTCAATGCGGAGTTAGGTGTCACAGAGGAAAAAAAATACCAGCCCCATCCCATCTACATTGTCTTCTCTGTTGCTTGTTTTAAGCCGTTGAATGAGGGATTCGTTCAGGTTTAACGAGCGTTGGTTAATTTGATTGTCCAATGTGATCATGATCATCCAATCTTATCACTTTAACATACTCAATTTAATTAAATCCTAAGAAAAAAATATTATAATTTAAATGATCCATATTTTAATTTTAAAATATAACAGAATATCTTAATCATAATGCTTCTATAAGATCGGACGGCCACGATTGCATTTGTCACACCCCAGGGCGGTCGTCCCTGAGACATGGCAATATATAATATTAGTAATCATACAAGAGGTCAACAACGACGCCAATATATATACAACATACAAGACTGGCAAAGTAATGATAACTGATCATAGCTCAATTGAAAATGCGGAAGCATAAAAATACCAATAAGTCTGTAACCCAAAACATTATTACAGACTCGAATACACAATCACTATCCTGTGAGAGCCAAGTCTAGTCCAAATAAAATACAACTATGCAACACGCACGATTTATCAATGCATAAATGACTCTAGGACTGCTGGCAGCCTCGCACTCGCCAATCGCCAGACGGGACGTTCCACGCACGCAAGACCACGCCACAAGGAAGCTCTAGCTCCATGTCAAACATCACCCCTGTGGAAGAAACAGTACGCGAGGGGTGAGCTACAAGCTCAATGAGTGGCAAGAAGTCAAGCACCAACACAACAATTCAATAATAGGCAATTTCCTTTCAAGGAAAACATGGGTAGAAACCCAATGGATAATAAGGTCACGCGGCGGCGCGACCACACCTCACCCTCTTTCCCGAAGGAAACTCAAAAGACACTCGGGGAGGAACAAGCTATTAACCATAACACATGGTGTTACTAGATAATAGTTTACAACGAGTCTAACAGCTACGAGGTAGAGATACACTACGATACCTCAAGCGTTAGACATAACATAGTACAACAAGTCCTTCCGCTAGGAGGTAGAGAAACACTACGATACCTCAAGCGTTAGGCATAACATACCCAGAGTATACTCGACGGGTATAAGAGTCACATGACCACGTGACTCCCAACTCATCCTCACCCTAGCCCCCAGAGGGGTGACCCTAGGGACTTTCGGGATAAAACCTTTTGCTCTACACCCTTTGTCATCCTGTAGCCCTCTCCTAGGTAGCCTCTACCTGGTATACTCCCATAATCAGTACATCTGCCGAATGCATCGGTAGTACCTACAGATGGGAGCCCTCTGGCAGGACAGGTTCAACGCCAGGCAGCTTCAACACGAATCCGACGAAGGGGAGAACGACTCCACACTCGCAATATCATCCGGTATCCCTCTCCCACGTAGCCTCTACCTGTCGGCTTTCCACATACGGTACATCTGCCAGATGTGTACCGCGATACGCATCGGTAGCACCTACAAGTAGTGGCATCATACAGGATAGCTTCGACGCCGGGTAGTTTCGATGCATGACAATGTCGGGAGTAAGCACCCCATGTTCGCAAAGTGAACCCTATGGAAAGTCAACTACTCTCGATAATCACATACCGATGATATTGAATACTCTTGAACTCCCACACGGATGCGTCGCTTGGACGCGAGGAGTGACATCTGCTCTCGCGCAGAAATAAGCCAAAGGCATATAACCCAACAGGCGGTTCATACACGCGCCTAGCATGGGTAGGCCTAGCTTAATGCCATAACCACCGGTTTAACAAAACCGATAGAACAATGAATTCTCCTGAATTCCATAAGAGTGCATCACACAAATGCAAGGGCGATTACATCGTTTGCGCTCTAACTAAATAAGGTACAACCCGACTAAGGGTCATACCCACGCCTAGCATGGGTAGGCCTATTAGTCCAACATGTGCATAATTATAACAGGAGAATTTCTGTCGCAAGTAGGCTACATGATCCACATGAACAATAACATGTGATTTACTATAGGGGTTCTCCGTAACATGAATATATAGCAAAAACAACGCATCATGCAACACGCATACAAGGTATGGCCTATTTAAACATGCATACAAGGACATTAATCATACAAGCATACAAAACATACCCTAACATGCATTGGATATCACCAACTTAAAAGGGAAGGGTTAAGCGCGATCTCGCACACCAACAGGCACATGCCAATAATCTCGAGCAAACCTGAGTCAAATAGGAACTACATCTACTTACTCAGTTCGCGCAAAGAGTGAGGGCAAGAGAGAGAGAAGGCCTCATCATCTCAGGGAACTGGTCATAGCTTTGGCCAAACAAGATGGGCGCAACAACTATACCACGCCCTCAAATCTTATGACTTGGGAATATTAAGTATGCACTCAGTTATTAACCCAGGCTTAATCATGTTAGATAATACTAACATCAGGGGGGGCAGTATTACAACCAAGACTACCTAAGACATGCCATATTCTATACATCCATATAAATGCAAAGAGATACATTCCCGTACAAGCAGGGCACATGCAAACATGGTTATTCATTCATGAATACAATACATAAGCAAGTATATAGTAGAATAGGGGTTTCTACGCAATGTACGAGCTATACAAGCCTAGCATGCAAGATATCTAACATAATATGGGTTAGACATGACCATACTACTCATCTAAACAAGTAGTATAGTTAGGGTGCCCCACAGATGCGTGACGCACGACTACTGTTGTGCATGTGTCATTTGAAGCCTTATTTTTTCGATCGGAGTCGTTAAAATTTTAGTTTTTAACTACCTGCGGAAGTTGGAGTGCTCTGATTAAAAATCTAACTGCATATTATGGATCCTGGTACTATTTTGTACTACCCATAAAAATTTCATAGAATTCCGATAACATTTCAGAAATTATGCAGTTCCGAATCGTATCCGGGTTTGACAGTTACTGGGTTTCGGTGGGTGGGATATTTTCGAGGGTATGGTGCTTCTCCGCAAACTTCCCAATAAAGCAAATAAAAGTGGTTGGGTGTTGGTGATTTTATGCTTTTGTCACCCTTTGCACCCCCCCCCCCTCTCTCTTCTCTACACCCCCCAATGTGGCTTTTGTCACCATTTGCACCCCTCTCTCTCTCTCTCTCTCTCCATCCGAAAATGCCTCTTATTCTCTCTTTTTGCTCTCCCTCTCTTGTGTGTTTGGTGGAGAAGAAGAAGAAGGAGAAGGAGAACATGAAGGAGAAGATGGAGGAGCAAGAAGAGGAAGTGATCAGGGTTAGTGTGTCCATGTGTTGATGTTGTCTTCCCCCTCTCCTCCTCCCCTAGCCTCTAATGGTATCCCCCCTCCCCTCTGGTTCAGCAAGAAGAAGAGCATCCAAGGTTGAGGTGGTGGTAGTGGTGGCGGCGGTCGAAGTGGTCAATGGCGTGCTTGCGAGCCCCCACATCTTCCCCTTCCCTCCCCCTCTCTTGGTGCGTTTTCCCTCTTCTTTTTTTGGTTGTTTTGCACATTTGGGTGTGTTGGGAGGTGGTGCATGCCATGTGTTTGTGTTTTTGTTTGAATGGTGTGTGTGTGCATGGTTGCTTGGGTGTAGGGGTGTTGGAGTGCCTGCGTGCGTGCTGCCCTGTGCATGCTGCCCAAAGCTCAGCGTGCCCTGCCTACTGCCCTGCCAGCACCAGGGCTCGTGCCCAGTGAGCCTAGCATGCCCCTACCTGCTGCCCTGCAAGCACCAGCGCCTGTGCCCAGCGTGCCCTGTAGTGTGCCCTGCAGCGTGCCTAGCGCGTCGTGCTCTGCCTGTGCATCCCAGGTGCTGCCCCGTGTGTGCGCGCTTCCCCGTGCGTGCGTGCTGCCCGTGTGCATGCCGTCCTGCCTGTCCCGCACGCGTGCCGTCTCGCGTGCGTGCTGTCCCGGGTTGTGGTGAGTGGTTCGATCCAATCCTTCGGAAGCGCTCAATGCACGTAGTCGTGCTTCGCGCTTCCATGGGTCATCTTAGCACCCGTATTATATTAGATATTGCATGTTAGCTCTGTATAGCTCGTATATTGTGTAGAACCCCCCTATTCAACCATGTACTTGCCTATGTATTGTATTCGTGCATGAATGATTGTGGTTGCATGCGCCCTTCTTGTATGAGTATGAGTTATGTGTGTTTATATGGATGTATAGAATATGGCATGACTTAGATAGTTCTTGTTTGTAATGCTACCCTATATTAGTAGTATCTAACATGATTAAGCCTGGGTTAATAACTGAGTGCATACTTAATATTCCCTAATCATAAGACTTGAGGGCGTGGTATAGTTGTTGCGCCCATCATGTTGGGGCAAAGATATGACCAGCTTCCTGAGACGATGAGGACTTCTCTCTCTCACCCTCCCTCTTTGTGCGAACTGAGTAGGTAGATGTGGTTCCTACTTGACTCAGGTTTGCTTGGGAATATTGGCATGTGCCTTGATAAGCGTAATATTTGCACATTTAAGCCCCTTAATTTAATTTTTTTATTTCCTAATTTTATGTGTAATATTGACTAATATTCAGAATTTATTTGTTATTGCGGGTAATTGAGATAAATGATGATTATCAATACAAAATATCATTTAAAGATATGAAGGAGAATCAAGAGGATCCTTGAAGATTCAAAATTATGCTAGATAAAGATTTGATGAAGAGAGAATCAAAAATCAAAATCCAATCAAATATTCTTCAAATCAATGTTAAAACTGTCCCACTATTTTGACCATAACTGTTTCTTCAAGTATCATATTTTGGCCCAAAATATGGCGTTGGAAAGATATTTTCAAGATCTACAAATCAATGTTTCATGAATATTTTGTAATTCCACGTTATTCAAAGTCAAAAATTCATCCGAAGATTCTGCAGAAAATTAATTACACGAATGAAAGATTTTACCTTCTAAACTTGTCAAATATTCATATGAGGAGTCTTGACCATCCAATTCATTGCAAATCAATGGTCGAGATTCAAGGCTGGAGGCTATAAAAGGAACACATATGAAGCCAAGAAAAGGAATCAAACAAGGAGGCAAAGGGTCAACCAAAGGAGAAATATTCAAGAGTTTTTTTTTTTTTTTTTTCAATTGTTTTGTATATATTTAGATCTGAATTTTATTATTACTTTAGTATTTTTATTTTCAAGAATTTTTCAATAATATGATGTCTTTTATTTTAATTTTTTTAGTTTGATCATGTTTTCTAGTAACTAAATCTTCAACTAGGGTTGAAGATGAAACCATGTAATGCTAGTTTAGGATTTTATATTTAAATCTGAATTCTCCATATTGTTTGCTTCATTGAGTATCGATCTCTCATTCAATTCTATTTTGAAACCTTTTATGTGAATTTTTTATTACCTTCTTCAAAAATCTTTTGTATTTCATTTGATAAAATATGCTTTGATTGAGTTCTCTGATATTTTATGCTCTTCTTAACAAGTTGAACATTGAGTTGATAGATTTTAAAAAGAGAAGGGAGATAGATCATTTTATGAAATAATTAATATGATTTTAAATATTTAATTTCTGATTGGTATTTGATTAACGTCAATATTAATTGAGTTATATGGTGGAGTTTCACATTTGAATATAACCCCTAAATTAGTATTGCATGGTGGATTCTAAAACCCTAGTTATCTTTTTATATTAATATTCGCTTTTAAAAAAATAATAAAAAAATAAACTTTCATCAATCTTCCTTTCTAGTAAGATTAGTTAAATCCATTAATCATTTAATTTGAACAATTCTCTTTGGGATCGACTTGTATTTGCTAGATCTATACTTCTATAATGATCCGTGCACTTGCCGTAATTAATAATAACTTTAATAATCAATCAAGTTTTTTGGCACCGTTGTCGGGGAATTGTTTCAAATTATATTTGATGCTGATTTATCTTTTGGATTAGTTTTTTTTCTTTGCTTTGGCTGATTTTTTTTTTTTTTTTTTTGCTCTTCATGTTTTGCAGGATATCAAGAACCTACAAGAACACAACAAAGAATGGTGTAAGGCTTAGACCATTCTCTCTCTAAACGAGCATCCAAAAGTGTTCAAAGGCAACCCCATAAGGTGAACTATTTAATCGCGGCTAAAATGTGGATTTAATTCTTCCCTCACTGTGTGAGTTGTGAATATTTCATTCACCCACGAATCTTCAGCAAGTGGGTTACTTTTGCGCTTGATTGGGATTTTCAGTGTGTGCATTTTTCAATTAGCATACATTATTAATCCATCTAAGGGTTGTTCCATATAACATAAGGTGGGGATTTCATCACCCTTCCTTAGTCCACAAATCGTCATCTTGAGCATTTGTCAAGCCCATAAGTCTAATTAAATTAAAATGAATTAGACTTGACCCTAGGTTTTTGAGCTCAATAGGACAAGAGACGCCAAGAGATACTCCAGTGAGCAATAAACCATTTAATGTTGTCTAGGAAAATGGTTTCATAAGGTTTCTACCTTAAAGGACAGTGGTAACTTAATTGAGGAACACGTGAAAGCATGGAAGACCCCCCATTAATCCTTTACATTTTCCTGGTTGTTGAGTGGTTGATCGTTAACTGTCAAGCTTGAGGCATATCTTGAAACAATTAGGAGTTGTCCATTTAAGGAGGAACATCCTCAACAACTAGATCTTTTAAAAATCATCTTTCACTTAACAAGATAAATCCTAATATGTTGGTTGTGAAAGTATATTCTTGATTTGGGATATTTTGATTTAATGAGCGTTTGGTCTAGAGATTCTACAAACCGATTGATTCGTACTGATTCACTTATTTCATCTGAACCAACCATCACCATGGATAACACAGTAGCTGTTATTCTAAAGACATTGAAGGATTATGATTGAATATTTAAATTGTTATTAATTACCGCAAGTGCACGGATCGTTACAGAAGTATAGATCTAGCAAATACGGGTCGAACCCACAGAGAATTGTTCAAATCAGATTATTAATCAATTTAACTAATCGAACTAGAAACAAAGATTGATAAAGTTTTTATTATTATTATTAAAAAGATAATATTAATATGAAAAGATAACTAGAGTTTTAGAATCCACCATACAATACCAATTTAGGGATTATATTCAATTATGAAACTCCACCATATAACTCAATCAATATTGACGTTAATCAAATACCAATCGGAAAATATATATTTAAAATCATATTAATTATTTCATAAAATCAGATTGAAATCAAAACAATCATCTCAATATTCACATATTAGGAAGAGAATAAGATATCAAATAGTTAACCAAGCATACCCTATCAAACCCTAAACAAGAGATCCTTGAAGATGATTCTACGATTAAAAACATTGATTTATGAAAACCCAATAGAATGATCTATCTACCTTCCCTTTATAAAATCTACCAACTCAATATTCAACATGTTAAGAAGAGCATAAAATATCATAGAACTCAATCAAAGCATATTTTATCAAATCAAATACAAGAGATTTTTGAAGAAGGTAATAAGAAATTCACATAAAAAGTTTCTAAAGAGAATTGAAGGAGAGATTGATACGCAATAAAGCAAACAATATAGAGAATTCAAATCTAAATATAAAATCCTAAACTAGCATTGCATGGTTTAATTTTCAACCCTAGTTGAAGATTTAGCTACTAGAAGACATGATCAAATAAAAGAAAAGAAAAATAAAAGACATCATATTATTAAAAGAATTCTTGAAAATAAAAACACAAAATTAATATTAAAATTCAGATCTAATAGAATACAAGAATCAAAATATATGAGATGAAAAGAAAAACAAAATTCTCCTTTCTTCTTTGATTGTCTTTGTGCCTCCCCCTTTTTTTTATTGTCTTTGTGCCTCATTTTATAGCCTCCGGCTCTTGAATCTCAACCATTTATTTGCAATATATTGGATGGTTAAGATTAGGTAGTTAAGATTGACCTCAACCTTCCTCAAAGTTTAGATTTAATTCCCGTCATTGATTTTCTGCAGAATCTTCAGATGGCTTTTTGACCCGTAATAAGATAGAATTACGAAATCTTCATGAAATAGTGATATGTAGATATTGAAATTATCTTTCCAACGCCATATCATGAGCATAAATCAGATACTTGAGGCAAAAGTTATGATCAAAACAGTGGGACGGGATTTTGAAGAATATATTAGATTGAATTGATTTTTATTCAATCTTAACCAAATCTTTTTTTCCATAAGGATCTTCTAGAAACTCTTGATTCTCCTTCACATCTTTAACTGATTTGTAGCATATCTTGCATTGATAATCATCATTTAAGTCAATTACCGACAATAACACAAAAATTCTTAATATTAGTTATTATTATACATAAAATATGGATATAGAAAATTAGATTAAGGGGTTTTAATGTATAATTAATATGCTTATCAGATTACATGTATCCATCTAGAACTTCACAACCGTCATGCATTGTGTTACCAACAACCAATGCTAAAAACTTTGAGATCAAGCCAGAGATGATTAATATGCTCCCAAAATTTGATGGATCTGAGGATCCATATCTTTTCATTAGGGAATTTGAGGAAGTTTGTTCCACTTTAAAACTTTAACAGCTAACTGATGATTCCATCCGGTTGAGGTTAATCAACTTCTCCCTCAAAGATAATGCTAAAAAGTGGTTGTATGCTCTACTCGCAAATTCTATCACCACTTGGGATCAATTAGTTATGATATTTTTGAAGAAGTTCTTTCCTAATCATAAAACTGCTAAGATTCGCATGAATATAAATCAATTCATTCAAAAGGAGGGAGAATCTTTATGGAGATATTTAGAGAGATTCAAGGACTTGTTGTTGCAATGTCCTCATCATGGATTTGAGGTTTGGAGATTAGTGCAAATTTTATATGAAGGTTTGAATTACACCACAAGGACTATGGTTGAATCAATGTGTAGTGGTGAATTTACCAATAAAAATGAAACTGAAGCATGGAAGAAGTAGCTGAAAAATCCATGCAATGGGAGACAATTAGAGAGCCCGAGAAACCATGCCTTCTAAGGGAGGTATTCATTCCATTGATAGTAGCTTTGAGTCTGAAGCCAAGTTTGCATCTCTCATTCGTAGAGTAGAGGCCCTAGAGATGAAACCAAATCATGATTCTGTTAATCAAGTCTCCACCTCCAACTCTACTATTGTCTGCATTTTATGTAAATCTTCAAATCACCTAGCGGAAGACTGTCCTTCCCTGTCATCCCACAAGGAAAGTTGGGCCGAACATGCCAATAGCTTACAGTGGAGGAAAAATGACCCATATGCTCAAACTTATAATCCTGGATGGAGGAATCATCCAAATCTGTCGTGGACTCAAGGCCCACACCAGGGAGGCCCACAGGGACCTCCTCAAGCTCCCATGTATCCTAGACCAAACACAGGACCCATTCCTACTCCATTTCCTCCGCCTGGGTTTCAAATAGAAAATGAGAAGAAGTTCTCTTCCTTTGAGAAAGGATTAGATGTTCTTATGAAGTCCACTCAAAATCTAACTCAATCATCCTCCCAGATGTCTGCCACTTTGAATCAATTTATGCAATCTACAGGGCAAATCCTTCAATCCACCACACAGGCAATCTCCCGTCTCGAGATTCAAGTTGGTCAATTGGCCACCACCATGATGAGAGAGAGAAAGGAAAATTTCCTAGTCAACCTGAGCCTAACCCTAGAGGATCCATTCTTCAAGGACAAATCCAAGATTCTTCTAGTAACCAGTCCAACCAGGTTAATGCAATCACTACTCTTAGGTCTGGTAGACAAGTGGACAACAAGGTTATTATGCCTAATAATGATGTTGAAGATGATAAGGACAAGCCCAAATTTATTCATGAGGACCCAGATTCTGAACCCATCCCTCCTAGCCCATCCATCCCAGAGAAAGCAAAGCCCAATGATTCTCCTAGGAGAATTTATGTTCCCAAGGCCCCATATCCTCAGCGATTAGGTTCAACTAAGAAATCTACCCAGCTAGATAAAATTTTAGAAGTGTTTAAGCAAGTTCGCGTGAACATTCCGCTCCTAGATGCTATCCAACAAGTACCAGCATATGCTAAATTTTTGAAGGACTTATGCACCCAAAAGAGGACCAACAATGTACCCAAGAAAGCTTTCCTAGCATCCCATGTAAGCTCCATTCTTTCATGTGAAACTCCAATCAAGTATAAGGACCCAGGTTGTCCCACCATTTCATGTGTGATTGGAGACACTCGTATTGATCGAGCTTTGCTAGACTTAGGTGCGAGTGTAAATCTACTGCCCTATTCAGTGTACAAACAGTTAGGCATAGGAGAATTGAGGCCTACCCCAGTGACCTTACAATTAGCAGATCGATCTGTGAAAATTCCTAAAGGTGTCATTGAGGATGTCCTGATTAAGGTTGGGGATTTCATCTTTCCTGTTGACTTTATAGTTTTAGAAACCCAACCTGTTCTGAACCCAAAGGGCAAATTCCTGTAATTTTAGGCAGACCATTCATGGCTACATCTAATGCTTTGATTAACTGTCGAAATGGATTGATGAAATTATCTTTTGGAAATATGACAGTTGACCTAAATATCTTCCACATTGGAAAACAACCAGGAGATTATAATGATGAATTAGAGGATGTAAATTCTATTGAGTTTTAATTAAAGATTTGAAACATCATTCTATGAGCACGAAAGATCCTTTAGAGTTTTGTGTTGCCCACTTTGGAGAAAATTTTGATATGAAAAATCGATCATGGAAGTAAATGCTCTCCTAGATTCAAACAACCATCCCATTTAAAAAGTGGCAACCAAAGCCTGAGTCTCTTCCTCTTTCTCAATCACCACCCCTTCCTTTCATTGATGAGCCTCCCAAGCTAGAACTTAAACCATTTTTGGAATTACCGTTGGAGAAAGTGGAGGTCATTCACCTCCATGATTCCATCTATCAAGATTAAGCTCTCTTGGTAATCATTTTGTACTATATTTTCTGGGTTGCCTTTCCTCCTGGGTCATTATTTCCTTATTCATGTTGTAAATTAGGTTTGGGGGCGTAGGGTAATTCTCCATTTTCATCTAGGTTTTGTGTTTGTTTGCATGCACTATCATCGAGTCATTGGATGTAGTCTTTATTTTGAAGTATATTGAACTAATAAAATTATTTTGATGTCATCGTATAGCAGCAGTTCAATGGTGATCACTTGATATGGTAAAATTCTTTCTTTTTCATTCTCCTTTCTTGACATTTCATGTGTCCAATTATATGAACATTGAGGACAATGTTAGATTTAAGTTTGGGGGTGTAATCAACAAATTTTGATGTGATATTAAAAAAAAAATTTGGGAAAAATTCAATCATTGGGATGCATTTGGCTTGCCATATCAATTTTCACTTTAGTTGTTAATTCTATCCTGTGTCTAAAATGTTTTTCACAAATTTCAAGTCTTGAAAAAATTTTCAGTACTTATAGCCACATGTATGTAGCCTAAATGAAAAAGTGAAATTTAAGAGAGAACTAGAAGAATCATTAGCGGAGAGTTAACCCAGGAGAGATTTAACCCATTCTATTCTTGGAGGGATTTTACATAATTCTGAGTTACAAGTTAACTCAAATATTTCTTATTTTCGCTTTTAAAAAAATATATCGTTTGCTTGATCTCTTTATTTTTGTTTTGATCAAAGACTCATGAACACCATAAAAAAATTGGATTACTACACTAGAAATTCCTCTGAAATCTTTTTAAGGCATACAATAACCATATGAAACTTAGGAAATGATTTAGGCCATCTTTGCTAATCCATTTATCATGTTCAGCCAACCTATTCTTATACTTATCCACTAGTTAAACCCCTTGAGCCATATAAGCCTTTCTTTGTTCAACCTATTTTTCCAACCTACACTTCACTTAACGAGTGTAACCTTAAATTTTGTTTTGGGAACGAGGAAAGAAAAATAAAAAATCAATCAATTACTTTGAAATTTCATGGAAGGGTTACTAATACCATGATTCTTGAAAGAAAAAAAAAAGAAAAAAAAAGAATAGAAAAAAAAAAGAGAAAGAAAAAAAAAGAGCTGATATTCATAGAAAAATACACAAATTCTCAAAGCATTTCTAAATAAACCTTGTCCAGTTATCAACAATAACCCTAGTCCCATTATAACCTATTGAAAAGACCTACTTGATCCTAAATATAATGTGGTTAAAATGTGGAGAATAGATGAAGAGGACTTATGGTGTTTAATCCAATGTTCTTGAGTCGATGATATCCCGTTCCTGAGATCAATTTAATATTTTTTTCTTTGATATGATCTGTCCTTCAATAAAATCTTATATGGGGATGATTTGAATTTTGATTCCTTGTGACATATAAGTTGAGAGAAATGAGCCCACTTCTGAGTGATTTCCTTGTTGAGTGTAATATCCAGTGAGTTTTTGAAGTCAAGGTGAAATCCATTTTGAAGTGATCAAAAGTAAGTTTTACTTGGAAAAAGAAAGCTACATCCTTGTTGGCTATGCACACACACTTCAGGACTTGATTATGAGTGGAAACTTCTAACATGTGGATATAGTTCTCAACTTTAGTATATTTTTATCAAGCTCCCTAAGATGTTATTTTTCTTAGATTTTCACAAAAAAAAAAAGTGTTAATCATGAATTTTGTGGGTAGATTCGTTGCAAATCCTCACGAGTCAAACTCGTCTACTATGGGTGACCTACGGTTTTAAGGGCTTGTTGCATACGCTAAAAGAAACCGTGAGAGCCTGCGAAAGTGGCATTATCCTTGTTTTTAATTTTGTTTAATCACTTTAGTTGCTAGAGGACTATCAAAATCTAGGTTTGGGGTATTTGATAATGTTATAAATGTGTCACTTTTAGCCTGCTGGTAACCGTTGGAGCGTTCTGGCAGTTTTTTGTTTTTTTCGGTTTTCGATCGGAACCGCTAATTTTTGGACTGTTAGCTATCGTCCTGAGTTAGAGGACTCCGATTGGAAATCTAACTGCATATTTGGTGTCCTGGTGCCATTTTAGGCCTCTCACGAAAATTTCATCGAATTCCGGTAATGTTTCGGGAAATTCACAGTTCCGGGGCGTATCCGGGTTTTTAAGTGAGTTGACTTTATAAGTGGGGTGAGAAAAGTGGTTGGCACTATTCATCTTCTTCCCAAATGAGCTCTCTCTCTCCCCTTCTCCATTTTTCTTGATTTTGAGCCCCTTGGAGGGCTTGAAACAAAAAACCTAAAGCATAGAAAGTGTAGATCGGGTCCCGATCTACACCCCGGTGCTTTCAAATCCGGATTCCAAGAAGTTTGGTCCCTCCATCCCCCCTCTTTTCTCCTCTGATTTGGGCCAATTCGAGGGCCAAGGAAGATCCCGGCGTTGGAGGCCTTTGGGGAAAGGTTTCGGTGCGCGGAGAGCAACCGAACATCTCTTCCTCCCCTTGGTAAGCCCTTTTTCCTCTCTTTTCATGCTTAGATGTATGTTAGGAGGGTAGATTTGAGGTTGGGTGGTGGTCGGCGGCGGTGGGTGGCAGTCGGAGGGCTGTGGGTGGTGGTCGGAGGCCTTGGGGTGGCCGCTGGGTGGTGGTAGAGGTGCTCGGGCAGGGTGGCTGGTGGCAGCAGCACAGGCAGCAGCACAGACAGCAACAGCGCAGCAGGCTGGGCGCACGCGCGCGTGCGCGCGGGTGGAGCTGGGCGCTGGGCCCATGCGGGCGCGCAGTCGTGCGCGGGTGCGCGGGTTCGCGCGGGTTCTGGCGCGAGCGGGGGTGCGCGCGGGCGTGCGCGCGAGCTTGCGCGCGCGCGGGCAGGGCGCCTGGGCACTGTGCCTGGGCGCGGAGCTGGGACCAGTGCGTGCGAGTGCTGGGGCGTGCGTGCAGTGCGCGCGGGGGCGCACTGGGCTGGACGCGCGGTGCGCGCGGGCTCGAGCGAGGGTGCGCGTGAGTGCGGCAGTGCGTCAGGGCGCGCGGGCAGGCGCGCGGCAGTGCGTCGATGGTGCCGGGGTGTGTGCGTGCGTGCGCATTCGTGCGTGCCGAGGCGGGTGGCCGTGCGTGCGGCTGCCCGGTGGGTTCGGGAGTGAGTCGGGATGCTCGGATACGCGTGCGTACGGGCCGTATGTACGTTTGTCCGAGTGTTGAGTATTTTAGAGTATTTTTTGATGTATTTATGTATTTTACTCACCGTATAAATGCCTGTCTTGCAGATCTTGACGGACGGTCGCGCGACGACCCGGTTTCTGGTGAGTGGGACAATCCAACCCAGTAGGGAGGCGCTATATGCACTTGGGCGTATACCGACCTCCCCTGGGGCACCATAGGGATATATTGACTTGTAAATTTGTGCGAGCATGATTTAAATGTAGAATGCATGCTACCCTAGACTTTGCATGTTAGGGACTTGCAACCTTAGGATATGTGTATGAGCCATGCATCATGTCCCCCTGTTCTCATGCTAGGAAGCCTTGGCCTATGCATGTGTCCTACTAGTTTATTTATTAAATTAAATGCTAGTATATGTTAATCGCATGCTTTAGATAATATTATAGGGAGGGGCCTTGCGAGGTCAACATTGAGACCCGGGTTAGGGTACTCCGTGTTCCTTGTTTGGTTGTCGGGATGTCCTGTATCGGGACCTCATGCTGCCCTCCCAAGGTTCTTGTCCCAATAATATTATATCCCTAGTTGATAATTAATGATTACCCCTTGTATGATTATTAACAGCTTAGTGAATATTATAGGGGAGGGGCCTTGCGAGGACAGCGGTGAGACCCGGGCTAGGGTACTCCGTGTTCCTTGTTTGGTTGTCGGGGTGTCCTATATCGGGAACTCACGCTGCCCTCCCAAGTTTCTTTCCCCCAATGATATTCCACCCTTGCTATTATTGTTTGCGTTCCCCGCATCTTGGTTATGCGCCCTGGAGGAATTCTGAGGAATTCAGGACATTAGAGTCGTTGAGGTGTGTAGTCGGCGGATCCGAGTGGATCATGTGCGTATGGATAGGCTGTTCTGTCCCCTTCGTTGGATCCGGTAGAGGCTGCCCCAGCGTTAGAAAGGCCGTCCCTTCCAAGGGTTCCCATCAGTAGGCGCCTCCTGATTTTGGTTTCGGACTGTGCTGAAGTTGTGGGTGAGGGCTCCCATCAGTAGGCACCTCCTGATTTGGTTTCGGACTGTGCTGAATGTGGGAGTAGATCAAGCGGCCTACGGAGTGGAGGAGAGACTATCGGTGGACCAAGGGTGACCAACAGCCTAGTCAGTCCCAAAATCCTATGTCACCCGTGGTAGGGTGAGGGTGAGGGTGTAGTGGGTTGGCGATTAGCGACCCGCTGGTTTTGTGATTGGATGATTATCAGTCCCAATATCCTGCGTCACCTGCCGAGGGTGAGGGTGAGGGTGTGGTGGGTCGTCGATGGAGTGACCCATTGGGTTATTTGTTATGCCACTTAGAGGCTGGATAAATAAATGATTTATGGTCAATATTGTCTGTGATGCATGGGTTGTGCTGTTCACTGAGCGTGTGGCTCACCCCTCGCATATGTTTTCCCCAGTGGTCACTGAGCCGGAGCCGGAGGAGCAGTTGGAGCCGTCCGAGGGATTTCCTTCAGTAGCGGAGCAGCGCTACGTTCCGCGAGTGCCAGAGGCTATCAGCATCCCTTCTTGGCTGTATGTATTTTATTTCCGTGCTTGGCACGCGTTTGTATATATTCAGTTGTATTTGTGTATATTGGCTCTCACAGGACAGATGATTGAGTATCGAGTCTGTAGTATGTTTATTTACAGATTCAGTCTTTTGCTTCCGCATTTGGTGTATATATCATGTCAGCCCCTTTGTTGTCTGTGTGTCATTCTGGTTGCTTGTGTATGATATATTATTGACCTCCTGTGTAGATTCTGATATTTTATATACACTTGCCGCGTCCCGGGGACGGCCGCCCTGGGGCGTGACAGATAAGCGTATTATTTGCACATTTAAGCCCCTTAATTTAGTTTTTTATTTCTTAATTTTATGTGTAATAATGACTAATATTCAGGGGCTTAAATGTGCAAATAATACGCTTATCACGCCTGTTGGTGCTCAAGATCGTTCTTAACCTTCCCCTTTTAAGTTGGTGATATCCAACGCATGTTAGATTGTACCTGGTATGCTTGCATGATTAATGGCTTTGTATGTATGTGTAGTTAGGCTATGATTTGCATGTATGTTGCATGATATGTTGTTCATGATGTATATTCATGCTAGGATAACCCCGATAGTTAATTATTATGTTATTTTGCATGTGGTTCATGTAAATAACTGTGATAAAATTCTCCTATAATAATTATGCGCATGTTAAAACTAATTGGGTCTATCTATAATAGGCGTGGGTATGACCCGTGGTCAGGTTGTACCTTATTAGTTAGAGCGCGAGCAATGTAATCGCTACTCTGCATCCATGAGATGCACTTGAATGGAATTCAGAAGAATTCATTGTTGTATCGGTTTTGTTAAACCGGTGGCTATGGCATTAAGCTAGGCCAACCCGTGCTAGGCGCGTGTATGAACCGCTTATTGGATTATATGCCTTTGGCTTATTTCTGCGCAAAAGCAGAGGTAACTCCTTGAGTCCGAGCGACGCATCTGCGTGGGAGTTCAAGCGTATTCGATATCATCAGTATATGACTATCGAGAGTAGTCGACCTATGTGGTTCGCATTGTGAACATGGAATCGTTCTCCCCTTCATTGGATCCGCGTTGAAGCTGTCCTAATAGAGGGCTCCCACCTGTTGGGTCCAGTTATGTATCAATGTTGAGAGACATCGGTAGACAGTTATCTCTCTATAGATAATCCAAATGTGTTGTGTGGATTTTAGGTTAAGGATTTTAAGAAAAGTCAGGGGGTTCTATGAATTTTAGTCACTTTACAAGGGGTTATATGGATTTTTGGATTTTTCCCAAGTATCAAATAAGGGAGGTTTATAAAAAGGGAAAAATCCATGTAACCCCCTGTAATCTTCCTAATATCCATATAACCCCCTGTAATCTCAATATATCCATATAACTCCATGTAAACACACCATAAATGCAAATAACCCCCGTAGTTAAATTTTTTTTAACATAATTAGAATATTTTGGATATATTGCATTATCTAAACCATGGTTAGCAAATATGTATTCTTTTAACACTCTGAAAGCAGCCAATACTTCCAAAAAAACACCCTAAAAGAGTATAAAATTAGAAATATGAGGGTTTTTTTTTAAGTATTGGCTATTTTTCAAGGGTTAAAAGAATACACATTCGTTAATCATGGTTTAGATAACGGAATATGCCCAGAATATTCCAACTCTGTTAAAGAATTTTTAACTCCCAGGGTTATTTGCATTTATGGTATGTTTACAGGGGGGTTATATGGATATCTTGAGATTGCAAGGGGGTTATATGGATATCAGGAAGATTACAGGTGGTTATATGGATATCTTGATATTGAGGGGGTTTATATGGATATCAGGAAGATTACAGGGGGTTATATGGATTTTTCCCTTTTATAAACCTCCCTTATTTGATACTTGGGAAAAATCCATATAACCCCCTACAAAATGATTGAAATTCATATAACCCCCTGACTTTTCTTAAAATCCATATAACCCCCTGAAAACATCTAGTTAATTCAGATAACCTCCTAAATAAAATTTACGTTTACAGATAATAAATACTTTGTGAATATTATGTTTGGTTAACTTTGATAGAAAACACAATATACAAACAAAACCCCTATAATGTGTTAAAAATGCGAAAAATCTTCAATAAATGACAATTTTACCCTTCCTGATAAGGTTTTCTAATATATCAAGAGAGGGTAAAATTATCATTTTCATATAATTTTTCACATTTTTAACATATTGTAGTAGTTTTTTAGTATATTGTGTCTTCAGTCAAGGTTAATTAAATGAAATATTCACAAAATATTCATCATCTATTAATGAAAATTTTATTCAGGGGTTATTTAGATTTACTAGATGTTTTCAGGGGGTTATATAGATTTTTAGAAAAGTCAGAGGGTTATATGGATTTCAGTCAGATTTTAGGGGGTTGTATGAATTTTTCCCTTGATACTTTGTTTCGAGTTACAATATACCATAGATTTCCCCAACACAAGTAGGCCAGTATTCTCAAGCAACATGATCATCTTAAAAAAAGCAAAAAATTACATAATTACTTGAGTTATCTGTCTAATGTTGTGATTGAACATGAATTAGTGGCAAATCATATTTAGGAAATAAAAAAAATTAATTTCACATATGAAGGGTAGTTTTTTTCATTTCAATTTAACTTATTACAATTTTATCCACACACTATACATCATCTACCAAACACTAAATAGTTTATTATTACGTTTCCAATGAGAATAATTGAAAATATAACCAAACAAAAAATCTGTTATTCGACCACTATATTCAGTTATACTGGTATAACTATATACTCTAGAATAAGTCTTATTCTGTATCCAAACATGGGGAGAGGGATTTATTTATTTTATAGGGACCTTTTTCCGATTTTTATACGTTTCTAAGAGTTATATTGATTTTTCTCTTTTTCCGTTGGTGAGTATAAGATATCAGGAGAATTTTCAAGAAAAGGCAAGGGCATTTTTGTCATCAAAAGTATTAAATCGAATTTTTCATATTTTGTAGAGATTTATTTGAACATATTTATTGAAGAGATTTATTTCAAGGATTAAATCCGTTAACCATATTTACTTTCTAGGGACTTATGGTGATTATCTAATTTTACAAAGACTAAAATCGATTTATCTAACTTTTAAATCGATTTATCTAACTTTTCAATGAGTATATCGATTTTTTATTGAAAAGAAATATGAAGAATAGAGGGATCGATCTCTAAATGGACATATTTACATGGACTTAAAGCTAAAGTTCCCTTTTATTTAATAAAATAATTAAAAGTTGGGTTTTTTTTTATTTTTAAGTCCCCATAAACCATAAGATTTAGTGATCGATCTCTCACTGTTTTGTATTTTGGTTTTAGTCCTCATATTTAAAAGATATGTTCCTTTTTAGTCCCTGGGAGGGACCTGTCTCTAAATTATTTATTTTTCTTTTTAGTCCCTGGAAAGGACTAAAAAGTAATATATCCTTTAAATCTGGGGATTAAAATCAAAATATGAAAAAATGAGGGATCGTTCACTAAATCTTATGATTCATGGGACTTAAAAATAAATAAAAAACCATTAAAGGTTATAACATATTCGCCCTGCTTTTAAGATGAAAAGTGCCCCGCAATGTTGTGGTTCGAATTAAAAAAAATAAATGATGCTGTAATGCTACGATGCTTAAGCAACATGAAAAACATCGAGAAATACATTAACCTAACATATTCGTCCTACTTTTAAGAGCACCAAGGATAAACTACAAGCCCATTATATTATCAGCCGACTACGGACTGATCTGGAGAGGGGATAAATAATAGAATAAGTGATAATTAGAGAGATAAATGATGGGAGATGAAAATTTATTCTGTTTGGTATAAAAAAATAATTAGGATAAAATACGGACAGTTAACCTAATTATCAAATGAAAATGAAGATTTTTTTTTACACTTAAAAGCTTAAATAATATTTATTCCTATTTTTTGTTTCAATTTTGACAAATGTAAATAAAGACAAAATTAATGGATTTTTTATACTTTAAAATTAGGATTACTTATCCTCAACAAAATCTTAACCAAGCAAAAAAAAACAAAATCTTAATCTCTTGTTAAGCAAAACCTAAAAGGGTGGGCTCGGGCATACTTGTCGCTTTCCATGTGAAGTAGTGGAGTTCAGACAATATTATGTATTAATATTGAAGAATTTGAAAATACAACACGTACCACTTGTTTGGCGTTTGTGTAGTGCCTAGGGTTGTGGGTGGACCGTGTGTATTCTTCACCATGTCCAGGACCAACAATAACCAGTGGTAGTCGTGCCACAGAGGGAATACAACCTTCCCCACCCCTCCAAGCTCCTCTGGCTTGAAGCACTGGTCCTCAAGGAATTTCAGGGCTTCGTCCTCCCCAAGTTTAATCATATGCTATGTTTAAAACATATCCACATTAAAAAATCATATAGTATATACCCCTAAAAGGACAAACCACAAATGGTAAAAAGGATATACGCACATTTAAAGTGAACTTCACAAACTTCATCTTGTCCACAAGGTCATGCACATGCTCCCTATTGGCAAACATCAACCCTAGGCTATCGATGAACTTTTCACCCATCCAATTATTTTCAATCAATGCTAATAAGTCCTTCCTTCTCACGTCAACGTCTTCATGCTTCCAGACCACATCACTAAAAAGCATGAAGTTTGCAAATTGTAAAAAATTGTATACGCTATGTTATCTTAGTATACACTATAAAATCTTAGTATACGCTATGTTGGTAGTATATGCTATGTTAGGGTAGTATACGCTATGTTAGGAAAGTATACACTATGATAGCTAAGTAAACGCAATGTGAGAAGCATATACACAATGTCACGAAAGTATCAAAGAATGAGAAGACTACTACCGGAGATAATGTTAAACAATGGAGAAAATATTAAATTGACTTGTTCATTTCAAGCCGGAAGAATTCCAAAATGATCCGGCGTTCTTCATCTGAAATCGCCGATTTGCCAAGGAAATTCTACAAAAGTAATAGAAGAAAGTTTCTTCTAGGGAAAAATCGATATACCTCCCTATAAACTTAGTTAAATTGGTATAGGTCTATGTAAAATTGATTAATCGGTACAAGTCCCTAACTTTTATCTTAGTTAATGGTTTTAGTCCCCTCAGTTAAAATTCCATCAGTGAAAAAAGTATATTCCCAGAATATTCTGTTGAGTTAACGGTAACACCCAAAACAATATTAGTTTAAGTCCCTACAAAATTCATTAAATACAAATTAATCCTTTTATGGATGAAAATATCCTCGTCTTCTCAATTGAGATCCCTCCCTCCAAATGCCAAAAAAAAAAGGTATGTATATAAACCCAATGTTTACAAACCAATATATTGGCTTAATCTTAAACAATTAACACGTCTGCTCTTCTCATCAAGCTTATTTTTTATTGCTCTTATTTAATTAAGGATAAGGAGATTCTCTCTCATTTCCTTCCTACCCAAACCACCAATCAAATCCATCTTGCACCAAAGCCCACCAACCGTTTGTATTAATTCCTCAAAAAAAAAAAACCCACACTCGTTGCCAACCTTTCCTTCGGTCCTAGGAGCCACCAGTATTGCAACTTCCCCATCGTCTCCCTCCGCTCCTCCGCAACAACCGGAACAAAAATGGTGGAGCCCAAAATGGATTTCTTCTGACAATGTGTTCATGCGATGAAATGGATGGGGGCCTATCCATGCATTGTTGTTGTTGATGGAAATTGATGTTGTTGGTAGACAGAGAGGAGCCGGAATTGGCGGAGGAAATGATGACAAGGAACAAACCTTTTGATTGTGATCTGTTAAGGCCTAGACGTTTTCATAGACAGTTTTATATATGCGTCCACCATGGTGTTCCACGAGAGCCCATCTATATTGTCCCTCCGACGAAATAATCGATCTCCCCTATTTCGTACTCATGCAAGAGGTGTTCCAAGAATTCAAAATTGGGTCATTCATTCTATCAAACATCTTACGCGCGTCACCCACAGCTCGGAAGTGCATTACAAATGCAAGAGCAAGAGTATCTGCAGCTCAATCTCATTCTCCTAATCTCCTGACAGTTCATCACGTACAATGCAACAGCTCATCCTCCTGATAGTTCATCCTCCTCACAAAAGCAGCTCATCCTCATTCATTACAAGCCCTAGAGACCCTTAATCGATAAAATCAGAGTTGGAGGGGGAGGAGGGGGGGGATTGACAGAGGCTTCGATTTCCTTCAGAGGAGACGTCGAATGGCTTCTGTGAAGCTTCCAGTGGCTTTCGGGTCACTCAGATTCATGGGGTTCAATGCTTTTCATGGCTGCACGAACCCTTCGCAGTAGAGAGAGAGAGAGAAACAGAAAAGAAAGAGGAGAACCAGTAATGCGAGAGAGAGAGAGAGAAGAAAGAGAGAGAACCAGTGAAGTCGGAAGATATTCGCGGGTTGGACAGCTGTGAGAATTGAGGGCATTTTTGTAATCTGTAATGTGTAGTTAGGATTAACCGCATACTAGTTAGTCGAGATGATGGTATAGAGTGAAACAATACTTTTCTAATAATACAGGGACATGTACCGATTAATCAGTTTTACAGGGACCTAGACCGATTTAATTAAGTTTATAGGGAGTTATATCGATTTTTCCCTTTATTCTATTCTAAGTTAAATGAAAAGACGTTTCACAGTACCGAAGCTATCGATATAGTACTTACATCGATTAGTGTTGGAGTTACTTCCGTATATACGACCTTCTGTGCTTCAGCTTCCTTCTTTGATAACTCTATAACCTTCTGCAGTTCCGCGTCGTCTTCTTGTGGATCGTGGACCACCTTTACATTTTTTAATCTTCTGAATTGAACCTTTGGAAGTGCAGTAGGGTTATCCCTAGTTATTCGTCCTTGTACAGTGACCTCCTTAGCTGCCTTAGCAGTCTCCCCCTTGATCGTACTGACAATCCCAGTCCTTGTTTTTCTAGGGATTGCCTTCTCACTAGGCTCCAATGTCAAACGGCCTGTAAAATATATACATTATTAGTTTATATAAGTATAAGCTATGTTAGAACAATATACGATATCTTAGAACAGTATACGCTATGTAAAAGGATGCACCCAATCTCGATCGTACGCATCTTCACTCACTACAGCACCTTCCAAGCGAGGGGGAAGGGTGATCATCCAACGGATGTTTCAAAGATATTCCCTAACTGGGGAAAAGAACCCCTTGGGAGGGCACCATGAGGTCCCAATATAGGATATCCCGACAACCAAACAAGGAACACGGAGCACCCTAGCTCGGGTCTCAACGATAACCCCGCAAGGCCCCTTAATCCCGAGCAAGAAAACGATAGCAGACATCACCCAATAATGATCAAAATATCACACCCTCAAAATTGGAAGCCGGTGCAATATGCGAACTCCATGGTTACCAGCAATACCGATGCATGGGAATGAAGCTCCATACCTTAGAAATTGCAACAAATCCATCACTACCATACTACTGGGCTGGAATCTCCTGCCCAAACCTTAGTCCCACAACAAGGGACCCAACAACTGACCCTGTTCTGTCGACCTAGTCGACAACTCACGGGGTCCAAGGGTGGCCACGTCCACGTCCGCAAATGCGAGGAGGCATGTCAGCAACCTAAGGTGAAATACTAAACCAGAGTACTCAGATGAAAATCCTATGACTCATCTATACGACTCGACTTAGGCTCTGATACCAACTTTTGTCACGCCCTAGGGCGGCCGTCCCCGAGACGTGGCAATATAAATAATATCAATAATCAATACAAGAGGTTAACAAATGACGCCAATATAACATACAAGGCTGGCAAAGCAATGATAACTGATAGCCCAACTGAAATGCAGAAGCATAAAAATACCAATAAGTCTGTAAACCAAATATTATTACAAACTCGAATACACAATCACTGTCCTTTGAGAACCAAGTCTAGTCCAAATAAAATACAACCAGTGCAACATGCACGATTAACAAATACAAATGACACTAGGACTGCTGATAGCCTCGCACTCAGCCAACCGCCGGACAGAATGCTCCACGCAAGCAAGACCATGTCATAGGAAAGCTCCAGCTCCACACCCAACATCGCCCCTGTGGAAGAAACAGTACGTGAGGGGTAAGCTACAAGCTCGATGAGTGGCAAGAAACCAAGCACCAATAAAACAATTTAATGTTAAGGCAATTTCCTTTCAAGGAAAACATGGGTGAAAATTCAATGGATAACAAAGTCACGAGGTGGCACAACCACACCTCGCCCTCGCCCTCGACCCTGAAGGGAAACTCTTGGGACACTCGGGGAGGAACAAACTGTTAACCATAACACATGGTGTTACTGGATAACTTGATACAACAAGTCCATTCGCTACGAGGTAGAGATACACTACGATACCTCAAGCGCTAGGAGTAACATACCCAAAGTATACTCAATGGATATAAGAGTCACGTGACTACATGACTTCAACTTACCCTCATGCCCTCGCCCCTGAACAGAAACTCTGGGACTTACAAGGATAAACAAACGGGTTATTATAGCACATGGTGTTATTGGTTAACACAATACAACAAATCCCTTCCCTATGAAGTAGAGATACACTAAGATACCTCAAAGCGTTAGGCAACATCTCCGGAGTATACTCGACAGGAAAAAGGGTCACGTGACTACATGTCTTCAACTCACCCTCACGCCCTCGCCCCCAAAGGGAAACTCTGGGGCTATTAGGGTAAAACTATCTTGTCTCCGCCCTTTAACTCGGACCCGCTGAATGGGAAGACGATTCCACGCTCGCATTATCATCCGGTAGCTCTCTCCCGTGCAGCCTCTACCTGTCGGCCTTCCATGATTGGTACATCCGCTAGATGGGTACCACAATATGCATCGGTAGCACCTACAACTGATGGAACCACGCAGGACAGCTTCGACGCTGGGTAGCTTCGACGCGCGATGATATTGGGAGGAAGCACTCCATATTTGCAATGCCAACCCTATGGAAAAACAACTACTCTCGGTAATCACATATCAATGCAATCGAATACGCTTGAACTCCCACACAGATCCGTCGCTCGAACGCAGGGAGTTACCTCTGCTCTCACACGGAGATAACCCTAAGGCATAACCCATCAAGCGATTCATACACTCTCCTAGCACTGATAGGCCTAGCTTAATATCATAACCACCGGTTAGAAACACCAATATGACAATGAATTCTTCTGAATTTAATTCGAGTGCATCACTCGGATGCAAGGTGGCGATTACATCGCTTGCGCTTTAGCTAATAAGGTACAACCCGATAGCGGGTCATACCCACGCCTATTATAGATAGGCTCAATTACTCTAACATGCACATAAATATAACTGGAGAATTCACTCACAATTAAGTACATGCACCACATGTATGACAACATAGTGATTTAATTATAAGGGTTCTCCCTAACATGGATAAAAAGCATAAACACATATCATGCAACATGCATACAAGGTATGGCCTAATTAAACATGCATAAAAGGCCATTAATCATACAAGAATACAAAGTATACCCTAACATGCGTTGGATATCACCAACTTAAAAAAAAAGAATGGTCAAGCGCGATCTCACGCACTAATAGGTGCATGCCAATATTCTCAAGCAAACCTGAGTCAAGAAAGAACCACGTCTACTTACTCAGTTCACACAAAGAGAGAAGGCGAGAGAGAGGTAAACCCTCATCATCTCAAGGAGTTCGTTATAGCTTTGTCCCCAATAACATGGGCATAACAACTACACCACACTCTCAAGTCTTAATGCAAGGGAATATTAGGCATGTACCCAATATTTACCAATGCTTACTAACATAGGGGTAGTATTCAAATAAGAACTACCTAAGGCATGCCATATTCTATACACGAGATACATGCCCATACAAGCAGGGCGCATGCAAACATGATCATTCTTACATGAATACAATACATAGGTAAGTACATGGTAGAATAGGGAGTTCTACACAACATACAAGCTATACAGGCCTAGCATGTAATGTCTAACATAATAGGTGTGTCAAGCTGCCCCATGGATGTGCGATGTACGACTACGTGCATCGAGTTCTTCCCGAAGGGTTGGATCGAACCACTCACTAATACCCGGATCGTTGTGCATCCAATCAACGAGATCTGCAAGGCAATGGCATCAAAAGGGTGAGTATAACTACAGAATAATAGCAATAAAATGATTAAATGGCCCAGAACTCAGACATGCACGCATACGAGCTCATACGACTACGTGCGAAGCGCGCGCTGACCCTACGCCTGCAGCACCTCATGCCAGTACATGCGCCCCTACGCACCACAGCGCCTCGCACACCCACACCGACATGCACGTCCAGGCGCGCTCACCCGCACGACAGGCATGCGCGCACACCTCCCGCGTGGGCAGACCCGCGCGCCTTCCCGCCTTCGCGCTCGGCACCCCTCCTCGGCCCTTCACACATACCCAAACCCAAACACTTCACATGCATGCCCTCTGCAACATCCTAGCAACTATAAAAGAAGGGGAAGAAGATTACCAAGAGAGGGGGAGGAGAAGCAAAGGTGTTGGGGCTCACAATGACACCACACACACCACCACCACCATCTCCCTCACTTCTTCACTACACATCTTCTTCATGGCTGAAAATACAAAGAGAGGAGGCAAGAGAGAGGGAATGAGAGCTAGAGGAGGAGAGAGAGAGAGAAAAACAACCTCTTACACACACAAACTCACCTTTCCCACCATTTCTCTTCACTTCCAAGCCTTCCCTCCTTCAATTGCTCCATCAAACACACCATACGGAGAGGAAAAAAGTGAGAAAATGAGAGAGAGAGTGTGATCCAAGAGAGAGAGAGGTTGGAGAGAGAGAGAGGGAGAGATTTCATTTGGGGGAGGGGTTTAAATGGGGAAAAGGTGTTAGGTGGGGGTTGACAAGTCAACCCAACCACACTACCAAACAAAATTCTCCCTTTTGACTAGTCAAAGTCACCCTTTGACTTAGTTAAAATCCCCATCTCCCAATCCAGTAACGATCAAACCTGGATGCAATTCAGAACTACATATTTTCTAAAATGTTATTGGAATTCGATAAAAAATTTATATTGGTCATTTCCAAATATTACTTAAAGTATTTTCATTTCTTTGGACGGTCAAAATTGGGATATCTACAGTCATTTTCAAAGGAGATCACATCAACAAAATATTAATATACAGCCCTACATTGTGCATCTGCCCCAAAAGCGCTCTTCAAACAATCATCGCTATCTAACTAAATCCTATGAAAAAGCGAGAATTTATTTCTTGCTGCCTGCTAAAATACTAAAGGAGTGCTTCGACATTGCCTTTTTCAAGCTCAAAACGTCTTATTTTATTGAAGAAATTCCAACAATTTCTTTATGTGAATAGAAGTTGATCATATATCCCCCTCCTTCGACAGCCAGGACATCAAATGTCTTGCAGGGAGGAACCCCAGTAGCATCATTTATCGCTAGTTGTTTCATGGTATGTGCGGTCAAGGCCCGTTGACATTTGTGAAACTGTGAGAGCTTTGGACCTACCTTATGATTATGTTCAAGAACCAGCAGGTCTAACACCCACATACCATCTCCATATGTCTTAACTTGCATTCTCGCCTTGCAGTTGGTCTTACAGGCTGGTTTATAACAAAGCACTTATTTCACTGTTTGCTCTTAGTTGCCTTCTTCCTCTGCTTAATTTCCTTAAACACATAAATATCACGGCTTTTAAATCTCTTTCAACAGTGTATTTTATTATAGTTTTAACAATGCTGAATCCACAACGGAAATCATATTCTTTATATTATTCAAAGACTTCGTCGATTGACCTGAATTCTATTTCAACTTTTAGTTCTGGATCTCCATTTCTCTCGTCTTTCATATTGACATATGCATCTATTGCATGTATTTCATCGCCTTCACACAAACCCATGTATACTGGAAAAATACACAATATATTAAGCATCAATAATGATTTTGGGCCCCAACTTATAGACCCCGTTACAGGCCCCATAAGATGGCACACTTGTAATTCCCTTTTTACCCTTATCATCCTTTTTTTCATTTTTTTAATAACCAATCCCTTTAATGGTGGAGCGGTTATGATTAAAAAAACCAAACCATTCAATTGTTTAACACGAATCAGCGGATGGTTTCACAGTATTTGATCGATCGTTTATGAAATTTAACATAAATAACAATCCGATTTCAGTTTTTGTGAGAATTTTCCTTCTTTTTTTTTTCTTTTTTTTTTTTTTTGTAATCCAAGCGATTTGTTTGTGATTTCATCAATGAAGATCGTTCCAAGTTTGGTTGTTTCGATTTTTTTATTTTTGCAGTTGCTAATAGAGAGATGAATCTTATTATTTTGCATGTATAATCCTTTTTTTTAAGCATTGAATCATTTCAATGTTATATTTTGTTAAGCACGTGTAATCATTCATGATGATTTAGATGTATATAATTTTGTTTTAATTTTGTTTATAAGTATCTTAATCTTTTATAATAATTATTCAATACATTTACACTTGTGCAATCAGTGTTTTTATTTTGAATTCAGAGACATTTCATGTGTAGAAGATGAATATTACATGCATCTTATTTTTTGTATTTTTTTATTTTTTTTGTTGATGACATTACTGTCGGTTAATGAAGGATTAATTTATATGTTAGACACATTTTCTAGTATATATTCATAGTCACAGTAATGTAGACATATTCATTGAATTCAGAGACATTGTTATGTTATAATGCCTTATGAGCATATGAATCAATTTAGATACATTTCAAATGTATCTTAATTTTACACGCAACTAATTATGTATTTTCGTAGTAATCAAGTTATATTCATTGTGGTCATTTAGATTTGGTTATGTTGACTGATGGTGTTATTTTTACCATTCTGATTTGTTTTATAACAAGCAGTGATGCTGATTTTATGAATGATACACCAATCGATATTCAATTCATTTGACTGAGTTCAATGATACATGGTCTTTGGAAACTAGTATACAAAAGGAATTCTCAGATGGAGTTGATCAATAACATGCAGAAGAGATTGTTCCATGTGCAGAAGAGATTGCTACTTGTATCAATGCATTTTTACACTTATTGTTGACAATGCATTACTGGTTTCATACTTGTGTCAATGTGTTGGGTCCAGTTAAATATATTACATGTAGTTACATTGAATAAAAAGTCAATAATTTTTTCAGATTGATATACATTTATCTAATTTCAAATACATTTATGAAATATGAGAGATCTTGCATGTACAAATAATCAATTAATCATGATATCACAAATGATCTAATATATATTTATTTGATAAATTGATTCTTCTCACATAGACCTAACAAATAATCAAGTTATTGTTCTATATGCATTGTCATAACCCTATGATTCTCATATGTTACATTTATCCAGATTCAGATGCATCTGACAAAATTCAGATACATGTAATCAATATGAGATATACTGCTATACAAACAACCAACCACTCATGATCATCAAATATTTTATCATCTGTTGAAACAACAATAAAACACATGAAACTAAAATGTCATTTACAGACGTCACCTAAAATTGTTTTCCATCTGTTGAAATATCAACAAAACATATGAAAAATCATTTTTTCATACATAGACATCCACAAAAACTGACTATGCACTTGTTAGCTAAATTGTTTCTCTTCACATAAACATGACAAATTACTAATTAGTGTGCTATATACATCATCTTGACCCTGTGATCTTCATATGTGTATGTTCTATGTTTGTCATTGATGAATTTTTGTATGAGGTGTGCTTTTATGGATCTGCATCTCTCTTTGGTCATGTCTATCGTGACTTCCTCTTTAGTGGCATATTGTCCCATGATGTTGATGATTACTGGCCCACAATCCATACTGCAAGTTAAAAAAAATCCATTATGCAACAGGTAATTAGACACATATGAAGCCAATGAAAATTCATTACCTTAAATCATACGGTTTCAGACTCTTCTGTTTTCAAGATACATTTGACAGAAATTCAGATACATTTAATCAATAAGAGATATATTGCATTACAAACAACCAACCACTCATTATCATCAAAAAAAATTTCAATTGTTAAATCAGCAACAAAACACTTGGAAACTAAAATTTGTTATTTATAGACATCACTAAAAATTGCATTTCATCTGTTGAAACAACAAAACATTGAAACTAAAATCCAAATATAATTAAATCCAGATACATTTTTAGATTCTTCTTTTTCCAAATTCATTCACATTCATAATAATTAGATACATTTATAATCAATTTACAATAACATAATATTTATCTCTACATTTAATATTACCCAATAAAATTCATGAAAATCAATGTTCTCAATAAGTCACACTATTTAAATCTAGATACATTTTTTAAAATCATTTCACCCCATTGCACCAGATACATTACGTGAACAAAAAAAAAATCCGATTATTGATATTAAAAAGTTGATGTGTATTAATCGAAGATCTTTGAGTGTTCATCTAATAGGACAGCATAACCATCTTTTTAAGGCTATTTCACGATTGTATTTGGAAAAAAATAAAATCAGAATGACTAGAAAATGATTGTGGAAGAAACCAGACAAAAATTTGGGAAAGAAATCAGAGAAGAAAGATTGAATACATTTTTTCACCATCGTTCCAACGATTAGGGGAAGGAAAATCGCTGAAATCGCAAACCATAAGTCATCAAGGGTTTTTTTTTTTTTTTTTTTTTTTCCAAAGGCTACCATTTCGTTTCTTGATGTCGATAGTAGTGGGAGGCAATTTAAGAGTAGCTATTAAAGAGGGAGCTTTTATGTTAGAGAAGAAATTCTAAAATCAAATAGGGGTAATAATGTGTTTTCCCTTTTAACTTTTTTAAAAAATCAAACAAGGGATCATTGGGGCTTCTCAATAGGATTTAATTTTTGGAGCTCAGATAGCATAACTAATTAAGCATATACTCATTTAAAATGGTATATACTTAATTAAAAAAGTATATACAACATTAAGTTAGTATATGCTGTGTTAAAGTGGTATACACTATGTTATATAAATACACCTTAAGAGAACATAGTATACACCAATATAGTCTAGTGTATACTTTTTAATCGATTATTATGTCACTCTTTCGACCTATTCAACATGTGTGTGATGTTACACACTGAATAAATCTCATCAACGTAATATTTATTTTAAAATAAAAGAACTGTTTCTATAACGAACCCTTATTGTACAAATATCAAAAGTTAAAAATGTCATACGTGTTATCCTACAAAAAAAAATGTTCAGAATTGTAGAGATTAAAAATTATGCTCACAACATCACGTGAAAAATATTACACAAACAAATACTTATTTTTCACTTTCAACTAAATATTTGCTTCAATACTTCAAATGTTATGCAAAAATGTAGAAAAATAACGTAAACTTACTTTTTAGAAGATTCAAAAAAAAAATAAAAAAACACGTCAGGTCATCAAAACAGATTCAAAAGTGAAATAAATAAAAAAATAATTTTTATTTTTTTTTCCTTAAAAGTGATTTAAGAGAGAAACTAAAATTTAAATTTTTTTTAGAGGAAAAAAAAAAAATATGGCTGATGTGGAGGAGAGAGAGTAACATTTTTCGCAGTCTGACGTGGAGACTGCATGTATCGATACATTCATACATTCCATAACCTGGTCCGGTTTGCGGCCCGAATATCCGGGCTCTCTCTAGAATATGAAAATATTATAGTGAGACCGTCCATTTTTTTTTTTTTTTTTTTATTTCTTAATCAACACGTAGCGAATTATAAAAGCACATAGGTTCAAATTCCCGAAAAAAAAACCGAAGCAATCACAGGCTCACAGCCAGAGAAGAAGAAACACTTATTAGACGCAAATTTTATTCAATCAGGGAGAAGGAGAGAGAATGTCGGACGGAGAAGCTACTTTCGACGATGGAGAACCCTTTGGGAAGGTCCGGCTGAGACTCTCCGACCCTTCTAAGGTGCTCTATCCCTATTTCTTTCTGATTCATCTGAGCTATTGAAGAGGAGATTTGATTCGAATTTGCTTAAAGGGGTCTGTTTATTTTGTGTGTGTGTTTGTATTTCTTTTAAAATTTATTTAAGAGGGTTGTCCAAACGAAGGAGCTTTTGTCGAAACAAGCAGTGCAAACGAAGGAGATTCTGTCTAAACAGGCCGTTAAGATCGCCAAGCAGGCCGAAGAGCACGAGCGGTTCATCAACAAGGTCCATCTTTTTAATTTTCATATCCCCCACTGTGTTTTCAATTTGCATTTTATTAACATTGCAGTTTTTTTTTTTTAGTTATTCATTTTTGTTTCCACGGATTCTATGCTCTAAAGGGTTTGTATTAGGATGAATTTTATTTTTATATTTCTTACCAATAAGTCTCTGATATAAAAAAAAATATTGGGTTACCAACAGAGAATCGTGATTCTAGATATTTTCATATTGTTTCCATGGATTCTATGCTCCAAGGTTTCTATTTTGGTTTTTCTTACATGGGTTTTTGTTGTTCAATTTTTTTAATTTTTAATTATGTATTTATTTTGGTAGAAGTTGACTTCTTTTTTTGTTTTATGTTTCTGAATGTACTGTATAATGGGTTTTTTTTTCTTTTTTTTTTTCCATTTAGGTGACCCATCTATTGGGGGTTCTTGGATTTGGCGCCTTTTGCTACCTCATGGGGGCAAGTGAGTATTATCTTTCTTCTTGAGGAAAGAACATGTTGTGGCTATTCAATTATGTTCATTTCGAGGGTTTCTTGGTGTTGTTATGTTGACATGTGGTTCTCTGTGTGTGTTAGGACCCCAAGATGTGCCGTATGTCTACTGTCTGTTCTTTGTCACGTTTGTCCCTCTCCGATGGATATACTATCGGTTCAAAAAATGGCATTATTATCTTTTGGTGAGCATCATAGTTCTGGATTTTGTTCTTTCATGTTGAAATCAGTAACAGATTGATGATGAAGATTAAGTTACAAACTAATATGATCCTGAATTGCAAATTAGAGAAGCTAGAGTAATTGATGATGAATTATTTTAAAATATTCTCCTCTGAATCAATAAGCTTCCTAAACTTTTAAAATGCTAGGATCTGTGTGTTTACCCTAAATTTCTACTTGTCATGATTTGAATAATTGAAGGCAAATGACGATCCAGATACTATAGTGTTGACTGGTAAAGAGGCATAAATAAAACTGGACCATTCTGTTTGTCATGACTTGACGAGACATTTCACTTAATTAACCCAAAAGTTATATTGTATGGCTTTGATTGAATTCCTCATTGTACAGTGGGTGCCTGCAATATATTAATGTTGAGCTTGAAAAACAGTAGAACACAAGAATCTGAGTTAAGCATTCTTTCTTTTTACACTACTGTCCGGTTTTCATAACACTGGATAGAGGAGTGGAGGAACACAGGGATACTGAGTCTATAGAAGAATTGGAAGTTTAAGGTGGATTTGAAAATGCAACCTAATCAATCTATTTTTGTAGAAGTACCTTTGTCAAATATGATGGTTGTAGGAGTGTAATACATAAATGGTTTTGTACTATGAAGCACCTGCACATATTCAACATACTTGTGTTGAGCAACAGATTGAGATGGAAACAATAGATCCCAATCTAGTGTCCGTACAATAAAAACTCACGCCTAATCAGCTTTTCCCACATCAGAATTTTTCCAAAGGCTTGCCTACTAGCTGAAGTGGGCTTAGTTTTTGGCTTGGGACTTGGACCTCTGAGGGGCATCATAGAGATAATGAAAGGGAATGAGTTTTGTAGTGCCAATGCTCACAAGTTTTGTACTTTCTGTGGTGTCTCTCATATGGATTTTTCACTTCTAGTTATATTAATTTGGTCCTACGTCTTATATAAAAAAAATTGCGCTGCCTGGCACTCGTTCGACTACCAGGAACCCCTCTTAACCCTATTCAGATTATTCTAACATTTCGTTATTCTTGCACTGGTTCATGCACCAATGAGCTACTCATTCTACACTTGTTAACTTTGTCATGGTCGTGGTGCTCACCTTGAGCGCCTCATTAGGGCCTTTATCGGCTTTATGATAAGGATTCAAGCAATTTAATGTGTTGGTGATCCAATATGTTAGCAGCGAGTTGGGGAACAACTTTGAATGTGGCACCTAAGACATGGGTGGCCTTTGTGCTTTCATGGTACATGATGCCAAAGAAACTGAGAAATTCTTGCAGAAGATGGAGCTATGATTTTGGGCCCTGAGGATGAGAGGGATAAAGTGCTAATTGAGGGGAGGAGAAGAGTAGGATACTTTAAGAATTAAGAGGAGGAAAAAGGAGGGAATCAGAGGTGAATGAATTAGCCAATAGGAGAGAATGATGATACTAGTGAAAAATGAATAAAATTTATAGTGAAGTAATAACCAAACTGTTGGAAATCAATGACAGAAATGAACCAAAAACTATGACATAGAAAATAGAGAAGAGCATGAAATTACTTGTTTTGGTTTATTCCAAGATGAATAATACTAAGAATGAGGAAATGATGGAAAGAGGAAATAGAACCAAAAACTATGACATAGAAAATAGAGAAGAGCATGAAAATTACTTGTTTTGGTTTATTCCAAGATGAATAATACTAAGAAAGAGGAAATGATGGAAAGAGGAGATAGGAAGTCCATCAGAAGTGAGTAATAGTTTAATAGGTTAATATATAACCATAAGATAGAAAAGTAAACGGGAGATCTAATTTTCAGGTTGAGAATTTGAATTTGTTATTATCAATTCCATCCTTGAATCAGAATGCTCCCAGATTTATGGATACTAGGGGACTCCTTTATTTCCAAAATGAGGCTTCAAGAGAGAGGTTGCCAGAATACGCTCCTCCTTATCGAGGCCTTTTGCACAGAGGCAGTTTAAAGTCCCTGGATTGGAGCCCCCTCATTATAAGATCCTAGAACAAGTTGGCTGGGTGGAGCGGGAAGGTTCTGAGCTTTGGATGGAAGAGAATTCTTCTACAAGCTGTCACGACTAACATGAATAAAGCTCTCCTTACCAAATGGCTTTGGGGACCATCAGGAGAGGCCCTAGATTTTGTGGGGCTCTAGTTGTCAGTTACAAATACTGTTATGGTGATCATCATTTGGCAGATTTTTCTGCTGCTGCAAACATTGTGTCAAGACTGTGGAGATATATAGTCATAGTCGCCCCAATTTTTTTTTAGTGCTCTGAGATCCACATTGTTAAGGGAGAAAGACCAAATTCTGAACTGATCAGTGGGTGAATCTGCAGTGTCAGAAGAACACATTCCCTAGTTTGTTAAAAGGTGCTTTCTCAAAGGAGGTTCTGTGGGTGCTTCCTGTCAGATCATGGGGGTGAAAGTTTGGTGGTCTAGATTCAAAAGGAATCTTAATGATGAAGAAGCCAGGGAAGCTGAGGTTCTGAGAAAGAGTTATATGATCTCTTTAATGGAGGATCAGAAGACCTGAACAAGACATGCAGAAAGAGTCTTTACTGCAAAGTCCTGCTACAATTTCATTGGGACGATGCAGGGCCAAATCTCGCAGGTTTATAGGGGTCGTGAGGTTCTTCATCTATTTTACTGTTGGAAGAAAAATTCACCCTTGAAAGTCCAGGGTTCTATGTAACAAAGTTGAACAGAGCAATTTGGGCTTGGGATGCACCCCTTGGTTGGGTTGTGAATTCTGTGGAAATCACATAGCATCTGCAGCATACCTGCTCCTGAAATGTGAGTTTAGTAGGGCTGCCTGGAGCATGGTTTTAAGGGCTTTGAATAAGACAGTTGATCGCTTTTCAATTTTCAGCATGATAACTAATTTCCAAGGACAAAGGAAGAAACCAAAGCTAACAATTTAAGATTATTCCATCATTCCCACGTAATCTGTTGGGCTTTATGGCTAAAATGCAAAATTGTTCGAGGGAGAATGCTCTCCGGAAAACACTTCGATGCCACAGGTCTGCTTTTTAAAGAATTGGAGCAAACAGATAATGAAATCAGAAATACAAATCTTAAAAAGGAAGAATTTGTTCTTGTTAGAGTGAGCTTTCTTCTCTGTCTTTTTCTTGTAATATCATCCTTTTGTCTATTAATGTATTGGTGGGTACCACCTTTTCTCACCCAAAAAAGAAAAAGAGACAGGAGTGTCTTATTAACTAAAGAAACATGAGAAGGGAAGTAAATGCTGTGGACTGATGATTAATAACCTCAGCAAAGAGTCGGTATGGAAGAAGAAAAATCAATTTGAATTCAAACTGCTGATGATAATGCATGTTATTGTAGATTCATTATCTATTACATGACTGATATGGATTTTAGTATTTTTAATTCTTCGTTCCTTCAAACATCCTCAAAGTAGAAAATAAGGCTCTAATCGGATCAAATAACTTTTCTGGGATTTTGCAGGATTTCTGCTACTATGCCAATACAATCTTCATGGTTATGCTTCTCTTCTTTCCTAAAAATGAAAAGCTTTTCATGGTTTGCTTTTCATTTGCAGAAGTAAGTCATGGGTTTCTTAGTTTTCCCTTCGCTGCATATACACAGTTTCCATTATATGCAGAGTCTGACTTGCAAATACTTCAGGGACCTTTGGCATGGGCTTTGATTGTTTGGCGTTGTAGTCTGGTGTTTAGTTCTGTTGACAAAATAGTTAGCGTACTGATACATCTGTTACCTGGTAAGTAAAGTATGCGTGGCCTTGTTTCAGAACATGATGTTTAATTAACATAATCTTTATAAGAGCATTCCTTTTCTGGTCATCTTATCATGTTCTCTTTCAATTTATACTGCTTTGATCTCTCTCAAAGATTTTGCACCAATGCTCTCTGCTTCATATTTCATCTAGTGCATTATGGAGTTATTACTTTGAGAGTTTTGGAACATGAACTTACACCATCGAGTAGTAAATTAAATTTTTTCCTTTAATTCTATGTTTTGACACATTGCTGTAGAATTCATGCAAACCTTGTATACATCAGTTAAATACTTAGGTTTTAAAGCTATATATATTGGTCACTCCTTATTCTGTCAATCTGAAAGAGGATATGATGCCCCTGCAGTGTTGCTGGATGTGCAGTTTGATAAAGTAGCTCATGCATCCATCAAAGTTCAGTCTTGTTGACCATGTGTTGCCTTGGTGTAGGAGTGTTTTAAAATGCTGATGATATTCAATTAAATTTGTTAATACATTATTCAATTTTCTAGTTTACCTATCAAAGTTTTCTTTCTAAGTGAGATTTCTCATGCAGAGTAAAAAAAGAATTTCTAAGGATTAAATATCTCTTCCATTTTATAGACGTGTTTCTATTTTTATTTTACATTAGTCAATAGGTCAATAGTAGTTTAGACTTTATCTCCATCTGAACATTGCACTTTAATGTACCTCATGCATTAGTAAAAAATTTCAAGATGTTTAGGACATAGCCAAGCATCATATAAAATTGATCTCATAATTAATGAACAGGTTTTTTTTTTTTCACATTTTATTTCGATTCTTGAGCCATATCATTTATCATGGACTGGAGGATGAATTGGAAAAATTTAGACAACTTTATGGTATATAAAGGGGTTACAGAGCAGTTATTGTGGAGCTTCATCAGAACCTACAAAACTTTTGACAAGTGAATGATGGTTGTAATTTTCACCTGAATAGCTACCTGTATGTGACTAGATTTTATTTTTCCAGCAAAAGCAATGCTTCCAGTTATGGGTTCTTGAGATACTATTCCTCTTGCATATTTTTTTAATGCTACTGACTGACTACCCACAATATTCTGTACCTCCAACATGAAACACTAATTTTACCTGTCAACAAGATTCTTTATTATATCAAATGCCTCCTTTTCCCATCAAGTAGACCTTGGGCATGCACTGTTAGTCCCGAAATTTATGTTTGTATGTTGGCATATTTTTGTGATAAAACAAATATACAAATCAATATAATTGTTTTGGGTCATGTGTCAGTCAATGATGAAGATTGAAGACTAAAGATACTGAAGATTCAAATCATCCTTCAGATTAATAAAACTCTCATTAGATAACCCCTTAAGTTATTTCTTCTATATCAGAGACTGAACTTGATGAGCCAAGAGCTACCCCCACATTCTCCCATATTTTAGAGCTAAATGAGCATTTGAAGAATAGATGTTCTCTAGTTTCCTCCTCCACGCCACACAAGCCACACATTATGTCACCATCATCTGACCATCTCACACGATTTACTTTGGTGAGAATTTTATTGATAGAAAGGAGCCAAATGAAACCCCTAATCTTCGACGGAGATAGATCACTCCAAATTATGCATTCAAATGACACGAAGTAAGGTGAGGGAGAGGCCTTTTTTTTTATCCACCGATATAAAGAACGAACGGAGAAACCGATTTGAGGGGCAAATTTGCAACTAACCGTATCCTCCTCTAAATTGCAAGTGAAAGAGACCTCTTGAAGAGACACAAGTAAAGAGGTAAGTTCCTCCATCTCATCATCGTTTAGGTTACGTCGGAACCATGGCAACCAAACAATTGAATGATCTTCACAAGTGAATGAGTCATGAATGAGATCATCTTCATTGAAGGCCACTCGGAAGAGATTGGGATAAGGGCTCGCCGGAGAGGACTCATTGAGCCAAATATCCTTCCAAAACCTAATCTCTACACCGTCCCGGGAATGAGTTGGATGGCTTCTTTTAGAACCTCGCCTCCCTCCAATATGTCCCGCCATACATTGGATAAGGTTATTCTAACAGCGGGGTAAAAGGGAGTCTTGTGCACTCCGAATAGTATTTTTCATGCACTACCCTAGACCACAAGGCAACAGGATCGTAAAGTAATATGCATATCCATTTCCCCAATAGGGCCTTGTTCATATTACGAAAATCAAGCACACCCATTCCCCAATCTTTCTTGGTGTGACAAATGATGTCCCATTTAGCAAGGTGAATCTTGTGGCTACCCTCCTTGGCCCTGTTCCATAGAAATCTTTGGCGAATTTTCTCCATCTTACCTTGAAAGTTGAAAGTTGAGAAAAAAGAAAGAGGGAAATTTGTCAGCACCACCTTGAGAAGCATGATTTGCACTCTCAAACTAAGAAGTCGCCCCTTCCAACCATCAAGTTTCTTATGAATCTTCGAATGAGGGGATTCCAATTGATTTTCTGGAGACTACGAGTGTGAAGAGGAAGACCAAGGTATTTAATAGGGAAATCTGATGCCTTGCACCTAATCCCCGAAGCCAACAAATAGACCTCCTCATGGTGGATGTTAATACCCACCAAAGTGCTTTTGGAGAAATTAACCATGAGGCTGGAAACCATTTCAAAACACTTGATAATGAATTTGAAGTCATCCACTTTGCTTTCTCTTTCCATCACAAAGGAGGATTGTGTCATCGGCATATTGAATGTGGGAAATTCTAGAACCAATATTAGTAACTTCAAGACTATGGATCCATCCCCTCCTCACCCCCTTGTGAATCATTCTACTAAGGACATTTGCCAAGAGGATGAATAAGATTAGAGATAGAGGATCCCCTTGATAGAACCTTCCCAAGTCAAAGTAGCCTACCGCCTTGCCATTGATGAGGATCGACATTCTAACCGTTGCAACACATTCCTTCAGTCACCACCTCCTTTTAGGCGAGAAACCATAAGCCTCCAATAGTTACCAAAGACCCCACCGGATAGAATCATAAGCTTTTTCAAAGTCAAGCTTGCAAAGGAATCCCCTCCTCTTCCCTTTATGTGCCCTGGAGATGCATTCTTGAGCAATAATGAAGCCATCGAGGAGTGATCGACCTTGAATGAAAGCCGATTGACTTATGTCGACAAGGTCCTTGATCACTTTTAGGAGATGGTTCGCCAAATTTTTTTCCTATGATCTTGTGTGCTCCATTAAGAATAATTGGGTGAAAGTATCCAATTGATTCCGCGCCATGCTTTTTCGGGATCAAAGCAATGAAAGTAGCATTGAGGGAAGCACAACCTTGGCAACATTCATGAAATTCATTCAATATTTCAACCACATCATTCTTAACAACATTTCAAAAAAACTTGGAAAAACCTCAATGTGTAGCCATCAGGGCCAGGCGCCTTATCATCATCCATTTGTAAAACAGCAGTCTTAATCTCCTCTTCTTCAAAGGAAGCATCTAACGCCTCCTGTTGGGACAATGATAACTGTGGCAAATCATCATCTCTCCAAACAAGGAGCAACGACCTCTCTTTTCTGAAAAAAAGACTTGAAGTGTTGCACAAATTGCGCTTCAATTTCTTCCTGCCTATCTATTCTCACGTCATTTCTGACAATAGAGGAAATATAATTGTGTCTTCTTCTAGCATTGGCTGCTTTGTGGAAGAACTTAGTGTTGCCATCACCAGCTTTGAGCCACACCTCCTGCGATATTTGTCGCCATGCTCGTCGTGCCAATGGATAGTCATCAGGGCCTCCTTTGTGCTCTTCGAACTCCGACAGCGTGAGGAATCTCTCTTCCTTCACTTTGTCCCAGTTGCTTATAATTCCCTCTAACATTGATTTCCTTTCATTCCAAGCCACGATAGCCGCCTCGTTCCATTCGATCAGCCTTCTTTTTGGATATTTGAGTTTTCCGGCCACTTTCCTTGTACCTGTTCCATCCATCTTAGCTGAAGACCGCCAATTTTCCACCATTTTATAGAACCCCTCCTTGAGCCACCAATTCTCAAACCTGAATTAATTGGTTCGAACAAAGGATGAGTTTGTGGTAAGAAGAGTAGTCAGATGATCTGAACAAGACATTACCAATCCCTGAAGGATAGAAGATTGGAAAAGATCATCCCAACATGCATCAACAAAGCATCTGCCCAACTTAGATAGAGTTGGTTCATTTCTCAGGTTACTCCATGTGTATTTGTAATTAGACAGAGGAATCTCCAGAAGACCCATATTTGAGATCCAGTCGCGGAAGTCTCTAGCTGCCCTAGGAGGCCAAGATTGTGATCTGTGATCCTTCGGTGAGGTAATGGTGTTGAAATCGTCCATAATACACCACAGCACCTCACTGAATTCTAGAGTAGCATGAAGCTCCTCCCAAAATGCTGTCCGGGACTCCTGATTGGTCGGCTCCTACACTCCTGTGAACATCCACTCTCTACCCGTCCTGCAGTCTTCGAGAATTACTGTAATTGAATGTTCACCTGCTCGACTGTCCACTGCTTTCCATAGGTTATTCTTCTAGCCACTTATAATTCCACCAGATCAAGTTGCACCTAATGCCAGGGACATCAGATCAAAAAGGCCTTCCCCCAACTAATGACACACTCCAGACTCTTGCAAACAGAACACATCTACCCCGAATCTCTTGAACAAGTCTTTTGCTACCTCCCTCTTCCTTGGGTCCCCGACCCCCCTTATATTCCATCAAAGAACTTTCATTGTAACACAGGAATAATCCCATGTATGCCTCCAACAGGCTTATCTCCTCCTTTAGCTGCTGTCTTGTTCCTTCGTGCCTTTAGGTTCTCTAGACCCCCATCTAACCTCATACCTGAGAAGATTGAGAAGCTCTCTAGAACCTTTTCTTGGTTTGTTCTTCTTTATAGTTACCGCTACAGAGGTCCTGTCCCTGCCAGAATGAGAGCTGACCTTGTGGCATCCTCCATAGCATCCAGAAGAATTGTATGAAACACTGCAGGAATGACCATGTGTATGAGCACCTAAAATTTAATCGCGAGCACATTTCTCATTTCTGCTTTGGAAACTGTTTCCAGAATAGGAATGAGAACTCGTCTTCTTTTCTGAAATTCCATATATATCAACAAGAAAAATGTTCTCATTGCATTGTGTTAATAATATGCTTAGAACTCATGGAAATTTGAAGTTCCTTCGTAGAGGGATTTTCCATGCTCACATTAATGACATTGACATGATGCAATTTGTTTTCCTTTTCTCGGTAGTAGAAGAAACTGTGAAATTACTATTTTCTGTAAAATATTTGTAGAAGCCAAATTTTGGCAGTTCTTTCAATTGGAGGTATTTAAAAATATGAAACAAATTACAAATCTTTTTTTTAACTGGCTCTATTTTTTTTTTATATAAAACAATGGGAAGACGAGTTTGTGTTTCTTATGCAAACTCATATGGGAATCTACTGAGGTTTCTAATGTGCTTAAATATTTCCAATATTTAAGTACTTCATGAGTAGATGGACATCCCATGTAAGCAAGGTTATAAGTAGAACCAAGAAGATCGGAATCTGACTTGAGTTTCAGGAACATTTTTTCCTTGGTTAAACTAGGATACCTAGATGATCAACTAAATTACAAAATGAAGTCTTGAAGAAATTCTGAGGATGATAAGAATGAAACAAGAATGCTTAAATGTAAACAAATCTGAAGAGAAATCATGTACAAATATATAAGATAGGAAATCAATCATGAAAGAAAAACAAGAAGTTAACAGAGGAAAACGAAAGGTAAATAATGGAATATAAAAGGATTATCTAACACCATTGAGGAACATAACATGTTACACACATATTGTGTGTATTTTTATGAGATGAACATGATGGCAACAATTATGAAGAAACAACCTTTAGTTTTTCATGCATACAAAATGAAAAACTTGAGACTTATGCACAACACTTGATGAAGGATCCACCATGATTCCAGTAGTAAAGAATATGAAGACATTTAACCAGGCCCCTCCTTTCCTCTACTTTTTTTAGGGCTAGAAATTGTAAAAAAAGGAATAAATCTATAGAGGGAGAGAAACAGTGCTATGTGGAGAACGTGTGGGAAGGGATATTAGGCTGTGCATGTTTGGGGGAATATAATTTGGAAGCCTCGGTTTTGGTTATCAATAGGGATGGACTGTTTCATCATGATACTCAGATGGGCAAAGGGAGCCTTTGTGTGGTTCCCACTTTAGGATGTTCTTTTTGATGTCTCATCTCCTAGTTCCCCCCTTTTGGAATATTCATCAGACAGTACATATTATTTCAGGTGGTTGTCCCACATTTTTTTCGTGAAAAAGAATGCCCTTTTGTTACCAATTGCTGCAAGTTGTCATTCCCCCTTTGTCTAAATCCTTTTGATTGTTATTATGGGAGTTGGGCTAAATGAATCAACTAAAAATCTTCACCATGAAATGCTTCATTGAAATCAGTATATCATTCAAAGAACAACATGATGATACAATTATGATCCATGTTACATGCAGCTAAGCTATTGCTTATTGGGCAGTTTTTGGCCATCACCTGACCATGTGACTGATTGTTTAGAAGAAGAAATTTTATTTTCCTTTCCTCAGGCATTGTGCTAGCAGACCCGAAACCTTTGGAAAATAGCTATGTGGGTGTTAGCAGTAAGATTATAGTATGTTTAGTGTTGCTAATCAGATTTAAATATTCCAATTTTTTATGGGTGGATTGGACAAAGGACAAAAAAATGAAAACTAATGGTCAGCATGTTTATGTCATTATGACAAAAGAAATCCATCCCATGAGTATCGTGATGATTTTTTCTTTTGCATTTAATGAAAACAAAATATTTCAAAAGCAGTTCACTTCTACTCGATTTAAAAATAAGGTTTATAAAGCATCAGCCGTATCCCATCCAAGTAGAACGACAGAAGATCTAAAAATACTCATAGTCAAAAGAAATCTGAGTTGAAGAAACTATATAAACATGAAAAACAAATCAGAAAACATCAATTCACAAAGAAAAAAACTAATCACTCAATTCATGGAGTGGAATCCTCTCCTTGATGGGAGAATTCTAGCCTATCATTATTGGTGATATTGTAGAATAAAAATAAAAGCCTTTCATGAAAATAAAATAAAAAACACTTTTATTGAAAACTAATAGAATCTGTCTCTGATACCAAAAAAAAAAAAAAAAAAAAATGAAAACTCAAGACAGAAAAGAAAGAACAAAGACTGAAAATAAAAGTCTTCTTGGCTGAATGAAGTGATGCCCTCCTCTCTCTCTGCAGTGCCCTTTTTATTGGGTTTTGAGGGTTGAATTGGTTGTAAATGCTGATTTGATTGAGTTGTTAGTGTTGATTTGTAAAATATGTTGGAGATGTAATTGCAAAATCTGTTGGAGATCTTGTTGATTTGTTGGAGATGTCAAAGCTGATTTGATTGAAGATTTTATTGATTTGATGGATCAGATTTAGAAGTTTTGATGAAGCTTTAAATGCTAATTCCTTCTCCAAATTATAACCTGCCAAATTTAGATCCTGCCAAATTAAAATACCGCCAAATTCAGATTTCTGAATTTTAAAATATGGCTCCACATGAAAAAAATATGATTATGCATATATTAAATGTATAAATATTGTCAATTTGTGCAAAATATGCTTTGAATATAAAGAACAAGAAACTTCCCTAATATGCATGTAAAAGTGAATAATTACATTGGGAAATGTTCTAAAACAACTCTGAAATGCATAAGAAAATATATTCTTTTGAATATCTAACAGGTCACATGAGAAATAGGATTTATTTGGTCATCCCTAGTAGACGGAGTGTTTTTTTTTTTTTTTGTAGGTTGATTTCATGGACGATTCTTCTATGCTCACAGATATCAGTTAATTGACATTATTGTTATAAAATCTATGCAATACATGATTTTTGTGAACGTTAAGGATTTAGTTACTTTCATCCGTAAAGACATAGCTGATGATAATACATGCCTTCCTTCCTCCCTCACATTACTTACCCCTCTTCCCCCCCCCCCCCCCCTACACGCGCGCTCGCACACGCACACGGGTGTGCAATCTGAAGTGTCAAATTAGTTACTTACATATGTAAAGACATCGTTGTGGTAATATATTCCTCCCTCACAATACTTACCCTCCCCCCCACATAGAGGCACACGTGTGCTTACCCTCCCCCCCTCACACAAGCACAGGTGCGCACACAGGTGTGCGATCTATAACGTCAAATTTCCATACAAGAACTTCGCAAGTCATCTTTTCAGTTTTCTGTGTCATGAATTGATCTCAATTTTTTAAAATTTGGAAGCTATATTTTGAACTGACCTATAATCCAATGATGCTATCCTTTGGTGCTGGGGTGATTTGGCATCTTGACTTTAGAGCTCTTGATAATTTTATTTCAAGTACATCTGCCTTGCCAATTGAATACATTGTTGTTTTCATTTTTTATTATTATATATATAAAATTAGTTTAGATAATTTCTTGTTGGTTTGTTTTGTTATGTAACCATAGATTTTTTTTGTGGTTTGGAAAATAATTTTGTTGCATGTTAGGAATAAGTTTTTAGGAATCTATTGAGTTGTTACATGGTTAATATGGTGGTTTGTTGAAATGGTAGGGATTTAGATTCCATCTCAGGAAACTTAAATATCTGTAAATAGGCCAATTAGAGTTGTAAAAGGGAATTATGTTTTTTATAATTTTTTTTTTTTTTGAGTTTGAAATAGGTTCTTGGAGACTCTTCTGGATTTTATTCATGCTTTTGTTGAAGTAATAAAAGTTTTTATTAACCATGACCCTCTCTTTTTGAAAGTTCCTCTCCCCCTTATATTCTTGATCTGCATCATTTGGTAACGGAGCTTGTGCATTCGTTTCAAGCAAGATCCCTACCCCAAGATGACAAAATATCAAGTTGCAAATTCACAGGGTGACATGAATGGTGAAGTTACAAGAGATTCAATTAAAGAAATGTTAAGAGAAGTGGTTATACTTGTTGTGGTGGGCAACATAAACAGACCCTTGAGAACACATGCAGGTGTGACTCAAACAACATTGAGTCTCGGCACCACCTTCGAACCCAGAACCTTCAACTGTTTGCAGTTTTGACACAAGATCCCTCGTAATGACGTTTCGGCTAGGCCATCACAATGTTAATATCAATGACGGAGTGTTCCATACGAGTCGGTAGATTGTCTAATGAGTATGGATGGTCATGCAATGGCACCACCGCTATTCAATCTCACAATAATCACGTCCTTTCTCACTATGAGGGTAAACAATCTTTCTTTGAGGTATCCTCATAATGGATTGGAATAGGTGAAGTACACACCTAGCGCCTCATCCATGGAGGAGCGAAGACCTTCAGATCAACTCGAATTTCCTTGAGAGGATGAGCACAAAGGACATCTTTGAGATGAAGTACCATATGGAGAAATGTTGTGACATTGATATCAACCATGACACCGAGGAGCACGTTGAATTCGTGAGTTTCGTGGAGACAAAGAGATCGTTGCTTAGGAAGACGACAAGAAATATGATGAAAAATCTCCTGAGGAATGGCATGAGGTTGAGGGGTTTGACAAAGACTCATTTTCATCTTCATTTCAAAGGACCCTTACTTCAACATCGCGTCGGAGAACTCGTACTTTGTCAAATTTGAGTTGGATGAAGTCATACGTTTCCCATCATCACCAATATCCCTACCTGCTTTGCTCATGATGTGGGAAAAACCCACGGAGCGTCAAGGAAGATAATGTGATCCTTAGATCATCAGGATTTACCGCACCCCATGATCGAGAATGCATTCTTTTTTAGTTCGAGGAAGAACTCTCTCCAATCCGGAGAGATTAGGTTATGATTTTTATTATTTTATTTAAATAAGTAATTTAGATAATTAGCTTTTTTTTCTTTCTATGTAACCAAAGATTTTATCGATGGATTATGGTTGTGTTAGGAATCTATTGAGTTGTTATGTGGTTATATATTGGTTTGTTGAAATGGTAGGGATTTAGATTAGATATTATCTCATCTAAACAAACTTATATGCATATAAATAGGTTTCATTAGAGTAGTAAAAGCGAATTAAATTTCGTACAATTATTTCTTTGAATTATAAAGAGGTTTTTGGAGACTCTTTTGGCTTTTATTCATGATTTTGTTTCTTGAGATAAGTTAGAAATTGTATTGTAGGTGTGAGTAGCATCGAAATACAAAGTCCGAAAGGGATAGATGAGAGAAAATGGGACTGAGAGAACTACATAAAGGGGATAAAATAAAGGCGGCTCTCTAAAGGAAACGTTGGTGAGTAGATGAGTAACTACCAACCAAACATTTCAAAACTGCCCCATCACCACTGCTTTGTTGCTAGCCTGTCACCATCAGCACCCCTCCCACAAAACGGACAGACGATGCATCAGTTAGCCCCCTGCCCCATGACGCGATGAACACTCCCACCAACTCCACCAAGTTTTCAATATAAACTCATGAAGATTTGAAGATGGCCTGATTTCACGTTAACCAAATGGCCCACGCCCCTGCTGGAACCACCATTTGTGTAATCTTTTCCGCTACGCTTCTATCCCCCCTCTCCTCAAACGCTGCCCCGCCCTCCAAAGCGGCTCCAGACCTCCAAACGGGAGTGCAAGTCCAGTGGCCGCCCCCAAGCGCGCCCATCTCTAATGTGACACCATACACTTGCACATCAAATGAGTCACTGTCTCTGGTTTTGCATTGCATAAGGCACATATTGTCGAGTCCTCCGGTCTCCATTTCGCCCAATAGACACGCGTTAGAAGCCGCTCCTGGTAGGTGAGCCACATAAATACCTGCACTTTCCACTGGGACATGCACCTTCCATATTTCTTTCCATTTTCTGGCAGTTGTCTCTATGGGGGGCTGTGCCCGCTGCCACCACGCGTGTCCTGCTTTCACCATGAAGACCCCACTCGCATGTCCATTCCACTTCACCGTATCGCGATTTCTAGGGATCAGCCTGGCCAATATTAGCCATCCGATCAATTCCAAGTAGCGCTCTCTTTTGGCGGGCTACAGGACGCTGCGAACCGGATATCCCACTGCCTGAGTTCCTCCACGGTCCAAAATTCCTTCACCCGTCCTGTCCTGTTAGACACAAGCTGAAACAAATCAGGGAACCTGACCTGGAGTGGAACATTCATGATTTTGTTGAAGCAATAAAAGTTTCTATTAGCCCTGTCTCTCTCTTTTGGAATGTTCCTCTTCCCTTCCATTCTCGATTTGCATAATTTCAGAAGACAGAAGGTGTCCATGCAAACATTTCATTCTTGGTTATAGGGTTAAATTTCTAATAAACTTTATGTTGCATGTCTGTTACTTTCCTCTTTACTTTTTGGCATACCATCCATTTCTTTCCTTACAGGTTTTGTTGCATCACAGGAATTGTTTTCTTCACTATCCGATGGTGGAATCCTACAACCTTTGAGGCAATGCATCCAGAGGGACCAGCACATCTACGTGCATCTTGGCCATACGCTGAAGATTCGTTATACCTATGGACATGGTTGTTTGTTGTACCTTTGGCCGCATATACCCTGTGGCAGCTTCTCTACTTCCTCATTGTTAATGTACTCCGTCGACAGAGGCTACTGAGGGATCCTGAAGTAATGACGTCTTACAGGTCTCTCTCTTCCTATTTTTTCCCCTGTTTATCAAATAATTATGTTTTACCATGTAAACTGCATATGGCTCTTTGATTAAAAATTGTGTGATCTTTATCTAAATGGGTGTTATGCTTTATTTAGTTTCACCATCTTCACAGTTTTCTATTGGTTTTATTTTCATTTTCTCCATCTTTTGTATTTCAGTTTGTTCAAATGAACTTTTTAATCAGATGGTAAACCTTATCAACCTTTTCTTTTATAGAGATCCACCACATAAGAAATACTGGTTTGGCAAATGCTCAATATCATGTTATTAAAACACTTTTAGGGCTTTGAAAATAAGAGGTGTTTTTAAACAAAATGTATGGTCCCTTGTCAGCCGACAAGCAGGATAACTATCCGTTATTACTTCTGATGTCAACTTGTCTTGAACAGTTCCTAAATGGCTAAATCACTAACATATTAAAGGAATTGACATATCGAGTCCACTGTCATAATTTTACTCATCGATTATGATGCCTATTATACATCCCTTTGGCAGAACTTCAAAGAACCACTTACTAGAGAAAACATTGGGTTATTAGTTGAGTGGGGAAGTTCATTCATTCATTCTGTACCATCTTGAATTTTTCTTTAATCTTATTGAACAGGGAGCTGTCAAAGAAAGCTCAAAAGGCAAACAACATCTGGTGGCGTTTAAGTGGGCTGCTGGGGGACAACAATCGTAATGCAATGTATATCTTGCTCCAAGCTGTGTTCACTGTGGCGACAATGGCACTCACCGTCCCGATTTTCCTGTCTTATGAGATGCATGTGACATTCCAGATACTCAAGGTCTCTGCAGCCATATGGAATGGTGGGAGCTTCCTTTTGGAAGTCATGCCGAAACAAGTGGTTCTCAAGGAAAAGAAGAAATTGGAAATGAAACCAATCACAACTCGGTCAGAACAGCCTGCACCATCGATGGATACATCGACAAATGACAACCATGGTTCCGAGGAGGCCATTCATTCCGATAATTCATAAAGTGTAAAAACACATGTACTTGTTGGAGTTTTTTTTTTTTTTTTTCTCCATTTGTATCAATATCTCAGGTGGGTTCTCTGTTGAAACAAAACATATTTTGCTTATGAGGCCATAATGTATGATATGGTTGTTGGGTTTCATTTTGAAAAAAAAACAAAATGTAAAGACAAGGACTTGTATATTTTGGGGGCGTTGGTGTGTTGCTATACTTAATCCTTTTTATCTCAAATGCAAGTCCATATGCATCGTAAGTCATCCAGTGAAGTACATAGTTGGATGGTGTATATACTTCATCAAAAAAAAATTACACTTATTAAAAATGAGTTCATTTAATTCAAAATGGACCGATGCTTTTTATCAAAGCATATGTATTTCATTAGATAATATTTACTATTTTAAAAAAAATAAAAAATGTGATTTAAAAAAGACTGGAGTGTAACATTTTCCACATTTTTTTGTGTTTTTGTAGAAACAATTTGTCTGAATAATTTCAGTGTCTGTGCTGCATGCCTTCACATGCGCAATCCTCTCATTATGTGAATCTGTGATGGTCTTTCTATTCAACTAGTGTATTAAATAGAAGAATATGATTAGTATGAATCCCCATGAATTGGTACCAATTGGATTCTTTAGCCATGCCATAAAGTTTAGACCAGGTGAGACCTCTTACCTTGGGTTTTTGGTAGACTATATGAAATTATTTCTCCTCTAAACAATAGTAAGATTTGAATCCATGACTCCTGGATGTACCTCATGGTTTGATTCTCATCTTGGTTTTTGTTAAAAGAAAATGAAAATTCTTGAAGTTGCATGAAAATCCAACTAAAAAATATAATCTAACGGTGTACATCCACTTTATACTGAAAATCTTGTCATAATCTATCCGCATAGACTGCATATCCGAACAATGCCTGCTGTGTTCCGTTTTTGTTAAAATACCACTGTTAAAAACATTCTTGTTGAAATACCCCTCAAAATTTTGTGAGGAGGACATGCTATTGATGGAAAAAAACAAAGTTAATGGAGGAAAAGAAAATAATCAGGCAACAAAAATGAACTTTTGCCCTTCCCAATGCATAGATAACACAATCCACATCTGCGAGACACTATTCAATTCACGGATAGAGCAATCAAATTAATATTCATGAAAGAAAATTTAAAAAGGGATATGATATAAACAAATAAATATCACAGAAAAGCTTGTGTACAGCTCACCATGGAAGTTTAAGAAAAGAGATGTTCCTAACGAGGGGGGTTTTAAAGCCCCCTTTATACAAGGTTTTATTTGGCTTGTATACAAGGAAAGACCACTGACCAGAGTTTACAGTGCCAATCCCCAATGCACCTAAGGACTGTGAACTGTGTAACAGGAGGAGGAATTGGTTCAGCACGTATTTTGAACGCAGCGTGAAACTGATAAAAAGATCCAACCAGCGTTGAGATCTCATAAGCTCCTTGAATCCACAAGGAAGAAAGCCTCAAAATAGAGGAAATTCAAAATATTATTGATAAAAAACTGAAAACCCTTGATTACAAGTCTGCTATTTATACTAATAACATAAAATTTCTGATTCTATGAGATTCTAAATGATCATAGGAATTGATAGAAATCAATTCCGATCTGTTATGATTGAGATATCACAAATCTAAAACTTATTAAAAATAGTAAAATCGCTAATTTAAAGGCCTAAATGAATGGATTTTAAAAAATAAGAATTGTCAGTTGTATAACAACTATTTCAAAAGATCTCCTCGATATATTTCACCATGTAAAATTTCGTGCGATTCTGAGATCGTGACCATTGATTTGTAATTTATCTGATGGACCTCTTTTGGTGCTCTCATCTGCATATTCTGTCCTACATCAGCTATTCAGTGGCGAGAGAAATGTGGAATGCCATTGGTGAGGGTGATGGATCCCATGGTAACTTCGTTTCTCTGGATCAGATGTGGGAGAAAGGTAGAAGTCTGAACAATATTCTTTTCATGCCCCTGTCATTCAGTCAATTTTCATTCAGTCAAATTGACAGCTTCTTCATTGGTTTGAATGTACAGCTTTTTGGTATTGTTGTTTGTACTGTGGTTTTCTACTATGATACTATCTAATATATGGTATCACAGAACCTAACTTTCCTCAAAGAGAAAAGAAAATAATGCACAATATGCACTGGTCATAGCATATGGGAATACTTTCAAAACTTAAAAAAAAAATGTATAACCAGTCAATCCAAACTTGTTCAACTACTGCACAGTACAAATGATCGACCTAGAATTAGTAAGAATGCTTATTGTCCCAAAGTTTATAAAAGCCCTGCATGAGTCTAATATTCTGACAGACTATAAAGAAGGAAAGATAACTAGATTTAGCAAGCAAAAAAATGCAGAAACGATAGTGCAATTTTGTTCCAAGGTATATGAGAAAATCTTCCAATATCAACCGAGGATTTAATACAACTGACACAAGTGGATATTTCGTTGTATACAAGTTACCTTGAAAATCCAAATGCCACATCTTTCCACTGGTATTCCACAAAGTTTAGAAAAGATCTTTTGTATTAGAACAAAATATTTCTCAAAACTGTGGGGAAAAAAATAATTAAAAGGACCAAAAGTGACATGATACGAGTGAAAGAAACTGGCTTCATCTTACTTAAGTCATACCTAAGATCTAATTACTCAATGTTCAAGGAGGAGCCACTCTGGAAGACCAACCGTCATGATAAAAAAAACAAGATATTGAGGACCTAAACTCAAATGAAGCAAAAATAATGACACAATCATACTCCTAGAAAATATGTTTTATCTTCAGTGTAACCATCAAACGGAATCAATAAAACTTGACATGCAGTATATTAACTACAAATAATCCCACATGGATACAAGGAAATAGGGAAAAAAACATATCAGATTACTGGAAAGAGTTTGAACTACTAAGGAGCACTGTTCTCTATAAACCTGCAAACCTGTTTCTCCTATGAGCGTCTCCAATAAAATCCTTGACAATTCCCACAAATCCGATTGAGCACCTTCTCCATCGAGGAACTGTATCTGCGGTATTTGGAATTCTACCTGGAAAAAAAAAGCAAAAAAGTGTTTGGATCTGAATCAGATGGAAGTTCCACTCTGTTTGTGGGTTATGAAATAACTTGATTAATCGATGGAAATTGGGGAAGCAAACTGATTTCAATTCAGAACTAACCCAAGGAAAACTAATTTTCTCTCACAACTGATTCAATGCCTATGTACAATGCACAAACCAGGATATCCATATGGATCAATAACCAATAGTGTGAATTACCATTTTGCAGATATGGAACATGGGTGATGGTGGGCGTAACTCATTTTTATTATTATTTGCTTTCCATTGCATTGTACGTGATGATACTAATATGTACTAACATGAGATAATAGTATTATGCACATATTTTTAATTGAAAAGGTTTAGTAGCATATGATGATGGCTAGATACAATCACTGGATGTAGATATAAAACTTGGCAAATATTTAGTACAAAAATATAGAAAAGTCAAATATAAATGACACACAAACACAAGTACGAACAACACTATGCATAATCACACGAGCCCTTTACCTTTTTCCCCTGTTATGAATTTAGGGGTATGATATTATTCTTTACATATAAAATTATGTGGTTTACATACACAGTACATATGCATGATTAAAAAAAAAATCATATACTATGCAGCATATACTCACTTCATATAGTTATGGTTTATGTCCAATATAAAGGATAGTATAACAAACAGCTAATAATGTAACATCGTCATGAAAAAGCAGATGAGTCGGAAATGGTACATATCAATTTTATAACATAACCATTAAATTGGTTATATATAACTTAATTAGAAATTGGGTAGTAGTGAGAGGGTTGAACTGAGGATAATTTTTCTGTTCAGTAGATTCCTCTTCTACTGCTCTCCTGTTAAGTAGTTTTTTTTTTTCTGTGCCATTTGTTTTCGCTTTATGGCATTGTATTCCTACCAGTTGTTTTAAAAGTATATAACCTTTAATTTGACTATAAAATTGGCCATATCAACTGCAACACACATAAAAACACCTGGAGACATTAACAGATGGGTCAAAGAACTATCAACTTATCAAGTCACCTAACAGATCAGCTTATGCAAACCAATCATACATAAAAATCTCACAGTTTCCAATAATTCACACAAGAATACCACATTAAAACTTACACTCATTCCACCTGAAGAGAGGAACAGTGTACTTGCCCTACTTGATTGTCGGATCCCGTCCTCTAAATCAGATGGTAAGTCTCTGGAAAATCAAATTGAAAAAACTTCAAAAAAATGAAAACCAACAATTGTGCCATCAAAGAAATGTATTTAAAAAGAAAATGAAAACCTGTCATCTTCTTCTTCACCAAGCGCGATATCACCGCCGCCACCGCCGCCAACATCAACAACATCTCCTCCATTGTCATTGACGTTCAATTCGGGTCCTTCGAACCTCCGTAGCTTGGCGAAGGCAAGGAATTGGCGACGGTTGATAGAGGCTGGCAAAGGGAGGTAGGGGCGGGAGGAGAAGGAGGGAGGGTTGCACCTCCAGCAATGGCCACAACAGCCTCCGCCGGCGAGAGAACGGAAAAATCAACAACCAAGATTTCACATCGATCCGACGACGGGATTTAAAGTCTATCAAAGGAGAAAGGGAAAGACATCTTATTCTATGTGGATAAAGATTAGTTAAGTTTTTTTGTATTTTGAGTAAGTCAATTATAGGATTTTATCTGGACCATTGATTTTTAGGATGAACAATGGCCTAGATTAAATCACTTGATTAGTTTGTTATTTAATTTAATAAGTGGTTGTAAGATTCAATCTAGACCATAGATCTTTAGGATGATCAATGACCTAAATTAAATCACTTTCTCATTAAATAAAATTGTAATCTCTACGGAGAGAGACAGATTTAGATTTAGAATGAAAAGCTTCTCTTTTTTGAGATATCCTGCTATTGGATTTGTGAGGGTGTGAAACCCTAACTTTGGGTTTGAAATCTAGGATGTGAAACCCTGATCTTCTTTCTTCTTCTTTGTTTCCTCTCAAATCACATAAATCATAACTCTAACCTTAATCACATATCCATCAACCTCCATCACATCCCGTTCTGCATCATATTATAAAAAAATTTCTTTTCATTCAACTTGTATACATAAACCTCATGCACGTGTAACACCAATCTTATTTTGGGACTATGTATGAATTATGGTGCATTTTACTTATTTCATTTTGTTCGATCCATAGTCAAAATACATTCTCCAAACTCGCCATATGATTGATCAGTACTGAAGGATCTTCTTGTATCAAATCACGACAGGTAATCAACAGCTAGATCTAGCCAGGAACTTTATCAAAATCTTAAGGAGAGTTGATCTTTTGTGATCTTCAGTATTCTATCATATCAAGGACCATAGTTTAAAAATATATGCGGACCCCATATGTAGTGGGGTCCGCATAAGGTACATGCGATTGAATATTGTGCATTCTATTTATTTTTAAATAAAACAAATTAGTATATGGACCGTTTGAACCCTGTTCGTTCAAGGTTTGAACATATGGCCGCACATGACCGCACATTGATGACACATGCGGCGCATGTGCATATCAATGTGCGTCTAAGGGCGCACAGTGGTACGTGTAGCTGCACAGACCGGTACGTGCGGCCACACTTTAAACTATGCGAGGGACCTTCTCAATACTTTTGAGATGTGCCCCAATCCCCATAGCAACCCCATGCCAAGGGAGAAGGCATATGAATTATGTTGTTGGTTTATATATCCAACAATTTATTGCAGAATTTATGTTTCAAAAGCAAATAAATTAAATATTTTGTTTATTTGGAGAAAAGAATGTTGTCATGTAGAGTTGTAGACTGACCGAAGAAGTAAGGTTTTAAACACATTTCCATGATGAGAAAAGAAAGTACACGTCTGATGCATGTTACAAACAACATTCTCATTTATAATTCAAGTTATTAGCATAGGATTCAAAATTACAAAATTATTAACAAGAAACAAAACAACAGTTACAGATGCAAACTACCCTATCAAAGAATGTATTAGTTTTTGTGGTCTCTAGCAAACTGATACAACTCCAACTAGCATCTTAGCACAAAAGGAATGTTTCAATAATTTGTATCAAGAAGTTTATAATGAATAACAAATTTCTCCAAGGATAAAACAATATAGACTACATAGATTCCGCATTGTTACAATGATGGATCAGCTTCAGACTCCAGAACAAATGCCAACATCCATATACAAATCCTACACACAGACACATCATGTGAAAAACTAAAATGCAGAGTATGAAACGAAAAGATATTCTATTAACTAAGTACCTTGTTGCAAGAGCACATTAAAATGACCTCAAGGTACCAAGAGGAGAATTGCTGCTCAAGCAGAAACAGCAGCGAGCTGTTCATATAAACATGACAGCTACTGCTTCCAGATCATTGCTGGCCCTTTTTTGTGGAGATTCTCCATCTACCTGCCTCTGACAGAAGACAGCTCTATACAATGCAACTTGGAAAAATCATACAACAAAGGGGCTGTACTGTATGGTTGTTGAAGGTCTTCAGTTTTGATTATCGCAATCTGATAGTTTCGTTGGGGAAGATGATATTGGGATTCCGTATATGAGGGTTGAGTGAAGCCAATTCTTTCCATTTGGCCCCATCACCATTAACACGAGAAGATAGGCTCCACAAAGTATCCCCTGGTTGCACTGTTGTCGTCACTTGTGATGGTTTTGTGACAGCCTTTGACTTCATAAAGGGATGCTTATTACTTTTGCCCATTCCACTGGCAAGCAACCAGCGGGAACCAGATTGCTGCTGCTTTGGATTACCCCATAGCTTCTTTTTTCCTGGTTCAGTCTTTAGGCCAGCAACATGAACTTCTGTGATCTTGAATTGAGGGATAATCTCCTCCTCTTCTACTTTTTCCACTTTCTCCAAAGGAGCAGGTTTCAAATCAGACTCAGATTCAGCCAGTTCCTCACTGTTCCCTTTGTCTGAGACAGTGCTATATATTTTGGGTTTTGGAGGAACAAAAACCCTCTCAACCTGCATCAATGCAAGCATTGGAGTGCCTACTGGCTCGTAGTTGCGTAATGGATCCCGAAGCTGCACCATTAATGCTACCGTGAAATTGTTCCCCAACAAACCCCACCTTCTACCAGAGCCTTTACCCTGTCTCTTGTCTCCTTTCTTCCCTCCACCAATAAATTCTGTGCTTTTGGCATGATGAGCTGCAAGAATCTTTGATGTCCGCTCACTGGTCTGGTCTTCTTCATCAACCACTCCAGAATCTATCCTCATCCACTCATCTAGTGTCAGTGACAAACCCATCAATCCGTCAATATCATTGCAATTTTCTTTAATGTCCATCAGCTGCAAACCTGCAGTGCCCTCTAAACCAAGAGAGCCACTCGTCCTTGCCCCTAATCCTTCCAGAGCAGATATCTCTCCAATTGAATGGGGGCTGATGTTTGAAGGAGCTTCCTCATCTGACATTCCAGATTGTATCCTCAGTCCCTCCATTGAAAGAGCTTCAATTTTGTCCATTGCAAGAGGAGCAAGGTCTTCCAGTGAGACATATTCTGAACCCATATCTCCACCTGAAGAACCCATGTCCATTTTGGGATAACGTCTGGATGACCCTTTCCGTTGCTTCCTCTCACCAAATCCATCTTGCATGAACCCATCTTCCGCTTCTGGTTTCGGGTGTGAAATACCCAGCCTGCCATAAGAAAACAAACAATCCAAAAAACAAAGGTTCATGTCATTCTTAGATACACAGAATTGTGTATTCAAACAAATTTGGGGGAGAAATTGCAAACCTCTCGCATGCTTCTAGAGTTGGTGAAACTTCCCACGCCACCTGTTGCATTGTCTTCCCCATAATGTCCTCCAAAGGCATTAGCTTGCTCGCCTGCATTGACAACTTCTCAATCCCAACAGAGGCCAACCTCTGCAATATCTCCATAATTCCTGAACCCATCTCCGCAGGAACAACAACGGGCCTTGAGACCTGCATGATCAAGCTCCCATTATTCTTGGCATTATTAAAGAGTGTTGGGTTCATTGATCGCAAGAAACCACCATCCTTAGTCTGAATGAAGGGGCCCAAATCCTCTCCAAGAGAAGGCAAATCAAATGGATCTCTGCGGGGTGCATCAATAGGACTCCCAAACCCACAGGCACTTTCAAGCGGGGAGCTCTCAAAGGCCTTCTCATTCAAACCCCACTCACGCATCAGATATTCCGTCTCAGCATCCTCCAACATTTTAGCCCTAGTCTTACTACCCATTGCCTGATGATCCACTTCAGCATCCTGGATGAGCGATGAGAGCGCAAAATCTTCTGGAAGGTCACCCCAATTGGGCCGGGCCAGAGGTGCCTCGTAATCAGCTCTGACTTCATTATCGTCTGAACCAAAATCAAGACCAAACATGCCATCGCAGCCACCCAAGGACTCCCTTTTGAACTGTTTCCACAGCCGCTCTTTTGGGGAGTCAGTGTCGCTCTCCGAACTTTGACTAAATGTGCTTTGCTCGATCCCAAGCATGCTCAAGAATTCATCTGCAACAGTATCCGCCACTTCATCCAGGCTCAAATACTTGCTCGCTCTACCAGTCTTATACTCAGGCACTGCCATCGTGGATTCCAAATTTGGCTCTGGTGTCACCACTCTGGCTTGTGGAGAATCCAACACTTCAGACCCGAGAACCAATGGACCACAGAAGGTGGACTCAAAATCATCTACATTCATTTCGGCCACAGTAAACCTATCCTCTTTAGTTCCATTTTCAGAGTGTAAGAACTCTTTTTCCTCATTTGAAAATTCCTCCAAACCGTCCTCTTTCTGGTCAACTCCATCTGCCTCAACTTCGCCTTGATCCGCGATCCTGTCCACTTCTTCACCTCCTCCTTCAACTGATACTTTGACAACGTGATCTACTCCATCATGCTTTTCATATCCCACATTGGGTTCAAATTTTAACTCATCCTTCATGGCATTTTCAATCCCCTGTTCAATCACACTGAAATTAGGCTCATCGTTGCCATTATCGATGATATTTTCAACAGGAAGCTCCACCAAATCATATGATTTCGCCTCAGCCAGCTTTGAAGCAACCAAGATACCTAATCCCACCTTCTCCCCTTCTGCACGAATCGTATCAAGACCGTCTGACCTTGAAACCGGCAACACTTCATTGAAGACCTTAAAATCCCCGATAGATTTCGAAGGTAGGTGACGACTTTGGATCCGGTGGTCCCCAACAGAAGGGTCCATCACAGGGAGGCTACCCGCACGCCTAACTGAGCCCTGCGTGTTCAAGACATGCTTTGTCTTCTGTTTCAAACCCATAGAGTCGGGGGTCTTATCGTCCCCAACAACACAAAAGCCAAAACTCACATTCAAAACAGCGCCTTTGGCCTTCCCCGACAAATTGAAGCTCGTTGTCCACCTCCCGCTCCTCTTCTCCTCCTCCAGCTCCTCCAACGTCAAGGGGAGCAGCCTTGTGAGATCGATACGGTGCCTCCCGAGATCAATCTCTGAAGCCGCGACAAGTGAAGCATGGACCGAGAACGGCCTCGCCTCATACTTAGCTGGCCTGCCGGAGCCCCCACCCCGGGTCCCGTGCACTGAGCACCGGTAGTTGAGGGCCTCCTCGAACTCCGCAACACCCTGAAACACCTTGACAGGGCGAGTCTGAAGGCCTCCACCGGAATCGCTGGTCCCTCTCCGCCAGTGAACCCGAATGCCGAGGTTGTTGAAGCTCGGTGGGAGGTCGTCAATCGAGTGCACATAGAGGGTGAACCGGATATCAAACCTACGGCTGCGATGGTGTGAGAACGCCTTCAACGGCCAGTTCCATATCGAAGAAGCGGCAGACGAAGACGGAGATGACGAAGAGGATGGCTTCTTCGCAGGTTTGTTGGAAACCCTAGATTTCGATCGGGGCAGGTCGGAGTGGACCTTTGACCGCGGATCGGAAGGCTTGTTCAGGAAAAGTGCGTCGCTGAGCACCTCGATCTCGTCGAGGAGCCGTCCGTTGCCCGATTCTTCGGGATTCCGCCTCCGTCCAGGATCCACCGTCCTCCTCGCCGATGACATCTCTCAATCAATCAATCCTGCAAACAACGGGAAATTGGGGATTCTCGAAGCCTGGAAAACCCTAATCGCAGAGACGCAAAAAAACAAAACAAAAATTACTTTGGTTTCTTCAATTTGATTTTGGCGTTTGAGCAGGCGAGGTTGGGACAGAGAGAGAAGGCCTTTGCTTTGGTTGATTGGTTCCTTTGAATTGAAAGACTGATTGATGAGAGTTTCGTGAGACGATTAGATTTGAATATAAACAAGTAGGTCTGTCTGTCTCGTTTTGCTTACAGAGATTTTGAAATGCAAGAGGGGGATTGGAACGTTCGAAAATTGGGTATTATTGTTCACGTGTGACGCGTGACGCGTGACTTGATTTATTATGATTAATTATTGGGGAAGTAAGAATATGCTCGATTTGGGTGTCATTTTGAATTGAATGCGTCTTGTCCTTGGCTTCACGCTTGGAATTTTCACTTTATACTTATTTGAAAATCTGGTTCTTCTCTCGCTTGGGAACTGTGGGCGGGAGTATTACCGCGGGTCTCAAATTTCTTCTCTTTTCTTAAGCTTTGTTACACACGCAAAAGCATGCAAGCCCCTCTTATATATCATTTGATGTGTCAATATTTTATTAGTTATATAGTTATTTTTTATAAAAAAAAAAAAAAAGTTAAATATTAAAATACTCCTAATTATTACCTACCCCCGTTTTCACTTCTTTTTTTTCTCTTTTTCCATTTTTTTTCACCGGTAACCGTCCCTCATGACATTTCAAATCCGATTAAAATATTTGTTAGTTTTCAAATATCAAATTTGAACCGAAAAAATCAGTGAAAAAAAATCCCTCTTGTGTAAAACGTTGAAAAAGACCTATTATATTATTAAAGAATCGATTTGAAACAAAACATTTCATCCGAAGATTCTTCTACAGCCAAAAAAATGGGTACAAAACATTTTTTTGGTATTTCATAAAAATTGTCTATTGTATTTGATGATGGTGTTGATTGCATTGATTTTTTTTTTAGGGTTTTTTTTTAATATTAACAAAAGTAACTTTTTTTTTTTACATAAATCTGAAATGTATGATTAAATTTTTTTATGTTCGTTATTGAAATGTAGTTGACAAAATCATATGAGTGTTTTCGGATTTCATCAACAACATGTATTTTGATTTTTCTTAACAGTACTGCTATGCGTAATGAGACCTTGTAGTAAATGTAACTAGCTCTAAGTTGTTACAGGTGTATATAAATGTTCAGCAAATGTAACTAACTATTACAGTGTATTGAAAAATATAATTTTATTTGAAATGTAACTAATTATTATTAAAAAAAAATGTAAATAACTAGTAAAAAGAATTATGTTTATTGAGTTGTATAATGATAATGACATCCTAAATGTAACTTGATTGACAATGTGACATTATCATCTAAATTTTTTTAGTTTGTGCCTTTATATCTCGTGATTTATATTTCCTTAATCATTACGTGTTCGTTGCTGTTGCTGTTAAGCAAATGTAACTAAATTATATACTATGTAACTATTTTATGTTACAAAAAAAATATCTTCATAATCATTTGTTTCTAAGTATTCAAAAATGTCATTCCAACACTTGAGCAAATGCTTTTGTACATTGCTTCTCAACTTCAACAATGAAATCTTTCTGCGCACTGCCATCCGCATAAAATGTAACTGATTCCACAGTATTTCCAAGATTGAAATGCTGATAATTATCAAATAAAACTAATAGTTACTGTTATAATCACTTAAAATAAGAAAAACATAAAAACAAAAAATGGAATAATAAAACTCATAGTTCCACTAAACATTATATTAAGAGTCGTTCATATTTTGGAATGAAACTTTGTTTCACAATTACGTTGCCCTGCAAAGTAGTTACATTTGTCAATGTAACTAGTATTACTTAGAAAAACATTTAATAATTTAATTACATTTTATAAAAAAAAGAAGCCAAACCAAAAAATAAGTGGAAAGAAAAAAACCAAATAATGGGTTAAATATTTAACTGACATTCAAAATGTTAAGCAAATGGACTAGAAGACTGATGATTACTAGAATGGAATGGAGTAGCAACAGATTTGACTAATTTACAACCCTCAAAAATAGAAAGAGGAGAAAAGGAAACACGACCTAAATCAGCAGACTGAAAAAGGTCTTTAAGACGAGACTCAGAAACATGAACTAACAATTTATTCCACAGGTCAGTAACAGAGGTGATAATGCCACAGAAAACTAATGGATCAGGTACAGGAAGATGAAAATACTCCACATAATATAGTCCATCAATCCTATGACCAACACCAATCCACTCTGCCCTGAATGTGGATCCTGCATAAAACACTTAGAAGAGGTAAAGGTAACGGTGAATCCAGAATCACACAAGTGACCAATAGACATAAGATTCATGCAAAGCTCATGAGCATGCAAAACAAATGGTAATAAAAGTTGGCCAGTAGGGTCAGAGGTGGTGGTAATCGATCCGAACTGCGTGATGACTAAAGAAGAGCCATTAGCAGTATAAATCGATGGTAAGTGAGAGGGTGTAGGTGAGCATGCGGTGAGGACAAAACTATTAGGTGTCATGTGATGCGAAGCACCCGAATCAATAACCAATAAGCAGGAGTATCCATAAGAGAAGAAAAGGCAAAGGGAGTAGAAGAACCAGAAAAAGACTACTGCAGAATGAGGTGGTGTAGACGCCGATTGATTTGATCAAGCTGATCCGAGTGTGGCTGAACGGAGCCAATCAAAATAGCAGTCGCAACGGCAACATGAGGAAGATGATGTCCTCATCTTTTTGGTCTATGGCGCTTCTTAGCAGGCCTTCGTCTTTTTGGTCTAAGACGCTTCTTAGCAGGAGCAGACCCCAAGATGCCCTTATAGATGAATGACGAAATGGATTGACGAGACACCATTGTACAGGTGCGTGTTTGAGGAGGATTGATATTTGACATTTACTGATTTTAGATGAGGCTAAAAATCAAACGATAATGTCGGGGACTTAAAATCGATCAAAATGGACCTTTGGAACACCTTAATCGCACCTTCAAATAAAAATATATGATGCAATTACGGTTTTAGTGTCGACGGTGGCGTTGGACGGCTTTTGGGAGCGGTGGCCAACGGTGGCTGGGGACAGCAGAGGGCTGCCAACGGCAGGGAACGGCGACTGGAGGGCTGTCAGAGAACTGTCGGAGGCGGTGAAGGGCTGCCAGAGGACAACCAGCGACAGCGCAGGGCAGCCAAAGGGCTACTGGAGGGAGGCAGCTCGTAGGGTGGCGTTGGGCCGAGGGTGATGGCCGGCAATGCTAGAGGGCGGTCGGAGGTAGGGTGGTGCTTGGCGGAGGGCGGTCCGCGACGGAATTCGGTGACCGCGGCAGTGGTGCACCACTACCGGAGCAGGCGGAACTGTAACAACCGTGACTTTTAGGCCGTAATTTAGTCTGCTTTTATGGTGTGTTTTAGCATACCAAATTACTGATAATTTGGCATGGTTGAATCCTTTGTTTCGTTGGCTTTCCAACGCTTCTTACGGATCGTAAATCGGATGCATATTGATCAAGTTATGGACCAAACCGTAACAGTGTGTCAGACTGTGTCAGAATCTGGGCGATGGATCCTGGTGGAGCCGTCGGGAATGTGGACAGCAGATCCTAGTACTGCTGTCGGGAATTTGGGTGACGGATGCAATAAGAGCTGTCGATCTGAAAAATCATATTTTTGAAAATACGATCCGTTTTTGTAAAGAACAAGTGCATTGATTTGGGATTTATTCGGATTAATCATTTTGTATTTTGTCCCCCACGTGTGTGAGCCTATACATATACCCTCTTTTCCTCTCTCATTGCATTGAAACCCTAAACTACAACCCTAAAGACCTCCTTCTTTGCTTGCTTTTGATGCTGTTGTTGAGGGGCTCGGGAAGGAACCTGAGCAAGGGTTTTAGGTGAGTTTTTCTAAAGAGCTTTTTACTGATATTAATCTTTTTAGAAGTCTTTGTCATTGGATCTCGTCTTTAAAGTTTTCAAACAAAAGAATGGGTTTTTCTTCATGACTTTTTAGTATTTTTGCATGATTTTGGGTCTCGTATTGTATAAGTGATTTGTCAATGATTTTGCAAAGTTTTTACAAAGTTTTAGATGATGCCTTTAGGCCTCGCATGTGTATTTTTCAGATTTATTGATTTCTTGAGCTTTTCTTCGTGGGTTTTTATAAATCTTGATGTATTTTATATGATTTTTGGATCCCTAACTTATAGCCATGAAATCATGATATTTTCAAAGTATTTTACAAAATCTTTCATGTCAAAAGAAAGGGATATGTATATATCATGTCTAGGGTTGTTTATTTAGGGTAAAAAGCATGTTTATAATCGTTTAAAGCCTTGTTTTGACCCTTATATGCATAAATCCGAATCTATACATGTTTTCATTATTATTTTGGGATTTTATCATAGATCCATGCTATTGTTTTCTCCAAATAATAGATCGATGGTTTTCAAGGATTTTGGATTATGGTTTATTGATTTCTATTGAATGTTTTTGTGAATCCTTTTAAATCTAGGGTTTTGAATAGAAGGATATCATGCTAGTTATATTAATATGTTATCACTTACGGTTTTCAAAAAAATTTATAAAGTATATTCCGATCCTTGGGTGTACCAAGTGTTTTAACGTCTTATCGATATATTTATTGTTTTTCCGTAAGCTAAGGTTTCGAATGAATTTTTCCTTATACGATCTTCGATCTATCTCGTAAATATTTTATATCGTTTTACCTATTATATATTACTTTTATACCTATGTTAGATCTAGGGTTTTCAAAGATGTTTTCAATGAGTTTTGATTTAGTTTTAATCGGATTTTCGTACGTATGATTTGACTTCGATATGGATTCTTTTCTGTTTTTTACAATGTTGTAAAATGACCCGTGTATGGTTTTCCAATGACAGAATGTGTTAGGGTTTTTTTTTAAATAAAATTAAGGTTTATGTTTTCTGCCTCAGGACGGCTCCATTGAGAGCCGTCGGACACGTTCTAAATGGCTCCCAGAGGAGTCGTCAGTTTGTCAGGGACGGCCTCAAGTGGAGCCGTCAGTTTTGCCTCGGATGGCTCTTCACAGAGCCGTTAGTTTTTGTGTGCACGGGTACTATCAAGTCCTGTACTGTTTGCGCGTATTGTGACCGAGTTGTATCGTTTCAGGACGTGTTAGGTTGACCAAGAATTTTGGAGTCATTTCGTTGGACCAAAGGTGAGTGGACTTGAGTCTCACATGTAGGTTCGAAAGAATATATTATGTATTCATGCTAGGACCATCTATTTTGTGAAATACAACTACTAGTTTCGATATAAAAATGTGAGCATGCCTTTTATTGAGATATTTATCATGATATGATTGGTATGTTGAGATATTTTTTGCATGCTCTATGCTTTTGTGATTTTAAATATATGGTAGATGGTCAAATGCATACATTCCGTCTAGGTGGCCAACGTCTAGGTGGGCGTACGTCTACGTGACTAGGTCCGAGAACGTAGGATCCAAGTCTTTGTGGCTATGTCTACGTGGCCATGCCTGTGAAAAGCCCCGTGAGCTAGGTGCTGCGAAGACGGACACGCGTGTTCGTGGTATTGCATGCATCATGTTGGATAGGATTGTGTGCGTCTATATATATTACTGCATGTCTTGGTGGCCATGTTGTATATTTATTTTCTTGAGATATTACATGTCTATGTAGACATACTACGATATTGATATTTTGAATATAAATGTACTAACGGGATAATAGTCCATTCACTGAGCGTGTTGTAGCTCACCCCTCCTTTTCCCCTTTCAGATTTGAGGATCGAGTAGTACCGTTTGTGGATCTCGAAGGCGTTAGCAAGATCAAGTTTGGGTCGCCGTCCTTAATCGTCTAGTTTTGCTTTCATTAGGGTGAATAAAGCTTTTTTTTAACATGTAGTAGACTTTCCTTAGCTTTATTAGCAAAATCGTGAGATTGTTGCATTTAATAATTATTATGTGTGTAATCATCCAAACTTGGGATGAATTATTGATAGATCCTGGTGATGTCTTAAGTAATAATTTATCAGTGCAGTTTAGTTAATTATTTAATTATGCTTGGATGAATAACGGTTAAATTCCTTAGATTACTCTGAAATTCGAGGTTTATAACATGTAGCGCACCGTCTCCCTCGCCTAATATGGGTGCCGGATTCGGGGCAGGTGCTCAGGAAATCCAGCACTGATTCCTGGGAGATCCAGGGCTGATTTCTGGGAGATCCAGACGCAGATTGCGTGGCATCCCGGGACTTGTTGTCGAGACTGCGTGATGTCGCGTGAGCTAGCGCCCTGGAGCTGACGCGTACGCGGTTTCAGGATTCATGGACGCATTTATATGTGTGGTACCGAGAGCACGAGCTAGCACCGGGATAGCGTGTCGGGATGCGTGGAAGCGTTTGCGCGTCGGGCATGCGGACGCTAGGATAGGACACGACGGGAGCTAGGCTGCGCATCACAAGGTTGAGCACGACGCAAAAGTGGCAGCGACGCAGGCAAGGTAGGATGCGACGCTGAGGCTGGTTGGCGTGTCACGCGAACTGGGCAAGGTGTGGCGCTCGGGCAGGGAGGGGCGCACGTGGCTGGGAAGTGGCACTCAGGCAGGCGTCGACTAGGTAGGGAGCGGCGCAGTCAACAGTCACGGTGCTCAAGCATGCCATCGTGCAACGGGGACTAGGCAGGGCACGATGCTCGGGCAAGGATGGTGCGCAAGGCAAGGGTACACGTTGGCTACGTGCGGCGAGTAGGGGCGAACCGTGGAGAGGCGCACGAAGGCCCGCGTAGATGAAGGATTCCGATGAAAAAATAAAAGAGAAAAAAAATTTAAGATGGCTCCATTATCGTATTACAATAAGAGAAAGTGTTTAAATCCCGTGGATATAAAGGATTCTGACAAAAAAAATAAAAGAGAAAAAAAAAAATTTAGGATGACTCTATCACCATATTACAATTAGAGAGAGTGTTAGAATCCCTGTATTCCTGGTAGAGTTTAAACCCATTATATATATGGTTACACAAGAGTTACTCATGTGATTAATGAGTAACACATATAATCTACCAAGAGAAAAAAAAAATGTAATTAATGAATCACATTGGAAATGCATATATCGTTTTCACGGAACATTTGATGAACGGGGCTATTTTTGCAAGTATACGATATAAGGGAGCTACCAGTACAAATTGCCCTTCAAATTATTGTTTGATAAAAAAAAGGGACAAGCATATTGTGCCAATCGAAGATTGACACACACACACACACATGATTGACATACACAGATACCTCTATCCAACCCAAAAAGAGACCATGCCATCACCACCAATCCCTGTTGTAACAACACACAGCCAACATAAACATAGAGAACAGACACACTGACCAAAACAGAGAAGCCTGTCCCCCATCAAATTTCAACCCACCTTGACCTCGATTGTCTTGGGCTTCTTTGGTTCCGGCGGTGGCAGCTTCTCAACAGTCACGGTCAGCACCCCATCGCGACATTCCGCGGAGATAGCCTCAAGATTCGCGTTCTCAGGCAGAGTGAACTTCCTCATGAACTTCCCGACCCTTCTCTCCATCCTCACGTACTTCACCCCTTCCTCCTCCTCCCTCTTCCGCTCTCCGCTGACTACCAGCACGTTTTCCCCCTCCACTCGCACCTTGATCTCGCCGGACTTGACGCCGGGCATGTCGAAGACGAAGACGTAGGACTTCGGGTACTCTTTGACGTCGGCCGGGGTCGCCGCCATGGCCTTGGCGTCGCGGACGTAACGGCGAGATGGGCCGTTGACGGCGGAGGAGGATTTGTCGGTGGTCTCGTCGGAGGCGTCCATCAGATGCTCCAGAGTTGAGTACAGAGGATCGGCGAAACTCAACACTCGGAAATCCATTTTTGGCGAAGCGAAATTGAAAGAGACTTAAAAGATATTAAATATGCAATTAGAATATTTTTTTTTCTTGGTGGTTAAACGAAGTGGTATTGGGAAGTTTTTATAGGGGAGGCAGGTGCGTGGAATAGCGTGGAAGGTTCTCGAGGGTGGTAAAGTTGAGCTTCTACAAAAATCCAGAACTATTTCGAAGTTTTTTCACGGGTTCCTGAAATTCCAGGTAAATGGGCCGACTTTGTTGCGGCCAGTGGGCACGTATGACCTTGTTGTATGTTTATCTACATGAAAATGTTACAATCTCAGTCTTTTTTTAATTTTTATTTACAGTCACAGAAAATATATGCAACTAACGAAGAATATAATATTATATTTAAAAATACATGGAACTAAGAAAGAATATAATAATATAATATTATATTTAAAACTATATAGAAAGGATTGAGGGTAACAATGTTTATGTATTTAAGATAATGAATATAAAATGATTTGATAAATATTAATGTATATAAATATAAATATATATAAATATAAAAGGAATTGATGATTTTTTTCAGATTGTGTGGATCAGTGTGTGAAAGGTTCATTCTGTCTAGCATTTTGAGTACTTGTTTTATTTTAAGACTATTTAAATGAATTCTTACGGTATCACTTATACCAGATCTTATTATCACGTGTGACATCAATTCCCACGTGGGTCCAGTCTCAACCACTTGGGCAAACCCCACCAGAATTTTCCAGACATTTCTCGCCTTCGGTAGAAAGAGTCCGTCCCTTCCCGCTCTCAACACTATAAATGTCCCTCAAACACCCCTCCACCAAATCATCTAAAAACACACGCAAAGAAAAGCGAAAAAAAAACCCACACCAACTGGTTCATCGAATTCACTCTTCCAGTGATGGATCTCCGAGTGTTCGGCATCAACGACCCCATCTTCTCGGCCCTGGAGCATCTGATGGACATCGACGTCCCGGAGGAGGCCGAGAAGTCCACCGCGCCGTCCCGCCGTTATGTCCGCGACGCAAAGGCAATGGCGGCAACACCGGTGGATGTCAAGGAGTACCCGAAATCCTACGTGTTCGTGGTGGACATGCCCGGCGTCAAGTCCGGAGACGTCACGGTGCAGGTTGAGGGGGACAACGTGCTGGTGATCAGTGGAGAGAGGAAGAGGGAGGAGAAGGAGGAGGGGGTGAAGTACGTGAGGATGGAGAGAAGGGTCGGGAAGTTCATGAGGAAGTTCACTCTGCCTGAGAACGCGAATCTCGAGGCGATCAACGCCGAGTGTCGCGATGGGGTGCTGACCGTGACCGTGGAGAAACTGCCGCCTCCGGAACCAAAGAAGCCCAAGATGATAGAGGTCAAGGTGGCTTGAATTTGACGAGGAAGTGATTGTTGTCTGTCTTCACCAATGTATCTGGTCTCTGTTTGTTATTTAGTATGTGTCGTTTCGGGTTTCTATTGAAAACAGGGGTGTTTATGTTCGTATCTTTTGCTTTAGAAGAGAAAAAGTGTATTTTATAATTTTAATCGCTGAATCATGTTTCTGTGTCTGGTGGAATTCCATGTTTGGCTCCACCAAGCGTTCAAATTGAGTGATTTTAAAATTACTCAGACGGCACCGAGCGGGTTGGGACTTGGGACTTGGGCCGGGTTTAATTAATTTCAATTCGAAATCGAATAACAAAAATCCTTCTCAAAATGAGTTTGATTATTTCGTCTCAATCCTCATTTAATTGATTTTTTAAGAACTCAAACTTGTCTCGTACCAAAAGCCATCCCCTGTTTGATTTGTCATTTTTAATCTTTCATTTTACCTATCCAATATGCACATCTCGAAGCCTCCATTCTCTTTCACAATAACTAAAAAATCTTTTTCTGTCTTTTCTAAATATTCTCTATTACTCACATTTAGTAAATAAATTTTTCCAAAAATACTTTGATTCTAATAAAAAGTCCTAAAAAAACCCTAAAAAATCATCCAAAAAATATAGTTGTATACTTTTTATTTCACACCAAAACTATTCAAAATATTCATAAATAAATATTATTTATGAATAATCATTTTCTTCATTTTTATGTTTTTTTCATAATTTTTCTTATTTATTTGATTTTTTTTCAATTTTTATTATAAAAAACAATGGGGAAATTGAGGAGGGATCCCTAGAGACACCTCTGTAATAACAATAGGTTCATTGATTTTTTCTTGTTTTCTTTAGATTCCTAAGTTAGTGGTGGTATTTTGTTTAAGTCCTTCCATCCAACTTCCAACAATTCTATTTTTTTTCTCTTTCTTTTACCCTTAAGTAAACATCATTTGCTTTTTTTTATCTCCTCCAACCTCTCCCTTTCTCCCTCAAACAACTCAATAAGTTACGAGACTATCTCTACCAGCCCCCCATTGCCCCTATCTCGACCCCAACGCCAATCGCGCCCCCCGATTGTCTCCCGCATCCCATCCGTGAGCCCAACCCCCTCTTTTGCACTCACGAGCCTGACCCCCTCTCGCGACCCACCCGCAAGTCCAACACCCTCTCGAAACCCCATCCACGAGCCCAACTCTCTCTCGCGACCCTGTCCGTGAGCCTAACATGTTACAGGTATGACAGTGTACAAAATTAGCGTAACAGTGTACACAGTGTAACACACAAAACTTGTAACAGGTATAACAGTGTACACATTGAGCATGACAGTATACATAGTATAACACAAAATCTGATATCTATAAGTGATATAACAGTGTAAACAATGTGCGTAACAGTGCACGCAGTGTAACACACAAAACCTGTAACATGTATAACAGTGTACACAATATAACACAGAACCGGGAGACGGCTCGTGGGACACGGTGGGTTAAGGTCAGGGAGAGTGATGGGCGTTGGGGTCGAGATCGGCGCAATGGAGGACTGGTGGAGGTGGTCTCACATCTTGTTGAGTTGTTTAGGGGAGAAAGAGAGAGGTTGTGGGAGATAGAGAGGCAATTCATATTCACTTGGGAGTAAAAGAGGGAGAGAAAAAATGGAATAGATGGAAGTTGGATGGAAGGACCTAAAAAAAATACCAATGTTCTAAAAAGCACTAGGCGCTAGTCGAGCGGTTGAAGGGGGACTAGGGATTAATCGGCTAGGCGACGATTAATCAGGGATTAATCGGTTACTACAAAATAATACGTACATGTATATATATGTGTATAATACCTAAATGTTGAAAAAATAAAATAAATAAAATAAGCTAAAGAAGATAAATGACTTCACACGTAGATATTCATGAAGAGAACATGTAACTATCACATAGATAAATCATGAAGAGAACATAAGTGGAATCATACAAATAATTATGAAGAGAATTATTTATGACTTAGATAATCGTAAACAAATGATACTTAGGTGCATCTACACAGGTGCATCTATAACATACAAATAATACACAAGTGCTGACTTAGATAATACTTAACTAATAGGTGCAACTATAACATACTACATAGATAATAAAGAAAAAATGTGAGCAATTAAATAACCAAAAAAATCTTGATTTTATATGCAACAAATTGTTTTGTTTTTTTAGGCCGACTAGTCCCCGCCTAGGCCTGCCTCGACCCGCTCAGACAGGGCGATTTTGCCCTAAGCGATGAGGGAAGGCCCCGCTTAGGACTGCTTTTTAGAACACTACTTTGAACAACCATTATTCACCATCCTTTTGATTTCAACCAAAGGGGTGGGTTTCCTTTTATTTTAATGGTGCATAAAAATTGTTTTCATTTTTTTTAAATGGGTAGGTTTCTTATAAAATGGGCTGCATGTATCATGCCCATTCGAGAGCCCATGACAAACTTCGAAACAGTTCTGGATTTCTGTAGAAGCTCAACGCTACCACCCTCGAGAACCTTCCACTCAAGGGCGGAGCTACAGCTCGGCTTGGCCGGGCTGTAGCCCCACCCAAATTTTTTAAAAAAACTTTTAGGTAGGTTGTATTATTACCCTTAATTACTACCCTTAATCATGGCTGATTATCCTTTATCATACCAATTTATACACGATTGATTATTGTCTTGTATAAGCTAATTAATTCGGCTATTATTTGCCCATTACACCACAGTCATTACTTATCTTGCATTGAAGAGATGTAATTCAATTTCTATCAATCACATGGTTAAACACATTTCTTATACAATAATACAAGATGAGAAACGAATTTTCTCTTACTACCAATTTTATCATGGTTTACATATTTCTTCTACAAAAATATGGTTATAAAATTTTTAAATCTTTGCTAGAATGATTTTTTTTAATCTTTACCAGCTTAGATATATTGAGATCAATTATATTTTTTTCAGTTATGAAATTTGTCAATACAACACTTCACACTAAGATGAAAGATCATTTTCTCGTAGCTTCTATGGTTACTTACATTGAAATTTTATTTTGCTAGAAATATCTACTCAAATTGAATAAAATATGATTTATATTTTTTAAAGGATTGTAAATACAGTTTCAATAACATATTTATGGAAAAACTTAATCTTTTGTCTATTTTTGTATTTTTGCATATCTATGACAAAATTTACTAGAAATGAAGACTAAACTCATTTGGTTTATATAAAATTTAAATTGTTTATTAGATTTCGAGTTCATCTCAATTCTCAGCCCCTCCCAATATAAAATCCTGGTTCCGCCCCTTGCTTCCACTCTATTCCACTCTCCTGCTTTCCCTATAAAAACTCCCCAATACCTCTCTTCGTTGAACCACGACGAAAAAAAAAAAAATTTCTAAGTCACATATTGTCTTTAGAGTCTCTCTCAATTTCGCTTCGCCAAAAATGGATTTCCGAGTGTTAAGTTTCGCCGATCCTCTGTTCTCAACTCTGGAGCATCTGATGGACGCCTCCGACGAGACCACCGACAAATCCTCCTCCGCCGTCAACGCCCCGTCCCGCCGTTACGTCCGCGACGCTACGGCCATGGCGGCGACCCCGGTCGACGTCAAAGAGTACCCCAAATCCTACGTGTTCGTCGTGGACATGCCGGGAGTGAAGTCTGGCGAGATACAGGTGCAGGTGGAGGGGGAAAACGTTCTGGTGGTCAGCGGAGAGCGGAAGAGGGAGGAGGAGAAAGGGGTGAAGTACGTGAGGATGGAGAGAAGGGTCGGGAAGTTCATGAGGAAGTTCACTCTGCCTGAGAACGCGAATTTCGAGGCGATCAACGCCGAGTGTCGCGATGGGGTGCTGACCGTGACCGTGGAGAAACTGCCACCTCCGGAACCAAAGAAGCCCAAGATTATCGAGGTCAAGGTGGCTTGATTAGGAGATGAGTCTCTGTGGCCGGGGTGTTTTTCTGTGCTAGTTTTGTCCTCCTCCTTTTGGTTGTAAATGGAGTAATATATGGTTGTGGTTACTTTAGTTTGGATCTACTCTTTGGTGCTGCAGTTGTGTTTTGGTTATCCTGAGTTTCTCATTTGTTTGATGGAGGTTGAAAACGCTTTAATATGGGACGTTGGTTCTGTGTTTTTGGTTTCGGTTTTACTGAAAACTACTGAATGACTCAGTTGCTTTGGCCCATTGCTGGGCATTATTAATTACTAAAGTGATGTTTGGTTATGCGATTGAACGGTTTCTGGGTTTGTAAGAAATTGGTACTGTAATCTTTTGGGGTTTTTAATGGATTACTATTCGTTATTGTCTTTTTTAATGTATTGCTTCAGAATTTTTTGTTTTCTTTGTTGATGGAGTTTGGAGAGACGTTAGGGAAGAACACATGGAATGGTGACTTGGAGTTGCAACAATATCATTTGATGATTGTTTTTATATGTGGAAATGTAAGGAATAATTGTTGTTTTTAGTTGCAAAAGAAAGGTTTTGGCTTGAGTTTGTGTGATAATCAGTACTGATGATGAATTTACTATCCCGTATGGGGTGTGACATTGGGTTATTCGTTTCTGATAGTTATACTAGGATAGATAACAATTCAGACTGAATAAACAATTTTTTATTTGGTTGCATTTTCTGTTATTCTCATTGAAAAACGTAAAAATGATTTTTTTTTTTGTTTGGTTCATTTTGGATAAAGTGATTGATAAATAGTTGATAAGGGATGAATAAAAGTTTATGACTTTTTAAATGACAACTATACCCCTAGGAATAGTATGAGAAATGTATGATTGATTTGATAGATGTGACAGTTTTTGAAATCTGTGTGAGACTGTTGGGTGAGATAAATTTTTTAAAAAGACAGAGAAGGGTATGTTTATCCATTAACATAGATAAGGCCTGATAAGCAATTCTAACATTTCCTTAGAATAGTTATCAGGCATTTTCCTAGTTTATCCAGACATAACTATCAGAGTTTATTCTGCCAAAACAAACAGCTTTTTTTTACTATTCTTCTGTATTCTTCCTTATTCTGGGCTTATTTCTTTAGCCATACGGGGGGTAAAAGTTCTTTATTTACAAGGAATAAGGAAGTATATCTATGCCATAATATGTCCCCCCTGTTTGGAGTGAAACATAAGCAAGGAATAGAAAAGAATACAGGAGAATAGCAAAAAAAAAAACGGTTTGTTTTGTTAGAATAAACCTTGATAGCTATGTCTAGATAAGCTTGGATAAGGCCTAATAACTATTCTCATAAAAGACTGAAATTACTTATCAGGACTTATCTATACCAATGGATAAAAATACCATTTTCTGTCATTTTAAAAAATTTATCACACCTAACACTCTCTGCACACATTCTAAAATCTGTCACATCTATCATATCACACACACCTCTCATACTTATTCCCAAACACAAATAATTTATGCAGGGGTATAATTATCATTTAAAAAGTCATAAATTCTTATTCATCTCTTATCTATCATTTATCTTTACTTTATTAAAGATGAACCAAACAACAAAAATACTACTTTTACGTTTTCCAATAAGAATAACAGAAAATGCAACCAAACAAAAATTTATTTATTCAGCATGGATTGTTATCTATCCCAGTATAGCTATCAAGGGCGAATAACATTATATCACACCGCAAACAAGGGTGAGAATACATTATTGGTATTCTAAGTCCCTCTGAGATTGTATTATTTCACTTAATCTATTACACTGATTTAAAATAAACCCACATGTCATCACCTCTATTAAAATAGGATCTCATATGCCAAATCAATTGTTTACCTTTTATAAATCTCCATCCACATTTTATTCACTTTTAATTCACAACTTATTCATTATCAATAAAAAAAAAAATTATTATTACATTTTTTAATAAGAGTAATTAAAAATACAACCAAATAAAAAAATAACTTATTTTTTATCTATTCTAGAATAATTATCAATCAAAATAATTCATGTCACCACCCAAAGGTAACTGAGCTTTTTCCTGAACCGGTTAACATGTTATAAAAGTATTAAATATATGATTTTTTGTCATTTATATCATTAACTGTTTTTACTGATACGGTTAACAAGATTAAACCTGAATCAGTGGTAAAAAGAGGGAGAACAAAAAAATTTTAAAAAAAATCAAACCCATTCTGTGATCAACATCTCCATCTCCCCTCTTCAAGCGCATTGCAATGGTACTCCCAGGTGAAACTTGTTGAATGATTTGCAGTCAATCAATCATGGTTAAAGCACAAAATTAGCCAGATGAAAAATTCCCCACCACTCTTTCGTTAATATTATATACAACGCTTACGCAAAAAGACAGCCTCTCATACGAAGCTCAGCTGCAAAAATTTGTGGAGAGAATTTCACGACGCTGTTGCTCAAAAAACATATCTATACTTTCCCAGGAGAACCCAAGCATTTGGTAGTTACCCTGTCAAACAATCAAAATGCCTCTATTAACAGTCACTTTTACAGCCCCTGTGTGCATTTTTGCCCCCATACACATTCATTTTATAGAAGCATTTATAGTTGGCTAACCAAATACAATGATGTGAACAGAATGCATATATTTTTATATTTTTGTGATAAAGAATATACTACTGAGTGATTTCATTTATTGACATGGCAAACAGGGAATGCATATATTTTTATATTTTTGTGATAAAGAATATACTACTGAGTGATTTCATTTACTGACATGGCAAACAGGGCTGCCAACAGCACCCATTGAGATGAAACGAAATAAATCAGAATCGCAGAGGACAATAGGTAGCATGGCACATACCAAAAAGGAACTGATGATGTGAATCTTTTTCAGCCAGCTTATTTCACCTTCAACATTTTCTTGAGCTGTTTAATCTCTTCTTCATGTCCCTAGATAGGATTGTGAATCATTTAATTTTCCATGAACATGCATATATGTCAAGTTCTAGTGAGATACCTTATACAGAGCTTTCCACTGTACTTTTAACTTCTCCTGGAGAAACTCCCAGTCCATAGCCATCTCGTATTCGATTGTGTTAGGTTGAGAACAGTGAGATGTTGACACTGCGTTTTTCTGAATAACAGCATTAAAAAACATGAAAACCCAATGCATATGAATCAAGAGACACACAGTATGCGTGCGCGCGCACGCGTGTGTGTGTGTGTAGAGAGAGCAGTCAGGCTCTTTTAGCATGAAATTAATTGCTTTCAAACACTAGATGTGGCATTTAATTTGGCATTCCACACCATCCATGCATATCAGGACATTAGGAACCGTTTCAGTTCAGATACTTGAATTTGGAGAACAAAAACATTAAATTTTGAGTAAATTTTCAAGATGGACACAAAAACAAACCATCATTCAAAAACAAATACGCTGATAAATGAGTCTCACCATTTCCTCTCGCTGCATCCTGAACCTATTTCTTTCAAGGGACAGATGCCCAACAAATCCGTATTTTTGTTCTGGAATCTCCCATAATCCATCGCCACCAACAAGAACCCTGCAACAGCCAAAATCACCCGGCATCATTCAAGGAGAATTGAACAGTAAGGCACCATAGAGAGTGACTACGGTTCAAAAGGATGTACTATAAATCTGAAATAAATAGACACAGAAAGAAACAAGTACTCTAAGTAGAATTTGATAGTAGGTGGAAAGTACACAAGGGTGGTTGAAATATAGAACTAAAAGAATAAAGTCATAATTAAATTAAAAGGCGTCAATAAGATTATAGTCTACAGATCAATGCAACATCAGTAGTGGCCAATAAACCAACAAGTAGCAGAAGTTTTAGAGAACCAACCAACCGGTTACACACACGCGCGCACACACAATTTAACACTTCTCACCTTTTGTTTGGCAAAATTAAACTACGCTCCTCCAACATCTTCAATACCTCAGCTGCATCCTTTTCTGATCTGAAAATGACAAATGCTCGACCTAGGGCAGAAGAACCACTCATTAAGCTACCATTGCCATAACAAAGTAGATGTCTTTGACATATGTATTTATACACAAACAGTTATTATAAGGAAAGAAGCTCAATCTTCTGGTTCAAGATATTAATGAACGATGCACAACAAAATGATTAGATAAACAACAAAAGCAGTTAAAATCCTATAGGTGATTACCACTATAAGGGCAAGAGAATGTAGTCCATTGGATCATCCTGGCATCACACCGCCTTTGGAAAGCACAAGAGATAAGTTCCTGCGAAGCAAAAAAGAAATTTTTTTAATCAATGAAATAATACAACATACAACCTTGGAAAAAAAAAGGGAAAAGGAAATAAACTTACATGCAAACCATATTAAATCACAGGCCATACCCAGTCAGTCATATTATACAAGATATAAAAAAATATTTAACATGCTCTCACATCAAATAAATAATACGCCCAAAAGTTATTCATATAATGAAAAAAAAAACACACAGTTAATTTTGCTAGAATAGAAAGAGTACTCATGTTGAGCAAATTTAGAAAACTGTTGACTGAAACAATTGTAGGATATATACAAACAAAAAAAAAAGCAAAAAAAATTGTAGGATCAATTACACAGAAGAAGTCAGAGAACACATGACAATAAGATTTAGCATAAAATTTGCTCAACAAATAAGATAAATTTGGATAAGCATCTCTAGTTTTGATAAATACCTCCACATCTCTTGAGGTGTATGATGGATCCAAGTTTTGGAGGAGAATAAGTGTTCCTTCTTCAGTAGCAGTCTTCATCTTATCCTTCCAAGGCTAATAACAAAATAAAACAGAACCCAACCACTAAGACATGCAGGCAAGAAAATGGAAGAAGAAAAAAAAAAAAAGATTAGGAATGGAATATAAAAGTGGTTCTTTATCTAATTTTCTTTCAACAGAAAAGGAGATTGCAGATCGATATCCTACAGTGTCTCTGACAAGAAAAACGTATCAGTCTCCAAAATAAAGAAAAAGAAAAAATAAGCTGACCGCAAAGCTTCAATGCACCAGGGTACCCACAAAGACCATAAGGAACAACATCCATTAATGCAAGAAAACCATAAGGAACAACATCCATTAATGCAAGATTCTTGATTTTGATATACATCATACTAGGATAATCAGTATTAAAAGTTCTAGTAAAAGATTATATAAAAATTGAACATATTTTGATACAAGCAAGCAAGTATAGAGGTCCTAATATTTAGTAGTAAAGAGATGACTTAGACAAGATGAATTTACTATAAGCTGTTGAGAGTGCAGGCAACTTTGTTCAGAATCTTTAGACATTTAAGGAATCAATCCTCCAAAAAGTAGAAAAAAGTGGCTGATCAAGAATTAAGAGTAGGTGGATGGAATGTTAGCTAGGCTTAAAAAGGAACGAACTTGAAGAGGGCAAAGCTGTATGTGAACATAGGAGGTTGGGTTCCTCAGTCAACTCCTACAGATCCTCAACAGAGAACTAGTGAAGGAAAATAGTCTGGCCATGAAATACAAACAGATTTCGGAAATGAAGTCAGCTCTCAAGATTATGGTTTCTTTTTTTTTTCCTTTTTTCTTTTTTTGCTTGGTTGTAACATTTTCCTTTTGGTTTCCCTTTGACTGTTCATCAAAATAATATCATCATCAGAGAGAAGATAACAAATTGGTGTGCAGTGAGGAAGGTCAAAGGTAATTCCTGGACCTGGACCACGCGTTCTTCTTCAGTCGGGCATTAATGTCCACTTACATGCATGGAGTTATTCCCACTGTACGTTATCATCAATAAAATTCATGTATTCTGTTCCTAGCTTTCCTCAAAACACTATTATCTAATAAATTTCAGTTTCAAGCCATTGCCAATTCAAATTGGACTATTACACTGACAATTCAAGTCTCTACAACATAGCATTTACTTTTCCTAGAAAAAAAAACATAGAATTTACTAGCTACTTGCATCATAACATCTTTATATTGCCCCTCTTCTATACCAACCCCAATTTGCTTACAATTGTCTATCAATATTTGACTATTTATTCTTTAGGAATCACCTTACATGTTCACAAAACCACAGAAGAGTTTTTATAACTTAATCAAGTATTGCATTCATATTTACAAGGTCCCAAGTACCAGTACACAGACCGTTACATTGTATCATGTTTCAGTATCTAAACTTACCAATATAATACAAATCTTGAGTACCTTGTATTCAAAAATGGTTACTATATTGCTATATTGAAATAGTATGTTTCAGCCCATATAATTCTGTATAATATGTTGTTTTACAACATGTTATGATAAGTTGTGTTAAATTGTCATTATCAAAAACAAAGACAGTATAAAAGTTGATGGGTTTTTCTGAAAAAGTTGATCACAAGCAGTTTAGCCTGCCTCAACCAGCGATTTCCTAATTTAATGGAATTTTCAAACTGATTATTTGACTACCATATCAGCATTTTTAACACAAGTTTATCAGCAGCAGTCATATGGATGCAAAGTAAAAATTAACTTTACGAACCAAGCTTTGATTAATTGGCTAGCACCTTCCCTCTCCATGAAAAAGGTCAAGGTATCAAACCCAAGGAAGCACCCATTACCAAAAAAAAAAAAAAAGTAAAAAATAACTAGGATACATGAGGTTGTTGATTTCTCATCAAGATTAATACGCAAAATCATGACTTGGCATATGAACCGGTGAAAAGCCGGTGAAAAGACTACGCACCTCTTGCTTGAACCATTTTTTCCTGTCCTGTAAATATAAGACACGAAAATGATATAATATTAATTAGAAAACTATTGGAAGAATGAATGCTAGCATTTCATACAAGAAGAAAATACCATTCACATAATCAAACTAAAATAGATTAGCTACGACAGTCGGTAGGGAAAGGTGTCGAAAGATATAGGGAGGACTTCATATAATGTTTGGAAATTGCGTTTAAAATGTCATATGTCCATAAATTTGTTATGATATATGCTTCGACAACCAACACTTAAAAAGAAGTCAAACTTGTATGAAAGGCAGTTTTTTTACAAGAAAAAGATACAATTGAGATTGGGCTCCAAAGGGCACCCCACTTTTGTGGAGGGGGGAGGACCTAAATTGATGTGGGTTTTTGTCAAAACATTTTACCCATTTCAAAAAAAGATATGATTGAGAATCCCTGGTGACCATCATTTACTAACTGGAAAACTACATTAAAATTTTCCTTAGACAAAGACTTCATTTTCTAAATTTCAACTAAAAGATAAATAGGAGGGGTGGGGGAGATATTGTATGCCATAGATTACTTTATGCACAAGGTTTGTGGCTGATTATGCGCATTTGGACTTTTTCTAACTAATGTTGGGATTCCTAATCATCCAACAAATATAATGGCTGTAAATGTATCAAAACGGATATGTTTGGAACATCATTCATTGTATAAATTTGTCACTCAACATCCAACTAAAAATCATGATTGAAAGCATCACCCTGCCATCAAAAAGACGTGAAGAAAATATGAGCATTATATCACAAACTTACAATTTTCTGCTTTCTGGTTACTTCGGAAGTCTGTTTCTGAAACTTTTCATTTGGTAGATGATCCAAGGATGTTATCACTGGAGTCCCACTTGAAGATCTGCTTCTCTGGACATCAGGTTTAATCTTTAAAGACTCTTTCTCCGGACAAACAGATTCTTCAACAAATCTGGTTTTGGCCTTTACTTCAGATGGAACACGAGGATTGGAAGTCTTTCTATCATCCTCATCGGAAATGTCGGTTGACTTACATAATCTGGTGTCACCTTTGTCTCTCTCAGATGTCCCAGTAATTTTCATTTTCTTTCGAGCTCTGTCATCCAATTTACCAGATTCTACCTGATCTCTTTCTGATATCAATGTTCCTCTATTCAAAATCTTCACCTTCCCATGCGCTCTCATATGTGTGGCGACATCCTTGGTGGCATCCTCCGATTTATCAGAATGCGTCCGATCTTTCAATGTTATAAATGTTCCCTTATTTGGTATCTGCACCTTCCCTTGTGCTCTGATATCTGTGGCGACACCCTTGGTGGTTTGTCCTCCTTTTTTATTGAAGAGAAATCTTACTGCACAATCATTTATGTACAACTAAGATCAGGGAGTCGCACGAAGAATTCAGAGAATATGCGTGTTATTGAGGAAGAGAGCATAATCATATTTACCTCCAATCCCAGCAATATTGTCCCCTATTTTATCTGATATGATATATGTCCCAACATCAAATGTGCGATAGAAAATATAGTCAGCCTTTTTTAATTCTTCTTCTGAAGGTTGAGGATTTCTCTGGTCTGTTGATGTGCATACAACATTGCACTTGCCAGCAATAGCTTCCTGAATGCCGTTGCCAAAAAAATGAACAGAAAAATGAACAAAAAATTATATAAATAACAATGGTGGACCACAGACATCCACCAGTGCAGTACATTAACCACAAGAACAAAGTTGGTAAGAAATCAGTTAATACCAAGCATTCGAAAGGGGCATTTGGAAACGTGTTTGGGGGTGATTTTGCTTTTGCTAGAATTGAAAATCCTCAAACGTGTTTCTAAATACCCATGATTAACAGAAAAGTTGGGCTCAAATTTTCAGTTATAAATGTCATTTCAAAGCTGTTTCTTAGAAAAATATAAAAAGTACGCTTCCTTGGAATCAACTATTCACAAGAGAAAAGGGATGGTTCCTAGGAATCACCGTGTGTTCCCCAAACGCTATCTAGGCTATATTGAACTTTTTAGTCAATTATTTGTTTTCTATTAGGGAGACATCTTGCCTTCCCATTTATATATTCTACAAACTTTTAAAATAAATTTAGTAGACGTCCCACCCCATCTTCAAAATCATAAATAAGCAAAGAAAAAAAATGAAAGACAGTTTCCTTCAAATTCTCTACTTCATAGGATGCAACTTGGGAGGGAACTTGACCAAACCCGATTTTTGGGCAGGTTCAGGTGTACTTTTTGTGTTAAAAGGTAGGTGCTATATGACTATAAAGCCTCTCGCACAAAGAAAAGGGATGCTAGTGTGTTGAGCCCTTTCTTACCATCATTAAAAATATTTCCTATGAAGGTCCATAAGCAAATAGGTGGTAACATGTATGCATATAGATTCTACCGTCTCATGTCTAATCCTAACACTAAATCCCAATGTTCAAAGAAGGATAAAGAGGAGCATTTTACACTAAAGGTCCTCCAAGTAGATCTTTATCCTCATTGGGGAATGTTTAAATATTTCTCACTTTCTTATTTATGAGGAACCTCCACAAGAGTTGGGAATACCCTAGATGCATTGAATGAAACGTAAACCTCAGAAACTTTATTCATTAGATAAACCTAGGTAGATTCAAACTAAGGGCATGGATTTGTCCCACAGATCTCAAGTTCAAATTCCCTCGGGCTCACCCGATGCACAAGATTTGGGGGCTATTTCTATAAATCTAAGATTTTTTCAACTATTGTTGAAATTTCTTGTCACCATTCTAAATTCTTTGATATGTATGAGTTCCCCGGATGACATCTTTTTTCATTGGGAACAAATAATCCCACTAACCAAATTTTTATCCATTTTTGGTTGGTGTGGATAATAGGGGAGAGGGAAGAGAGGTAACGCAAGTAGATGGGATGGCAAAGGAGGGTGGTGGGTGGAGGAGGCCGGAGAAGGGAAGGGGGAGAGGGAGAGAAAGAGAGAAGTCGAGAGTGGGGCAACGGAGGGTGGACAACAGAGAGCGGAGGAGGCCAAACCCCCTCCCCGGCCTCTCTCTCTTTCCCCCACCCCTTCCCCAGACTCGTGCACCCTTAGCCCTTTGTTGCCCCCTTCCCAGTCTCTCTCTCTCTCGCTCTCCCTCTTCGACCTCCCCCAGTGTTCAGGCATCTCCCTTTTCCACCAACCCCACGCTTGCCACCCTCTGCTTCTTGTCACCCTCCCCTCCCTTTCTCTCTCTCCCCCTTTCTCTTTCCCCACTCTCCCCCTATTGTCTCCTCCCCGCCACCCAAAACAATTATGGGTGGTGGGGATGGAGGTTGGGTTAATGGGGATAACCCCTCCCTTTTTCATTTATAAAATAATGAATTAATGATACTAAGCATGTTACCACATTTTAAGTTTTGAACATGTGAAACCCAACTTTTTTTTATTTGGGTCTTCGAGAGCATGAATCTAAAAAAAAGAATCATAATGGACTTAATATCTCTGAGAACATATTGTATACATTTGTCACAAAAGCAAAAGGCTTACTTTTGGAATAGGGTTCAGTTATCTACGAATAAAATCTTCATAGATAAAATTAACTCAACCACCAAATACACTTAAGAAGAAAAAGATAATGGAAATTAATCATAGAAAACAATTAATTATATGGATGGTGACAACAAGAAACACATCATACTTAAAGACACATGTGATGCAGTATAAATCCAACATACCAGAGGATTGATATTGAAAAGGCCTTTTCCTTCACCAGATGCCAAAAATATCTCCTTCTCTAGGGGATGATTATCATTGAGCCAATTGCGAATTTCCATGGGTTGAAAAAACCAAAGAGCCTTTACCTTTTTCTTATGATCCGGTGACTCATATATCCTTATAATATTGCCAATGTAAGGCTCAACTGCGCCTTCCTTATAAAAGTAAGCACAATCATAAAGAGAGTACTCATTGTCATCATAAGTGAAAGATTCATAAAAGTGTACATCTTTCTTTGGCCCACCAAATCCTTTCTTCTTTCCCCAGAAAAATTCCACCTCATTATCTGTTCTTTCAAAATGAGGCATTGTTGACTGAAGCCTACAAACCCAAGGTGATTATTTCCTTTTAAGAACCTAAAATTAGAAACAATTACAAAATATAAAAATAATAGACAAATTAAATTGCTTTTATCACCCCTGCATGATTAAAAATGAAAGAACTTAATTAAATGACCATCAAGGGCAATTAATTCTGAGAATTAGCTTCTATGAATAAACATAGAATCTGAAGAATGCTTGAGCAAAGTTGCAAGAACAATAAAAACAAAAAATTGCTGAAATTTGAATGGCAAAAGAAGGATTAAAACTTCTGAAGAGCTTTTTATCAGAACAAAGAAGAAGCCTCAATAAGGTAGGAGATATAATAATAAGCTCATCTGCACAATGTTCACATGGTTGTCGCTGCAACGAGATGAGTCATCCTACAGTACTACAAACTCCACTCAAGTACAAAGATTTATTCAGGTAAACCATATTAAAATAATATATTCAATCAAATGTGTCCTTGCATATATGATGGAGCAATAAGACATGAGATAGGGAACGTCAAGGGTATCTTGGATGTAAGGCACATCTGAGTACTTGAAGTGGAAGAAATTTGGCTATATTACAACATTTTGCAATCACAGTATTTAACAGAAACTAATAGAACTTTTTATCCATGCTACAAGGAGAGCAACACAAATAAACTGTATCAAAATCAACAACCCATGGCCACAAATGCATCCAACTTTAGAAATCAGCCACTGCATCAAAACCAATAAATATCTTTATGGAAATCCTCAAGAAAACTAGCAAGCCCGTATTCACAGTTTTAATCTGCATTGCAAATCTTACCTCAAGAATTCACATAAGGTTCTCCAAATAAGGGAATGTCTTGCCAGCACCACCAACAACAAACTTCAATTCCATATATTTTGCTTTCAGTCTTACTGAGTGTCAAACCCTTAAACTCCAGGACACCTCCCAACTTTCCATCAGTAACACCCATCATGGTATTCCCATCAAGCATAAATATGCATAGTGAAACATCGACTTTCTCCTTCATGTCAAGTATTATATGACAATTACAAGAGATAACAATATTAAAAAAAAGCTTGGATGAATTTATATTACAATTGCCCCACAAGCAGTTCACAGCTTCATGGACCAAGGAACTCCTACCCTTAGTTCTATCTTTGACAGAACCAACATAAACTGTATGCCGAGATATGCTTCCAGAATATAAAAAAATAACATAGAAGGAACAGCAATTCCGATGTGAATAAAAACTATTCTAGTGCATGTCTGGTATTTCTACTAATAAAAACTAGAATAAGTAGGTGATCACATGAATAAAAACCCAAATGAAGCTCTTTGAGCTTTTTCCTGAAACAAATTATTGGGTTCGTCAAGAGGACAGATATAAGCCTTATTGGGACAATGTCGTAGAAACATGTAGCCGTTAGTCAACAGTCCATGGCCATCTAGGCACTTAATTGACTCGGCGATGATAAGCAAGGATCTATTGGCCATTTCTAATATAAAAAAAATATCATATACACTTGAATATACAATATGATTACAACAAACGCAATAAATTATGGAAGAAAAGTTTAAAAAGTCAAATTTATCATCATAAACCCCACTCAATCCCCATTTAGGCACTTAATCCCACAGCTGCTTCATCCCCCGGATGAGGTGGGGAAGGCCCAATTCCACCCAGGCACTCTCCTAATAACATTGATTTGGGTAATTTTTCGCAAACCAAACATAATAAGTCCAATTTTTGTACCAAATCATATTCTTGATTTAGGGTTTATTCCCGAACCAAACTGGGATATAAGCATCTCTCTTCCTCGACTACCACCACAAGACTTCTCAAACCCCAATTACACTAAACCCAAACATTTCACATTGTCATATCATACAATATAAATGAATAAACAAGACATCAAGAACCCAAGAAGAACAAACCAACCAAGCGTTTCCAAAACCCAAGACGTACGTCGTGCATTACACGCAGAACAAATAACGGAAACCCATTTTCAATTTAAAAACATGAAACGGAACGATCAAACAAATGCTATTTTGGCGTACCTCGACAGAGCGGAATCACATTCTGGTGTGCCATGAACGCCCGGGAATCAATGGAAATATCAGAGACAACGTGTTTTAAGAAATCCCTTTTTTTTTTTTTGGAAAATATGAGAGGGAAAAAAAACAGTGTTTTTAAGTGGGGGGGAGGGTTTTCTAAGTAACGTTCGCAGGGGTATTTATGGGAGGAGTGGGGGCATTTACGGAATAACAAAAGAAGGGATACTACGGGCGTTGGATCGTATTGCATGCATTTTGTACCGTCCGTTTGTTTTGTTGTGTTCAGATATTTCAAGGTTAATTTGGTAACTAAGTTCAAAAAGGTACAATTTCTCTTTAAAGCATCTTCATCTTCAATGCATGCCTTCAAACATAGAGGACAAAATTTTCATTTTTCGAATAGATTCTTTTTTAGAGTGTGTTGTACTTCAATTATCCCTTTCTATTTTTGCTCCATCATTAATGTTATTTTTAAAATTATATAATATTATGTTAATACTCATTAATAGATATTATTAATATTAATCCATTTTTATCAAAAATTATACCATTGAAAAGATATAATTGGGACCTTTAAAATAAGTCTAATATTAAAAGAATTTAGAGTTATTTTTAAATTAGTGATTTTTTATTAAAATAATATAATTCTTGAATAATTAAACAGATGAAAATTTATTTAATAATAATAATTTTTAGGTCCCATTTTTTAAACCGCATTACAAGCCTCATGAATTGACATTTAATCATTTTCAATTATACCCTTGTATTATTTTCGATAACTAATCCCTAATTTCGTGGAGACGATTAGGCCTCTTTTTTTTCCATAACTGAATCCATGTGAGCATTTAATTTTCATGTTTTGTGTTTTGTTTTTTTTTTCTTTCGAATTCCAATCGAATCATATATAGGCATTGTTAATACACAATTAATTGAATCAGATTTTCTGTAACCATGCGGGTGGATCAATTATTTTTTCCAGAGGTCTTTTCAACAATTATTGTTTTAAACAATGCCTGTGGATTTAGATTTGGACTATGTTTTTTTTTTTTTCATTCATAGTGTTCCAATCATGCTGTTTATGTTTTTTTGTGTTTAATATGTTTTTTTTTATTGATATGTTCTTTGTTTTTAGAGGTGTGATAATAAATCATGTTATCTTGGATAAGCAGTTTATTTTTATTTATTTTTTTGAAATTTCATATTCATCTTGCAAAGGTATATGAAAACTATATGCATTTTTTGTGATTTTAAATAGTTTTGTGATTATTTTGAAAATCAGATACATTTTGCAAATGTATCTAGACTTTATATGGTTCTCTTTGTTTTTTTTTATTATTATATTGGTGTTAATACATATTCATTGATTTTATAATACATTTCTAATGTATCTGAAAAAACTAATATTAGGCTGTATTTAGATTTGTCTATGTATCTGAAAAAATTAATATATTCATTTGTATCTATATCTAAAATTTTTATCGAAAAATTTTCATATGTATCTGTATCCATATTTGTAAATGAAAAAACTAATATCGAATTGTATCTATATTTGTATCTAAATTTTTTAGATACATTTGTATCCGAAAAACGAATATATGACTGTATCTAAATCTGTATCCATATCTGAAAAAACTAATATACTCATCTGAAATTCTAATATACTCATTTGTATTTGTAGCTGTGTTTGTAATTCAGATTCATTTTTCAAATGTTTCTGAATATTATATTTTTTTTATTTTGTCTTGCATTATATTTTTACTTTCAGTTAAATTTCAAATGTATCTGAACTATATATATATTGTATTATTTGTTTGTATTTTGAAATTCAAATATATTTGAAATCAAATACAATGTCTTAAATTTCAGATACATTACCATCACTATGAACCTCATATACAAAAATTTAAACCAAAATATGAAGACTGAATTTCAAATAAATTTCTGGTACTACATTATAAGAAAATGTAAGACTCAAATTCAGATACATTGTCCAATCCTAAGATACATTAATGCACAATAGTAGCTTTGAGGGAATGAAAGGATCCAATAAACAATTTTCCTTGTAACCATTTAGACACATTTCAAACACAAAATTCAAAAGTGCTTTTACAAATTCAGTTATATTTTTTAACCAATTAGATACATTAGAGACATTGAATCAGAAGTTACATTCGAACCCCCATATACATCAGCACATTTGAGACATCAACAAATTGTTCAAATAGAAAACATTCATCGAAAAAATGAAAAAAAAAATGTCCAAAACCAAAATTGATGTCCATTGGATTGGAAAATATATCAAAAACATTGCAGATTCCATTTCAAAAATGGGAAAAATGATCAAGCAACGAAGATTATAGATTTCCAGATGAATTACACAATGAAAAAAATAATTAAGGTATCATAAAGTTTTTTAGGGTAATACGAAAGGGTTTTTTTTGGAGTATTTTATGTTTTTCCCTTAATCTCTTGCCGACTGAATCAAATGTAGTGTTTAATTTTTTTGTCGAAAAACATGGGAAGTGTTTAAAGGTGGAGGAATGTGTGGGATTTGAATGAAGCATTTCTGTATTTTATAATTTTGTTCTTTTGAAAAAGTCAAACAGGGTACCAATCACAACATGACACATAAGGGGGCTTACAAATGGGTTCTAAATCTTGGGGTCCAGGTAGCATAACTGTTTATTTAATTCATCCCAAAGGAAACTAATTTAGTATTAGTCTTATGGGAGGCGGATTCTGATCTCCCTCCACTGGGTCGGATCCTAGAAGTAATCCGGGCTTCAGTTGGGGGATCCGAGAAGAAGTGCGTGCAGCCTCCCTTCACGGTTGTCGAGGTTCCGTCAATGAGTCTCCTAGCTCTGTCTCTTGCTTCGTTCACCTGCAACTCACACCAGTGTGGTGTTGGCTAATGCCCCTCCGACGCCCAAGTCAGTGATCACAGTTTTAGTGAAAGCCTACTCGAGTCTAAGGAATTTGAGTTCGTGTAGGAGGAGTGTGAGTGTGTGTTCTTGCGTACCTTTTGGGGACAATGATGTCTTCCCTTTTATACTCGAAGAGGGCTTTCCGACCTCGCTCCTGGGGAGTGAGGCTATCGCGAGTATGGACAGAATCGTCCAGGTGGTGTCGGGATCGGCCGCCACGTATGATCTTGGGACATAACCGTCTCTTGACAATTGCCTGCCACTGCTGTGTTAGATAATATTCTCTGCATTTTCCATTATCTTCGTGAAGTGGACGTGTAAGCATATTTCCCCTACCAGGCCAGGCTCCATGGTCGAGCTTTGTCGGGATGATCAAAATCACCACGTCTGGTCGCCCCACTCAGGTCGGATGGAAGTTAAGTCTTCCTCAAACTAGTCGGGCAACCGCCTTACCTATTACGACCTGATGCCCGATCAGCCTTTCATGGGCTCCTTATGACGGGTGGCTCCCTCCCTTCGATGGACTTGTTGGGCCGAATAGCCACTGCCCTATCGTGGGCCTGCTAATCGGATAGGCCCATGAGTCAATGAAGTTCCACGAATAGGTCCATCTCATATCTTATTCCTATTTGATTCTGGTTTTCGCATATAACTTTATTGCCAATTCAGTTGTGTGCAAATTTGGTCTTCCAAAAGTCTCATTTTGAAGGTTTCTGCAAACATATCCAACGATATTATAGTTGTAAATACTGAAATCTTGTGGTTAAGATGTTATTCAAAATATGCCAGGTGTAAAAACTTCTCTTTTGATGAATACATTATGTCATAAAGACTCTTCTAAAAAATATGTGATGTATATGAATGCAATGGACACGTATGCCTGCTTTCCATGACACCTAGATTTGGTGTCCTGGTACCATTTTTAGCATCTCACGAAAATTTCGTTGAATTCCGGTAACGTTTCCAAAATTTCACAGTTTCGGGGCGTATTTGGGTTTTTAAGTGACCCGGCTTTATAAGTGGGTGAGAAAATCTTTGGGCACTATTCATCTTCTCCCCCAATGGTCTCCCTCTCTCCCCTTACCCGTTTTTCTTGCTTTCGAGGCCCTTAGACCCCTCAAAGCTTAAAAGTTAAAACATAGGAAGTGTAGATCGGGTCCCGATCTACACTCCGGTGTTTTCAAATCCCAATTCCGACGAGTTTTGCCCGTCCATCCGCCCTCTCTTCGTCCCTGATTTGAGCCATCTCGGTGGTGGAGGTAGATCGGGGCGTTGGAAACCTTTTGGGAGAGGTTTCGGTGCGCGGAGAGCAACCGGACTTCCCCTCCTCCCCTTGGTAAGCCCCCTTTCCCTCTTTTTCTTGCATAGATGTATGCTAGGGGGGTGGTTTTGTGGTTGGGAGGCGGTTGGCGGCGGTGGGTGGCCGTCGGAGGGCTGTGGGAGGCGGTCGGAGGCTGTGGTGGTGGTCGGAGGTGGGTGGTAGAGGAGCTCGGGCTGGCAGGCGTGCAGCTCGGGCTGGCGAGCTGCTGTCCCGGGCAGGGTAGCAGCGCAGGGTGGTGCAGGCGCAGTGGCTGGCGCGGATGCGCGCGCGCGTGCGCGCGGACGTGTGCGCGGGCGGCTGGCCGAGGGTGCTGGGCGCTGGGCACCGCTGCGGGGGCGTCGTGTGAGTGCGTGCGGGGTGCGCGCGGGGCGCGGCGAGGCGGCTGGTGGAGCGCGCATGCGTGCGGGTGCGCGTCTGGGCTCGCGGGCAAGCGCGCGGCAGTGCGCCGATGGTGCCGGGGTGTGTGCGTGCGTGCGCGTTCGTGCGTGCGCATGCGGGGGGCCATGCGAATGGCTGCCAGAGGGTTCGGGTAGGTGTCGGGGCACTCGGACTCGCGTGCGTACGCGCGTGCTCGCATGCGTGCGAGCCCGTATGCATGCTTATCCGAGTTTTGGGTATTTCTATGCATTTCTATGTATAAATTGTGTGGTTTCTCACCATATTGAATGTCTGTCTTGCAGATCTAGACGGACGGTCGCGCGACGACCCCGATCTCTGGTGAGTGGGACAATCCAACCCAGTAGAGCGGTGTTATACGCACTTGGGCGTATACCGACCTCTCCTGGGGCACCATGGATAGATATTGACATGTGTAATATGTATATCATGCGAGCATGATTTAATTGTAGAATGCATGTTACCCTAGACTTTGCATGTTAGGGACTTGCACCCTTAGGATATGTGTATGAGCCATGCAACATGTCCCCTGTTTCCATGCTAGGAAGCCCGACCGATGCATGTGCCCTACTAGTTTATTTATTAAATTAAATGCTAGTATTTGTTTACATTGCATGTTATAGTGAATATTATAGGGGAGGGGCCTTGCGAGGACAGCGGTGAGACCCGGGTTAGGGTACACCGTGTTCCTTGTTTGGTTGTCGGGGTGCCCTATAACGGGAACTCACGCTGCCCTCCCGAGTTTCTTTCCCCCAATGATATTCCACCCTTGTTATAACCTTATGCATGTTCCCCGCATCGTAGTTATGCGCCCTGGTGGGTTCTGAGGAATTCAGAACATTAGTGTTGTTATAATGTGCTGTCTGCGGATCCAAGTGGATCATATGCGATGGATAGGTTGTTCTGTTCCCTTCGTTGGATCCGGTAGAGACTCCCCGGCGTTAGACAGGCTGTCTTGACAGAGGGCTCCCATCAGTAGGCACCTCCTGATTTGGTTTCGGACTGTGCTGAATTTGGGAGTAGACCAGGCGGCCTACGGAGTGGAGGAGAGACTATCGGTGGACCAAGGGTGACCAACAGCCTAGTCAGTCCCAAAATCCTATGTCACCCATTGAAGGGTGAGGGTGAGGGTGAGGGTGTAGTGGGTTGGCGATGAACGACCCACTGGAGTTGTGATTGGATGCTTATCAGTCCCAAAATCCTATGTCACCCATTAAAGGGTGAGGGTGAGGGTGTAGCGGGTTGGCGGAAGCGGCTGGTTTTGTGTTGATTAGTCCCAATATCCTTGGTCACCCATTGAGGGTGAGGGTGAGGGTGTAGTGGGTTGGCGGTAGCGACCCACTAGGTTGAGGAATTGTTGTAGCTTGTGGTCAATATTGTCTGTGATGCATGGGTTGTGCCGTTCACTGAGCGTGTGGCTCACCCCTCGCATAATATTTTCTCTTCAGTGTCATCTGAGTCGGATCCAGAGGAGGAGCTCCCCGAGGGACTTCATCAGTAGCGGAGTAGCGCCACGTCCCGCGAGTTTCTGAGGCTATCAGCATCCCTTGTGCCAGTATGTATTATTTTCCGTGCTTGGGCACGCGTTTGTGTTGTACTTGGATATCTTTGTATGTATATTGGCTCTCACAGGACATGTGATTATGTATGGAGTCTGTAGTGTGTTTTGATTACAGATTCAGTATTTAGTTATCCGCATTTGGTGTATATATCATGTCAGCCCTGCTTTTGTTGTCTGTGTGTCATTCTGGTTGCTTGTGTATGATATATTATTGACCTCCTGTGTAGATTCTGATATTTTATATACACTTGCCGCGTACCGGGGACGCCCAGGCGTGACACCTAGCCACAAGATTCCACGGCACTTAGCCGCAAGGATTTTGCTTTGAAAATCGTGTCACCTAGACATAGTCTCCTAGACTTGGGTCCATTTTGAACCACAGTCGCCTAAACTAAACCACCTAGGCTACGCAACCTAAGCGATATAATGCGTGCATGATCAAAACCACTTATTCTTTCAGGCATAAATGTATGTAACAGTTTCATAAATTTCATAATTCCAATACATACGATGTCTAATAAAATATCAACCATATGATAAATTACACCCTCATATGCCTTATACAAAATAGATTTCAATATCAGAAAATACTCATGATACCAACAAGTATACATATATTATAGTTTTCAAATAAATAGAGACATCCACTCACCTTTGGTCACCGCAATACAAATCGATGCACGTGCATGAAAACCACACTCATACGTGGATAATTTAGCACAACAATTATGCAATAAATAAATTAGAAAATTATTCAATCGCGACCCACACAACTTACAACCAACATTCACCAACACTAAGTCCAATAATCCAAAAAAAACTATGCGGGATGAACCCACTATCCGTAACTCAACTTAAAGGTCCAACGAAAATCCCAACTCCAAACAAATATTAAAATATTCATACACTCACAATGATCCAATAATCAATATCCATTTATATCATAAGGCCCACATAATCGATCAATTCTCGAAAAAATACTTAGACAAATCTAATAAGGCTCAACTACAATTCCAATGATTCAAATAACGATAATATTCAATCATTATTCATTGATCCCACTAAACCAAATTAATTGATTTAAGATCCAATTTGAGTCACCAAGATTAATAAGAACACCAAAACCCACAAATCAAATTATACCCATTAAACATCCATTTGTGAACCCTCTAATCTCTAAAATTCATCAAACTTGGTTATCAAGCTAAATATTTGCATTCTAAGAAATTGTCATAAAATCTTTAAAAATTCATAACTTTCTACCTGAAACTCCAAATTGGATGATTCATGATTCATTGGAAAGATCTTTTCAAAACCTATTTCTATTTGTGAAACATATTTTTCCCAGAAATGATCCCTTCATGGTCAAAAACACAAAAACTATTTAACGTCCAAGTATATAATTAACCTGAAATAACCTTTTAATCACCAAAACAAATAAAATCTAATTTGACCTTAAGAAATCCTTTGAGATTCATTTAAATCTAATCAAATAATCATCTAATCAAAATCAATCAAACCTTAACCCTAATCCATCGACTTTCTTATTCAAACAAGAGGTTGGCATAATCATCTCCTAACCAAAAATAAATTGAAAGACTAAAAGACAAAATCAATGGAAAATGATTTTCCACCTTAGATCTAGTCATATCACCACCTTTTTCGTTTCTTATGGTGTACGATGGGGTAGGGTTAGATCATCACCACCCCTCATGCCTTATAAAAATTAGATGGAAACCCTCACTCAAAATGTGTTATTTAAAGGGTTTTTACTAAAATTATAGAACGATCCCTTACATTTTCTGGGTTTACAATTAGGTCCCTATCAGATTTATAGACAGGTCCCTAAAGGCTATTAAAGATATTCTAGATTTGCAACTAGATCCTTGGGCCTAATAACTTGACACAAAATCATCCTAAAAATCTAACTTACCGAACTCTGAATTTTACCAAATTTCAAGCAAAATTTTGTGAGACTATAAAGATCTCTAGAAAAATATAAAATAAATATTTTAACATCAATTTATAATTATTATAATTATAAATTAAATTGGACCCATTTGGGCCCACCGCGAAATTTGAAAAAAATGAAAATACTTATTTTGAATTAAAATTTTCAGTATATATTTAAAACAAATATATAATGCTGAAAAATACAGATACGTTACAACGCTTCTATCAGAAATTCTGGGAAATTGTTAAGCATGATGTTGTGTCCATGTTTGAAGAGTTTCAGATGGGTAGACAAGGCATCAGGTGCATTAATGCATATTCTTTCGTGCTCATCCCGAAGCGTGAGGGACTAGAGTGCATCTCGGATTGTTGCCCAATTTGTCTTCTGAATGGGTGTTATATGTTGATAGCCAAGGTCCTCAAGAATAGACTAAAAAGGGTGTGTGTGCGCACATTATAGAGGACAACCAACCGGCGTTTATTCCTGGAAGGGGCCTACACGATGGCTCTGCAATATCCCAAGAAATCATAGTGAATCTTCACAAGGAAAAATGGAGCTGCATGATCATGAAACATGACTTCACGAAGGCTTACTCTAATGTGGTGTGGGACTTTCTTTTCCATGTTATGGCGCTACACAGGTTTAGCTCCAATTGGATCAAAATGATGAAGATGTGTATTGGCTTGGCGAAGGCCTCAGTTATTATTAACGGCTCTCAATGCGGGTTTTCCCCCTTAACCGCAATCTCAAGCAGGGAACCCCGCTCGCCCCGTTGCTATTTTCGTTGGTGGCCAATGTTACACCCATCACGCACCTTCAATACGTCGATGATACCATGGTCTTCTCTGCTCCAGACGAAAAGGTGCTCGAGGGATACAGGTTTATTCTAACTAGTTTTTCTTTGCTCTTAGGATTGAGAATTAAATGGATGAAAAGTTTAGTATGGGCGACAAATGTGGATCTACGAAGGGCGTAGGGCATGGTAGCTATCTTTGAATGTGTTATATAGCAAGCACTCCTATCACATTTGGGTCTGTTGCTGGTTCAAGGAAGGTTACTCCAAAAGGATTGGACACCATTGATCGAACGCTTCGAGAGGAACCTAGATGGATAGCAAAACCGCATTCTTAGTTCTCGCGGTAAGCTCACGCTCCTGAAGTCTGTGATTTCGAGTCTACCACTGTTCTTCCTATTGATCTTTCACGTCCCGCGCACGATTTTACAAAAGATTGAAGTGATAAGAAGGCGTTTCTTTTGTAAGCACTGCGAACTGGCTACATTTGGTGACTTGGGAATCTATATGCCAGTCTAGAGGCCAGGGGGGGACTTGGAGTTGTAGATCTTGACGCCATGAACAAAGCTCTATTAGTAAAGTGGTTGTGGCATTAGGCAGCACATCTTGAAATTCTATGGGTACGACTATCACCTTCCTTTTGCCATGTCGTTCTTGAGTAAGGGCTGGTTTGCCCTCAGGAAGTCCTTCTTTCTTGCATTGGGATGGAAGATCGGAAGGGGGTACGGGCACTATTTTAGCATGATAGATAGTGTAGCGATACGCCTCTACGTCTCATATTTCCTTGTCTCTTCCGAATCGCGAACTTCAAGGGCTGCATGGTTCACCATTATTATGCCAGCCTGAATGAGGTGGGTTCATGGCGGCTCCTACTACGTTGGATCACTTCAAAAGAGGGGGTTGAGGAGGTTGCACAACTGCTGATGTTGATCCAGGAAGTGGAGCTTCGGTCAAATGAGGAGGGCGCCTTGACTTGGGCTCCAAAACAGTTTGAATCATTTTTCAGTGTAGTGTTATAGATGGTGGAGACGTGAGTCCGAAGGTCGCGAACATGGTGGAGCAAACTAAGTGGCTGTGGAAGAGGAAGATGCCTATTAAGGTGAAAATCTGTGTGGTTAGCTTTACATGATTGTCTTCTCACAAAGGTATATAGGGTGCGTTGGAGACTAGCGGATGCACCGACTTGCGAGCTATGCAACGCAGCCCCAAAGTAGACAGATCATCTTCTATGTTAGTGTCTTGCCTTGATTTCTTTCTGGAGAATGATTGACACATATTCACCAACAAAGGAGAGCTTTGGGATCACATGAGGCAATATTCAACTAGGAGGTAATAGAATTCAGGCGCAAGTTCTAAAGATTGTCATTCCAATGGTGTTATGGGTGATTTGGTTGAGTGGAAACAAGAAGATTTTTGCAAGTCAGCATCTCTACATGGAGAATGTTTGGGAGGACCCCCTGATGTTCATTTCGTCATGGGGTCGCTCACTAGCAGGGGCGAGGGACGTTCGTCTGGAAAGAGGAGTGGTACATATTGACCTTGGTTAAGAGGGTTGGGTCTTATTTGGCCCCGTTTCGGTCTTGTTTTAAAACATCTTGTGTTTTTGTTTTCCGGGCTTCTTCTTGGGCTAGAGGTGATGACACACACACCTTGTGTGTTGTTCTCAACTCTTGTCCTTGCCCCTTTGGTTTTCTCCCCTCTTTACTCGTTTTGAGGCAAATATACGGACTTGTAACTTATCTCTAATGTTATATAGTCTATCATTTCATAAAAAAAAATGAAGAGATACATGGTTTGACAAGATAACGAATGGGGTCGTCAGTCATCACCCATGCCAGATGAGGGGATGACATATATATATTTATTTTCAAAGAGCATTGATACATTCAGTCCATTTTGCGGTCTAGTCTATAGCCCTACATACTGCATTATCATATTGTATGTTGTTCTATTATAATGTATGACACAATTTTTTTTTTAAATAAAAAAATAAACTATTGTAACTTAGTATATACATCATTTCATGTAATAGTATGTGATTTCAATGGGAGAGTGTGTGAATTATTTTTTTTTAAAAAAATTTGATATGGACTGCAAATGAGACTACAACCTCGAAAAATCATTTTTCATTTAAAAAATAAAAAATGACAAGATTCTCATTATTTTGGGTCTGGATGAATGGTTACAAATAACATTAAGGAAAAATGCATATAATTCCCTCAAAATTCATTGATATCTAGATTAACCTCTCATTTTTTTTTCTAATATTCATATAACCTCACATCCTTCCTTGTGGAGTTGCCGTTAACCCAATGAAACTAATATGGGGTTTAACTCCACTTAATTAAAAAATTATATTACCCCCATCCCTTTAACCCAAAACACACCTCAACCAAGACACGCCGAGCACAAACAACCGCCATTACTGGTTGGAGAAGCTCCGGTCCCGTATACGACCTCAAAAAGGGCGTTCTCCAAAAGAGAGAATTAAAGGAATAAAAACCATTGATGAGGAAGCATGAAAGCTCTCTACGTGTAGTTATTAGTTCAGTACATTTCAATTTTGTTCATTTGGTTCAATTGGTTCATGTTGATTCGTAGTGAACATATTCCAAGTTGTTGTTTTTCAAAGTATTCAGTGCATTGTTGAAGACATGGACAATTTGGTCATTAACATGGACTGATTTGAATTTTTTTTAAAATGTGAGGGGGTTATATGGATACAATAATTTGAATCATTGTTAAATAAGAAAATATTCCTTATATATATATATTCTTTAAAAATAAATGATATTTTAACTTAGGGGAGTATTTATTTAATGGATACAAAAATTAAGGGGTTACATAAATTTTTAGAAAATTTAAAGGGAGTATAGATATTAATCAACTTTAAAGAGTAGTACATTTTTCCAATAACATTATTTGACCAGTGGTAGCCGGAGTACGTGAGCGTGACACGTGCGATTGACACGAGTGCTTTTGACAAAATTGGAGAAAACATCCTAAAGTCGCAAACCTTATTTTTTTATTTTTTATTTTTATTTTGATTGATATAAAAATATGTTCGATTCTTTTGACTACGCTCGAGCCTCCGCCACATATGATTAGGCTTCTGATGATGTCCTCCCCCTTAAATTTCACTCGCTGTGTTTTTCCATACACTGTTAGCCATATCAACCGTCCAATCAATATTCTTCCAAAAGGCCCAGGAAACGGACGGCTGGGAAACCTCTGAAACATTATCCAATCTCGAGGCGGGAAGGAAGAATTATGGAAAGCGTATCGGACAAAATTCGTGCACCTTCGCGCGAGTCAACGTAGCCACAGGAGTCGTTGCGTCTGCTTGTTCGCTCAATTCCATCAAATCTCGATCGTCCAACAAATTTTTCCTTCTCTTAGTGGCCGTCCGATGGTATTCTCAGATGGGTCCACCTGCGAGTGAGTTTAACATCTCTTTTGTTTCTTTGCGGAACTCATGATTCCCCTCGGTGAGAATTAATAGTCACGTAGAACAACATGAACCGTTGGATCAAATCCAGGACAGCTGATCTAGGCTCAGAAAGGTGTGTGCGTAAAGAAAGTGCAGTTTAAATAAAAGGACGAGATCGGACTTATTTTATGCAATTTTAAAGACATTGTTGCCGAGTGTAACAAAGCCTTCTGTCTCGGTTTTTTTTTTTTTGTTAAAAAAATAGAAACAAAATCAAAATAGGAAACTAATTTTTTTTTTATAGCTTTTCTTCTTCGGTGAATGATCGGAGAGATCCACACCGAAACCCTAATCACCGGATCTGTCCCTCTTCGCATGAGGTATTCCGCCTGAAGGGGACCTTCCGAGACCGTACGATTACCAGATCCGGATCGATCTGCGGCCGTCCGATCGAGATGCCACCGCACGGGGACCTGGACAGGCAGATTGAGCATCTGAGGGAATGCAAGTACCTGCCGGAGGCGGAGGTGAAGGCGCTGTGCGAGCAGGCAAGGGCGATCCTCGTGGAGGAGTGGAACGTGCAGCCGGTGAGATGCCCTGTCACTGTTTGCGGCGACATACACGGCCAGTTCCACGACTTAATCGAGCTCTTCCGGATCGGAGGTGACGCCCCCGACACCAACTATCTTTTCATGGGAGATTATGTAGGTACGTTCCATGATCCAGTTCGATCTTTGCTTTCCTATTTTTTTTTCGAATTTTTGTGATTTTTTTTTATAGTTCTTATGCTATTTTTGTGTGTAGTTGTAGATAGTTTAGATCATAGTATTCTATTGGGTATCTGAATTTTTGAGAGAATGGATTTGCTATGAATTTATAACTAGATATCCTATCGGGAGTAAATCTTCTATTTTTTAATTTTCTGTTTTTTTATATGGTTTTAAATTCTTTTTTAATAAGGAAAAATTGGTTTCAGTGGCCTGTTGTGATCTTTAACCAAGTGTCTTGTTTTGAGCTACTGGTGATGTTAGGCTTTGAATAATTTTGGAAGTTTGGTCATTGGTGGTATGTCTGTTTTGTTTATATTTTGAACTTTCTTTAGGATGGCATGTCTGTTTGTAGTCTGCTGTGTTTGGCTTGTTTCAAAATTTCATGGTGAATTTTCACTCGAGAAAGAAATATTGTCAGGATGTTTACTATGATGGGTCTGTTGCTGTTTTGGTTGGAGTTGTAGTACGATCATTCTATTTTTTATTCATCAAGAATTAATCCGAGAGAATATTTTCTTTGCCTTCCTCTTAGTTATGAAACCTAAGTGTCAATTCTATTACTGCTTGTTAATTTAATTTTTTGTGATTTTGCCTGTTTAGATGGTTCTTCTGTTGTGGGTGAGTAGAAAGTTACCGTATGTTTGAGAAAAGAAAAATAGAAAAAAAAATGTTAGGCAGGATTAGTTCCTAATAGATTGCTTAAGATTGCAGTGATTAACATATTTTTGGATTTTTAAACTGATTTTCATTTATTGTTTACATTACTCATTATTCATTTTATTTATCTTTATCAGTGGTGGTTGAGAAGATTTATCCATATTTGAGTTCAGCATGAAAACCTAATTCCCACATGTTCCCTACGTCATATTTTTGGCAGCCTTACAATCAAATATAGATATTGATTTCTGATGTCATATTATAAAAGATAAAAACAAACAAACAAACAAACTAATAAACCAGCCAACAGAAACATGATTGGCAGTTGTTCTAAGCTGTGCATCAACATTTCCTAATACACTGCTTAAGAAGCTGGTATGCTTGATAAGAAAAGTATTCATATATTTTATGATTTTTTAGAAGGGGAGCTGCATCATATTTGAGAAGGGATCTGCATTATATATAAGTGATGGTTGCAGTAGGGATGTTCCTAAGAAAAACTTTTCCTTGCTCTTTCAAATGACTGAGTTTGTTTGAGAAAAATATTCATAGATTTCATGATTTTAGAAGGGAAGGTGCATCATATTTGAGTTTGACATGATAGCTTAATCCACCCACGATCTTTATCCATTAGGTCTCTTTTTTCAGTATGTTTATGAACAGTGAACACATAGATCCTGACATCTGATTTCTTATGTGGATGTATGACTTGATTATTGCTTGATCAACACAGAAATGCTCATAGATGTGTTAATGCATGCGCTAAGTTTTGTTTTTCACAATCCTATAGTCCTGAAGATCATGCATATATCAATTCCATGGAAAAAATATAATTTGGGGTCCTTCCATACCAGCATTAGTATTCAAGGTTGAATGGAAACTGTGGATCATAGGGTATTAGTTGATGGGGCTTAGAGTTTCTCTTTTATTTAAATGTTTCCATTCTTGGGACAATATTAGACTGAGAGATCTTTCTATACCAACATGATTATTCAGGGTTGGATGGTAACTGTGGATCCCATACAATGAGTTGGTGATCTTGTACAAATATGTTGATTTGAATGGAAGTGATTGACTATCAAAATCCCTTCCCATGGTGAATTTAGTGATTGTTAACCTACAGTTTTTTTTTGTTGAAACTTTACCAGCACTTATAGACAGTTTTATTTCATGTTTTTTTTTTATGTGATTGCATGGGTCAAAGCATTGAATGTAAATTGGACATGGTCAAATTAGTGTCTAGCCGCTGGCTCATCTTTTCAGAATTTCAATGTGCACAGAATTGAAGTCTGCAGAATGTTACTTTTTATCCATGCTAAATAGATGGTCTTGTTTGTGCATGTTTTTTTCTGTGTACCAAGTCATAAACAATGATCATTGTCACTTTAAATAAATTTCTGAGTAAAATTTTATGTACTAATTTATCATATTGCTTAAACTGTAATATGCTTCTGTCACTATCTATATTTTTTTCCTAGTGTAGATCGTGGGTATTATTCAGTGGAGACAGTCACACTCCTAGTTGCCCTGAAAGTTCGATACAGAGACAGAATTACAATTCTGAGAGGAAACCATGAGAGCCGGCAAATAACACAAGTGTAAGTCCTAGTTTATATTTATAATTTCGTAACTCAACATTTAATATATGGCTAACCAATTATTATCTAAGGTTCATGTATTGTGTATAACATTCTTTTGATTTAATGCTTATAGAATACTTGGTATTTTTTTTACTGCCAGAACATCTTCCTAGGAATTCTTTGTTTAGAAGACTGAAGCCATGGCATGTAAAATTCACTGTCTGGTGCGTTTACATACGGAACAGTTAGCATGCATCAATCACCTTACATGGGCAATGATTGCTTTCAAGATGATTTTTTTTTCATCCTTAAAACTCATTGCAGGATGAGTCACCATAAGATTTGTTTTATATTTATATGAATTTGTGTATTCATTGCTCACTATGTAGCTTTTGAAGCTGAAGTTCTTCACTAATTTGCTTGTCTGGATGGCACCTGCTGTTGGTTAGCAGTATTCATTTTTTCAATGTGCTGATATAGTTTAGCTTGTGACTCCTTGTTTGACATAAAGAATTGTAGATTAGAATTGCAAGTGAAATGTAGGAAACAAAGAACACTAAAAAAGTACTAGTTAAATGAGAATGCAGATTTGAGATAATAGGCTATCGAATTAATGAGGAAAATTTATGTAGATTTAGACTGGCACTTATGTTTTTTGTATGTTGTTGTTATGAGAAATTATTGTCTCTCCCTGCCTTTTTTTTTATTGTTAAGTGATGGGACTTGAACCTGACACTCATGGTTGAAAATTCTGTCGTCAAGGGTTATGTGTCACTGCTATTAAAAAGTTTAAAAATGTCATAGAAAAGTGGATTTCTCAAGAGAATATTTAAGGAGATACGACACGAAGAAAGAAAGAAGGTTTTCTTTTATTCCATTTCTTGTATTTTATCAGCTATAGCTATGCATGTTGATGGAAGTATTTTTTGATATGCTGCATAACATAACATACTGTCCATATGATCTTCTAACTGAATCTCAAACTTGGATTCCAATGAGTACCAATGACATGATACAGGCAACCATGCAAGTCTTCTGCAATTTTAATTGAGCATCCTTCGATGTTAGTGGTGCTCTATAAACTTACAAGCCAAGGACATATCTATAAAAGTTAAAATATATTAGAAATATGTGAAGAGAAAATGAAAAAAAAATATTTCATTGAAGAATATTACTATATAGTATACACACATTGATAATAAAGGAAGTGCTTAATATGAAAATATGGAATCCAATATATGAAAACTTCTCAAACATCTCATTCGAACATTATATTTAGTTGTTGGAAACGGGTACTGTCAATTATGTAAATGGTGGGTGAATATGTTAAATCCATTTGACAAGCGTATGTTTCTGAAAAGGCAGTTTCAAACATCTACTCTGGGGCATCTATATGTGCACTTTTATATGTTTTGAAGTATGGTTGGGTATTGTACTCCTAGAAAATCTGAGAGCTCCAGCTACCTCCTGGATTTTTCATTATTAGGATAGTTATTGTTTTGAACAGTATCCCAAGTAGACCTCCAAAATTTGAAAGGTCTATGTGATGAATTATAGGCCTGAGGAAGATGAAAAAAAGGAATATTTGATGAATATCTTTGTAACTACTTGTGATTCATTGTTTTTTTTAGTAATATATATCAATAGATTATAACTGCTAGCATTTTTTTATTGAAGGGAAAATATTTAGAAAGTAACATTAAAATGTTAAACATGAAAAAAGAAGATGAGACAAGACATCTTCTCAAGGAAAACAAACATTGAAAATAAATGAAACCTATCAGCTTACTCAATTACTTGCAGCTGTTGTTCTGATATTACGGCTGCAAACCTCTTTTCTTATGGACCTTTGACCGTGTTTCGGATAGATCTCATGTTATAATGAATTAATGATTGATTAACATATACTGCAGTTTTTAGGCTACTCATATTATCAACTGCCAAAATGGTTAGCTTAAATTGTGAAATGAATTCCCTTTCAACAGACAGACTCGTGATTTTTTTTATAGGTTGGCTGTTAGGTATTTGGATTCGGACACAATTTTGTCACTCCATCTGAAACAAATATATGGAACATTAGGATGTTTTGATTATTAGCTATTTTCTACATATATTTTTTTTAAAAAATCTTACGATCTTAGGTGTCTTAACATTTTGGGTATATGGTTGATTTTTATTGATTGCTGTGTTGGCCTTGGGGACCATTTGACACAGTGATCTGCTCCTAAGAATGGTGAAATGGTTAGCTTAAATGGTGAAATGAATTTCCTTTCAACAGACACAGACTTGTGATTTTTTTTTTTATAGGTTGGCTGTCAGGTATTTGAATTTGGACACAATTTTATCACTCCATTGAAAACAAATATATGGAACATTAGGATACCTTGATTATTAGCTATTTTCTACATATTATTTTTTAAAATCTTATGATCTTAGGTGTCCTAACATTTTGGGTATATGATTGGTATTTATTGATTGCCGTGTTGGCCTTGGGGACTATTGGACACAGTGCTCTGCTCCTAACTTGTATGAGTCAGCACATTGGATGAGCTAAAGAATCTACAAAAACGAGACATTAGCATACACCATATTATGCAAAATGCAATCCAATTGATTTTTTTGGTTGAAGGTGGGACAATTTGTGATTGCTTTAATATCCTTCAGCACAATACTATCATCTGCCCACTTCTTGTACAAGTGTATATTATACGGAAGCGATTATCATCACACGTCGTTATATTATTTAGGTCCATTGTCTGTTTTTGTCCAAATGTGGGGACTTTTGGATTGTTTTTATGTTCCTTGGCACTAGACTATTGTTGTAGAACTGGGGTTTGAACTTCTTCAGGCAATGTATTATTCTCATCTTTAAAGCTGACAGTTGACATTGGTAGACCTGGTTAATAATTCTTGCAGCTCTCTATTCAGTCTTCACACACATTAAAATTATGATCATGACTTTCAACTTTAAAAATGTTATGTTTAGAGATTTTTGTCAGGCTTTTTAGCTAAATCTATTTACTTTTGTAGTAAAATGAATTCTAGTATTCTGACATCTTGCACTCTTGTGTCAGGTATGGTTTCTATGATGAGTGTTTGAGAAAATATGGGAATGCAAATGTCTGGAAGTATTTTACTGATCTTTTTGATTATCTACCGCTTACTGCTCTTATTGAGAGTCAGGTTTGATATCCACATTGGTAGATACTCTTCTTTTCACACTGTAGAACATGATCACTTTCTGATGGATGGTTTTTATTGTATCATGTAGATTTTCTGTCTGCATGGTGGTTTATCCCCATCACTGGATACATTGGATAACATCCGTGCCCTGGATCGCATACAAGAGGTAGCATATACATCTTTACTCCACTGTTCCGTGCATGTACCTGTCTGTTGTACTTTGCCTTTTATTGTGCCTGTTCATTTGCTGATATTGTGTGGTGATGTGGTACATTCCTCGACAAATTGCTCAGTTTTGGTACTTCATGGGCATTGTCTCATCTCTGCTTTTTGAAATATCACTTTTTAAGTCTGGTTTATCATTGTTCCATTGCAAGTGTATGCTTCTACATCTATGCATTCTTGCTTAATTTGTGTAATTTTGATGTCGGTGCTAGTTTTATTTGACAAACAATACCTTGAACAACAAACTGATGTTTGTGACTTTGGCCATTGCCATTAATCTTGATTTGAATTCATCTTCATTATTCGTGACTTATTTGACTTTGTAGTATATGAGAGATCTCCAGAAAAAAAAGGTTTTGATATAATTATGGACTTAGTTGTCATCATGAAGGACCACTATATATATATATATATATATCACCATGCTGCCAGACATTCATGACTCCTGTTTAGTATGTTGGCTGCCACACATCTTTAATTTCATCAGTTTTTGGTATTAAATATCATAATATTTTTTTCTTTTTGAATATTTGGAGTCATGTGACATTTTGAATTGGTTTTATTTGTGAAATTTTGATATCAAATGATTCTTTTTGTTAATCAATAGGTGCCACATGAAGGGCCTATGTGCGACCTCCTGTGGTCTGACCCAGATGATCGATGTGGGTGGGGGATTTCTCCTAGGGGAGCTGGATACACTTTTGGGCAGGACATTGCTGCCCAGTTCAATCACACCAATGGTCTGACTCTCATTTCAAGGGCCCATCAACTTGTTATGGAAGGCTTCAATTGGTGTCAGGTTGGCTGGCATCAAATTCTGGGAAATGCAAATATATATACATATATATACTGATGCAACTATTTTAATGTTAACAGGCATACAAACTTCATTTTAATTGACCATTTCTTTGTTTTCACAGGAAAAAAATGTTGTTACTGTATTTAGCGCTCCAAATTATTGCTACCGCTGTGGGAACATGGCGGCCATACTCGAGATTGGAGAGAATATGGATCAGAATTTCCTCCAGTTCGATCCTGCACCCAGGCAAATTGAGCCTGACACCACGCGCAAGACTCCTGATTATTTTTTATAATTCCTACATTATCCTTCCCCTTTGTTACCGTCTGTTTCTTGCATTTTTTCTTCTGTAGATGTGTCGTAGGACAAAGGAGTTTTGGTAGAACAGAAAATATCAACCAGTATCATTGTCACTGCCATGATTCTTTTGTTTGGACTTTGGAGTTTGTTCTGCTGCTTCTGGCATCTCATGTTATTCTGGAAAGTAATGGAGAGGGCATTTATTGTGCATTATATTTGTATTCTCAAAATCTTTTGTTTTATAGGCCCATTGAGAGGAAAACATGGCAGGGTATAGTTTGCAGGCTTAGTTCCGGTTTGAGTTAAGACAGCGTTTGCTGAACAGAGGCCAGTTTTGAGGCACTGGACCTTTAGAACAAAAGTCAGTTTCATTTTTTCTGAGAAACAAAAGTCAGTTTCATGGGTGGCATTTTTTTTAAGTATCTGAAATCTCAGGCTTTCTAGATGTTCTATTACGTTAATCAAATGCCTGCTATTGTATTATGTAAACTCTAGACTAGTGGAGGGTTTTCACTTGGGAATAACTTTTGATTGTTAAAGTTAGGTTATAAACCTGAAATGGAAGTGAGAAGAGAGTAGGGTGGTTTTTATCATATAATACATATAAATGTGTTATTCCAAGATTTTTATGTGATTTTCACACAGCTAGGGCTGGTAAACGAGTCGAGCAGCTCGGGCTCGGCTCGGTTAAAGCTCGCTCAGGCTCGTTCGATTAGACAAACGAGTCGAGCTTGAACAATTTTTAAAGCTCGGTTTGTAAACGAGCCGAGTCGAGCCCGAGCCCGAACTTATGTTACTTTCACATGTATAAAGTGTTGTGATTTATGAAATGTGACTTTTTAAATGTTAAATAAAATTTTTTTTTAGTTAAACGAACCCGAGCCGAGCCTTGATTCGAGCTTCAGTTTGGTTTGTTTAACAAACGAGCCGAGCCGAGCTTTAATTGAGTTTTTCACGAGCCCAACGAGCTGAGCTTGAACACAAAATGAAACTCGTTTCCGAGCCGAGCCGAGCCTGATACTAAACGAGCCGAGCCTGAGCAGGTCAAAGCTTGGCTCGTTCGGCTCGTTTACCACCCTGACGCAGCCACCCCTCTCCCCGGTTATGCCGGTCTTACAATAATGAATTTCATAATGTTGCCTTTTTATCGTCTTGTAGATGACAAAAATGTGTATTGGCAAGTAGTGAGATCGTTGGAAATAATTGACAAATTGTCCATGTTTCAACGATGGGGACGTCTATTTCCACCAATAAATTTATTCACCCCCCCTCCCAACCAAAAAAAAGAGGAATCATGTTTTGTTTTAAAAACTATTAATCCCACTAACCACCCTTGTCGAACTGGGCTGGATGTCCCGACAGACAGACAGTCCGTCGAAGAAGTTGAAGCTGTCGAAGAAGTTGAAGCTAGTCCTCGACTTGAACCTTGTCGAATTGGTAGGTTATTATGGCGACAGATCTTCTGTCGAACTGGACAAAACCGGTATAGTTGATCGCGGGTCAGCCGACCTTGTTTTTCTTCTCTTAGAAAAACACACAATGGTAAATTGCAACTAAGTTTTGATTATAGTTCAACCCAATCAATCAGCATTGTTGAAGTTAAATTCAATCAAAGAAATTCCGTTGCAACAGAACTCCAAATAAAAAGAAAAAAACAGAGGCTTTGAAATTCCCCCGTCAAAAAAGAAAAATATCAAGCTCCATAGCCTCGCCAGCAGTCTCAAGCTTCAGCTTCTGGAGCCTCATAAGCGCACGAACTCCTTTGTCTCAGATTATACTCTTCTTCTACTTCTCGTCTTCAGCACAATCGAGTTTGCGCAGGTCCTTCGCGGACATGTAGTCGCTCATCTCATCGAAACCGTATGTGTCTCCTCCATCTTCTCCTCCTCCTTATCAAAGCCATTGTTGTGGCGGTCGTCGATCGAGCTGGCCTGTTCTGGTGGGTTGTGAAGGGGGCGGACCGATGAAGCGACGTTCCATAGGCAAAGGCCGCAGCCCCAGTCCACCGCGTAGGAGGGTTTGCCGTCTGATCGGCATCCGAAGACGAGGGGGGCCGACCGCAGGAGGTGGGTGTGGCCACTGCTGCCACGCTTCTTGGATGGGCTGGTCTCGCACACTCATCATAGTCTTCGTCCTTTCCGTACTGCGTCAATGGGAGGTCGGCGATAGAGAGGACGACAACCGTTGGGGGCGGCGAGGTTGAATCTGATGTTTGAGGAGAGAAAAAGAGAGAAGGGGAAAGAAAAGAGGAGAGAGAAAACCATGTGAAAAATGGGGTAGTGGGTTTAGGAATAACATATTTTTAAAGTGGTGGATTTAAAAAGGTTGTGGGATCAGAAAATAAAGCGGTGGGGCTAGACGTCCCCTTCCAACAATCATCACTACTCGAAAGGAAGATGATATATAGAGCTTTAGCGTTCAACTCTTTAGATTTTTTTTTCTAATGTATATATATTAATGAAGTATATACTATTATGAATAACAAAATATAGAACTAGATAAATTAATAATATCTAAGTCCTTATAAACATAGAAAAACCCATATAAGTGCCTACTAAAATTAAAACAGACGTACAAGTCCCTGAAAACTTAGAAAAACCCAATTATCATCCCTGAGTTAAATTTTCATTCAAACTTAATAGAATATTCCCAGAATATTCCATCACATATAATGGTATAGACAATGAAGTCCTTATAAACAGTCATAAAGATAAATTAGTCACTGTAAAAATTCTTCAAGGGTATTTTTATCTTTTACAATGACCAATTTGTCTTTACGATTGTTTATAAGGACTGTAATGTCTATTCAATTAAATGTAAAAGTCTTTCAGGGGCAATTTTGTCTTTTGCAGAGACTAATTTGTCTTTATGATTATTTATAGGGACTGCAATGTGTACACAATTTAATGTAAAAGTTCTTTTAGGGGCGATTTTGTCTTTTGCAGAGACTAATTTGTCTTTATGACTGTTTATAAGGACGTTAATGTCCATACAATTATATGTGATGAAATATTATAAGAATATTCTGTTAAGTTTTGATGAAAATTTAACTCAGGGATGATAATTGGGTTTTTCTGAGTTTTCAGGGACTCGTACGTCTGTCCCAATTTTAGTAGAGACTTATATGGGTTTTTTCATGTTTGTAGGGATTTAGATGTCTTTAATTAATAAACATTTTTCTCAAATAATAATTTTTTGGAAATACGCATACTACTCCTTATAAACATATGAAAATCCAGATAACCCTCTCACTTTTCTCAAAATCCACATAGCCCCCCCCTCCCCCCACAAACATATCTAAAATCCAAATCACCTCTTCTGTCAGTTATGTTAACTATGAGTTATTTGAATTTAATTCAACTGTGTCAATTTATTTTTATACCCTTATCTAAACAAACCTAAACCTAAAATCCCTTTCTTCCTCTTATTCTTCTTCCTCTTCTTCACCTAAATAAACCTAAATCTAACACCCCCTTCTTCCTCTTCCTCTTCCACTTCTTTCTTTCTTTCTTCTTCTTCTTCTTCTTCTTCTTCTTCTGCACCTAAACAAACCTAAACCCAACATCCCCTTTTTCTTCTTCTTCTTTATCTAAACAAACATAAACATAACACTCTCTTCTTCTTCTTCACCTAAACAAACCCAAACCTAACATTCTAGTCCTCCTTCTCCTCCTTCTTCTTGAAGCTCAAAGTTAATTTGGGTTGTTTAGAGGGGTAAAAACGTAATTGTGAGGGGGTTATTTGTGTTTTTCTTAGTTTACTAGAGGTTATTGAATTATTGCATTTTGTCTGGGTTATGATAACGGAATATTCCAAGCATATTTCAGTTTTATCAATGGTTATTTAACATAGGGGCCTAGGGGGTTCATTTGGATTTTGGAAAAAAGACAGGGAGTTATTTGGATTTTCATATGTTTTGGGGGGGTTGTATGGATTTTTTTCCCTAATTTTTTTATTTTTTCATATACTACACTAGCAGAGTATCCATCATTGAAGTGCAGATTGTTGTAAAAACGGACTGAGTGTATCCGTGCCAATCTCAAAATGGAGATGAGATGAGGATTGAATGATTCAAATGGCCATATGAAACCCTCAATCTAGTTGCACAGGTTGAATCTCCCTTAAAAGGAGGTGATTTGAGTATCGTCCGCTTCACAATTGTACCAGCCTCCTTTGTCTTCCAGAGTTAGTGCCTCTTGTTCATCCTTAGGAATTCTTATGGGCGCGTCTATCCCCACTAATTGATTCCCTTAACCCACCATCAAAAAACAATAACGATGTTTGGCTGTTCCCGTCAATCTAGGTTGATCGAACTTGGTCGTTATTTCATATTTTGGGTGATCGAATTTGGTCGCCATTTTAGGTTTTGGGTGACCAAATTTGGTCGCCATTTCAGATTTTTGGAGACCAAACTTCGTCGCCATTTCAGATTTTTAACGACCAAATTTGGTTGAACAGGGTATAGATATTGCATGTTTTTGACATAGCAATATCTACCTATTTTTTATAAACAAATAAATTTTTGGGTTTATATATCATATTTTACATTTATTCTTTTATCTAAACAGCAGCTAAGGGACTGAAATAATATAAGTATGTATACTTTCAATTAATTCAATTTTTCATAAAAAAATATCTTATTAGACAAATATATATAATTTTTAAGCTTCATTTAAATTTGTGGTTAAGCGGATCTTTGTTTTAAAAAAAAAACCTACGAGTTGATTCAAATACATTTTATATCTGACTTTTGAAAATTTATCTCACTTATGTAAAAAAATTGTTCATATGTTCTACATTTAAGAATAATGATTGATTCTCCCTACATTACAACTCAGACTTGGAGTGGCATGAAGGATCCAAGGAAGATGCATGTCACATGATTAAGTTTTCAAGAAAAGAAATTATAAATTTTATCACAAACTTTGTTCGACCAAGTTCGGTTGCTCAAAACCTGAAATGACAACCAAGTTCGATCGCCCAAAATATAAAATGACGACCAAGTTTGGTCGTCCAAAACTTAAAGTATTGACTAAGTTTGGTCGTCCTGACCGGATCGATGAAAATAGAAAAAACACTTATTTTCGATGGTGGGTTAAGTGAATCCCCCAGTGGGAATAGACACGCCCAATCTTTTTTCTTTCCTCTTCAATCATCTAGAATGATCGGTTCCTTTGCCACCCCAAGCAACTGCAAGAGCCTTGTGAGTGAGCTGAACCTTCTCGATGGGTTCGAGGCAACAGAATACTATGGGAAATCGCACCCTCATTAAATTCCAATACAACAAAAAAAAGGGCCTTTTGTGATCAATATTTTAAGGAATTGTCACCTAAAATAATGATAAGATGACATTTAAAGATGTTTGTTATAATAAATATTATTTTAGTGACTATCATCTTTGTATGTCACAATATTCTATATATTTTTGTGACAATTGTCTTAAACGGTCTCTCACCTAACTAACAATTATCATGACATATAATTTTAAAAAGGATTAAAAACATTTACATCTCTACAAACATTGATAATCCTATACTCTGGAAAATCGCACCCTCATTAAATTCCACTGCAACAAAAAAAAGGGCCTTGTGTGACCAATATTTTAAGTAATTGTCATCTAAAATAATGATAAGATGACATTTAAAAATGTTTGTTATAATAAATATTATTTTTAGTGACTATTATCTTTGTATGTCACAATATTCTATATATTTTTGTGACAATTGTCTTAAACGGTCTCTCACCTAACTAACAATTATCATGACATATAATTTTAAAAAGGGTTAAAGACATTTACATCCCTACAAACATTGGTAATTATATATATGTTTCTATCAAAGTTGGGGCACATATACAGGTCCCTAAGAACTCATAAAAACCCAATTATCATCCCTGGAGGAAATTTTCATCCAAATTAACGGAATATTTTTAGAATATTTCATCACCATGTACTTGTGTATGCATTATAGTTCCTATAAATAACCATAACGCAAAAGACCAAATTCTCTTTATAGAATATTTTTTCATCTTTTACCTCGACATTGTTTGGAAAGGTTGAAAAATTAGGGATAATTTAGTCATTTCATGGTATGAGTTAGAGTTAACTAAGATAATTTGAATTGTGATTAAATTTTGTAGAAGATAGGGATGTATACGGTTTTTGTGAGTTTTCAAGGACTTGTACGTTGGTCCCAACTTTGATAGGGATTTATATGGGATTATCCATGTTTATAGGGACCTAAATGTCTTTAACCATTTCAAAAAATCACCAAAGATTATTGGTGATGCTCACCATTGGATTGTCGTTAAAAACATGACACAGATTTGGAATACCATGTCTAATAATCCTTTAATTGTTATTCATACCCAATTAGGCAATTAAATAATTGCCCAACATGATATTTTTCATATCATCCCCATGCATAAAAGGCAGTATTTTTGGCATTCATTCACTTTCTTCATATTTGTTTTGGCATTCATTCACCTTATTCATCATATTTCTTCATCAAATTCAATTTCTTCATATACCTGATCAACTCCCCTACCATCTCCTCTATCCCCTTCCAAATCCCCCTGTTCATCGAAAAAAAAGTTTCAGCCCCCAACCCGCTTTGTTAAGGCTGACTATGAGATTCATCAAATGGGAATAGTGTTAGAGTAGTGTTCTAAAAGCCATGACTTATGTAATAAACTTTATTATTAAGATTGTTTAAGCATTTTGATGAGAATTATTATTGGCAAGTAATTGCGTTATATTGTTTGAAATATTATACTTGTTTTAATTTGGTCATTTAATTTACACTGTATATAATCATGTGTGTAGAGTTTGGCTTACACACGAAAGATCAAATTATCAGTTCCCTGTGAATTATAATTTGAGGTTCATAACCTTAGATGAACTTGGATAATCCATTGGATAAAGGCTGTTGCGCAATTCATCTTACATAGTCTATCTTAACTATGAGAGACCGATTCATAGGTTTTGAGTGATTGTGCTAGTACACAGTGTGTGTATTGAACAGATCAAGTTGGGATAATTATTTTTGTACTGGCTAGATAAAATAATTTACACCCCATATGTATTATGATTGTTTATGCTCTTAATCCTAAAATGGTTCTTAGACATGTGCATTTGTTATTTGTCATTTTGATTCACTAAATAGTGAGATTCTCTTATGGATCAATATGCTCGGTGAGTTGGTTGATAATAACACTTATATGATGGATATTTGCTATTGATGGAAGTTAGTCTCCGATAGGAGATTAATGATACTCTCTTGAAGATGCTTATAAGTTTTGATCATGTCAAACTCGACCGGTGGATTTAATTATTGATCAACAGACTTGGAGTATATGCTTCATTTTTTATAAAAGCATGTACCTCATTAGATGAGGTATACTATTTTTAAAAAATTCAAAACACATATAGATTGGAATTGAGACTGAAAATGGGGCTGGATGTAACATTATCCTTTAATTCTGAGTTGAATTATGGTACCCAGGCCCATAGGAGCCAATTTTTTATTTCTCCTTTAGGTCCCTGCCCTAGCCTATAAATATGTGGCTTCCTCTCTCTCTCTCTCTGTGACAATTGGATTTCCGCCAAAATCAAAACCCTACCCCAGAAATCCTTTAGGATCTCTAGATCCAGAAAAGGTGAGGAAATAATGAGAGAAAGAGAGTGAAGGAATTCACGGTTGTCGTTTGAAGCAAGAAGGAGACCACACTCCGTCGCGAATCTACAACATAGGAAGGACATATGGCAAAAGCTCTGAAGGTTCAGATCGAGCAATCCATCATTGTGTATTAGATCCGATCTTCTTCTTTGGTAGCTACACACAACCCGTATCCATTCACATAAAAACAAGACGATAAATAAATCAATAACCATAATAGCCGGATTAAGATTGGCGCAAAACAAAGTTAGCACATATCTACAATCTAGACTATTCACATGGTATATAGATCTAATTGTTTGTCATGTGGATGGAGAACATGGTTGTATTCGATCTATATGCAGTATCAATGAGACGCCAATGCAATTATATGTAAAAAAACATCCATTTCAGATTTAGATTTGGTGGATATTGATATATTATTATCCAATTTATATATATGCATGCACACATGTATAGATAGATTTTTTTTGTTTTATATAAAACCAATAAAAATAAAATAATAAAAAGTGATGATATGGCATGACCAATTTATATATTTGATAAATATATCAAATTATCATTTAAATATATTGATGTTAAAAATATGTATTTTTCTCATTCTTACCATTAATCTAAAATCAAATATCATAAATAAGGGTAAAATTGTAAATGAAAACATTGCAAAGGAAGGAACGGACTTGAACACTTCCTATTAATAATATAGAAATTCCATTGGGTTGCAGTCCTATCTCGAATTTCTTTTATGGAATTGCACGGTGGAAGGAAAAAGTGGAAGAGAGAAGGAGCAAGAGAAAGAGAGAGTGGGGGGGGGGGGGGGAGGCAGCAGAGGGCAGCAATGGTGGGAAGAGGAAGGCGTGGCGGCGATGAGTGGAGGAAGCGGCAAAGGAGGCTATGAAGTAGGGCGGTGGGAGGAGGAGAGGGTAAGAGAAAAAGAGAGAAGGGGGGGGGGGGTGGAGGTGGCCAGGAGAGGACTTCGGGACCCTGTCCACCTTCTCTCTTTCTCTCTCCCAACCATTCCATCCTACTGCCATCGTGACCACCTCCGCCCACTGCTTGCCCCGCCACCCTCACTCTCTCTCTATTTTCTCTTTCTCCCCCTCCTGCTTACTCCATCCATTGTCGTTGCGCCCTCCTTTGTTGCTGCCCTTCGCTGCCTCCCCAACCCCCTTCTCTCTCTCTCTCTCCTTCCACCATACAAATATAAAATCCCATCCCTAATTTTTTTTTGGGAATGTTAGATTATATGTGTTATGTCATTACATAATGTATTACACATGTAACTCCTATGTATTTATATATATAAATGATTTAGACCCTAAGAGGAATCCAATGATTCTCATTCACTTTCTCTGATTATAACATGATATATCAGAGCCATAGTAATTTTTTTTTGAATCTCTCACCTTGTGACATAGCACACCTTTGTGCATCTTCTCACGGGTTTGTCCATTTCCAGGCCCATCGTGCAGCCATCTCCACCCTATCATGCTTTCTCCGTCACACCAATGCTACCCGCGGCCCTCCGCACATCACTGCATGACATCGTGCCACTGTGCCCCGCGGCTCGTAGCACACCTTTCGCTCTGCAGCGCTTCACGCGTGACTGCAACTCCATGGCCCTCTACATACCCTCTGCACTCCTCTATGTGCTCTCCGTTCCATGCACGACCTTGCACACCTCATTGCGGTCACCCATGTTGGTCGCAGTCCCATCTGCCTCTGCGCAACCCCATACGCATCTCATAGCTCCTGGCGCCCTCCCACACGCTGCCATCGCGAGCCGCACTCCACGTGCCATTGTGTGCATCTGCCCCTGCCCTCGCAAGCCAATGCACCTTCACGCCAGCGAGTTCTAGCACAGCGATAGCGCTTTCCAACGCGCCTGGATGCGCTCACGCGATCACCGCGTGCCACGCACGAAAGCAAGTCTGGATCCTCGCGCGCCCGCGTCTTGGGATCCTCAGGATCTTGCCCCTTGCATTCCTCCATGCACCCTCTGCATGCCACTACATGCTCTCCACACCACGCACGATCTCGCGCAGCTCTATATGGTCACGCACGTTGCTCACGGTCCCATCTGCCCCCGTGCCCTCCGTGCGTCCCTATACGCGTCGCACAACTTTTGTTACCCTCCGTGCGTCCTTATACCTGTAAATGCAATGAAAATTTACAGGTAGGCCAATGCCAGTACCAGGAGAACAATTATGCAGTCAGATTTTCAATCAGAGCACCCCAACTCACACAGGTAGCTAAAAGCCAAAATTCCAACGACTTTAATCGAAAAAATAAGGCTCTAAATGACACAAGCATAACAAAAAGAGAGAGAGAGAGAACCCATTTCCAAGCCAAACCTACTCTAAAAAAAAAGCCCTTTCCAAAACCCAGGTTAAACCTAGCTTAACCCCTGTCAAACCCTAACCCATTTCCTACCCAGGTTTTGCCCACTGAACCAGACACCAGGCGGCTAATTCCCACTAGCCGTCCTCTTTTAGGCAGCTAATTTTCACTAGCCGATCCTTCACCTACACCTGAACTCCCAAACCTCCTTTATCAAGTTTCTGAAGCAGAAGTGGATTCCTGTTTTTCACATTTGTGTGCAGCATGCCCGTATCTCATAGCGGAGACCCCACAAACTCCCCCACGAAGGCGATCAAATCCACCCCCAACGTTTCCTGCTTTTTTGAGAAAGCAGGTGGTGATCACAAACACACCTGAATCCTCCTGAGGAGCTGTCGGCCGCCTCAGCAAGGAACTAAAGACACCCTCCCCCCTTTCGAGAGACGATTTGACCGAGCCTGCCAAGGCACGCCCCAGATCCGAATCCCCGAAGAATCACCACACACGTGGGAACGAGGGCACCCCAAAACACACCCCGGGAAAATATCTTTTTCGGAGGCCCCGCGCCCCTGGGAAACCCCCGAAAAATGATACCGACAATCACCACCACCGAAACCCTCCCTCCCTTCACTCTCAGATCCTCTGCCGCAACCGCATTGAAGAGTTTGACATTGGGTCTCCCCAGGAGTGGCTCGTGAGGGTAGAAGAGAAGAGGGTTGTGTGAAGACGAGCGTAGACGTCCGTCTCGTTATAGGGGATGCAGAACTCGTCGAGGAAGTGGTGGAATGTTTATATGACAGGAGGGGTAAAATTGTCATTGTCAATGTAATTTTAGAGCGTTAAAAGAAGACAAATATTTAAATCAAGGCTTTGAAATGTTCAAATCCGTGAACATATTTTTAACTTGAAAGTTTATTTGGATTTATGTGTATATTTATAGAAAAGTTGGGACAAGTGAATATTAGACATATTACAAAGATTATATGAATTTTTTATTAATTTTTTCCTCTAGTGGGATAGCAATCTAACCTGTAAGCCATAATGTGCGCCAAAAAGCACATGGAAAACAATCAATCTAGATGAGAAGACGAAAGTCGTTGACTTTACCATATACCATTTGCACAAACTGAATTCTAAAAACAATGTATAAACTCCCAGTTATATTATTTTACAAAAAAAAGGATAGACTGGTTTGGGGAACGGGGGGTTATAAACCCACCCCATGCAACGAGAAAACCACCCCATTATTAATAGAATTTATGCACTCTGAGACCAAAGGAAAACCACCCCTACCAAAGTCATCCCATTTTGAGCCAAACCCACCCCCTCTACTGTACACCCCATGCTCGACAGAACATTTGTCGATAATATTTTCATCCATCGACATTTGTGATGTCGATCTATACAGAAAAATACATTTGTTTTCTATCACATGTTCGACAACACAAATGTCGACCAAATCATCATCTCTCGACAACTGGGGTGTCGATCCATACAGAACATAACACTTATTTTCTGTCACATGTTTGACAATAACATTGTTGATAGGAGCTTCATTTTTCGACACCTGGGGTGTCGATACTTACAGGACATAACACAGTTGTTTTATGTGACATGTTCGATAGTACAAGTGTCGACATTATCTTCATATGTCGACAATTGGGGTGTCGAACCTTACAGAAAATTATATACTTGTTTTCTGTAAGTACTTTGATAACTATATTACTCCTTAGGATGCTCCACTATCAAATGTAACACTTATATCAATAAATTACATTGAATAACAAGCTACAAAGAACAGACAATCATCAAATTCTATTATTGCACCACCGAACCAACCACCTAATACAAGTATACATTTTAAAATTGTGCATCAGCACTTATATTGATAATCAACAAACACACGTTGAAAATTCAACATTAAACAGCCAAATACATTGAACATTGTTAATCAGCCAAATACACACCCCAAAATTTTGTGCATCAATACATATTGATCTTCTTGTGGATTTGCTTGAACTTCATCATTTTGAGAACTCGGCACCACATCATTGGTATGATTTTTTTATTGGAAGCTGTAGGTCGAATATGTTTCTTGGAAGTCATACTGCATTGTAAAAATAAGTAAAATACTCAATCATATACAAGAAATTAAGTAAGTACACATGATGAATTGACATATACTAGGGTGTGTTCAATACTATATCAAAACAATATTCCAACCAATCATTCATATGCCAATCAATACGGGAATTCAACCACATCTCTACCTTGAAGCCTTAATCCCCTTCATAATATCTTAATTTATCTAGCTTTCTATGTTAAAATTCCAATGAAATTAAAGATACATCATATAAAGATTTTTTTCTTGAACTAGATGGACTGGGAAAACACCCAAGATGATATAATTATAATGAAAGAACAATAGTAAAATAAATGTGGGTAACATTTGTTTGAGAAAGAACAACATAGACTTAGTCTTGTGTTTTTAAACATATACACCTACATAAACATATTTATTCAAGCTCTAAAATAATAACTTGTTTGAACAATATAGGGGTATGATTTTTAATACCCACTTGTTTGAATACCCATAAGGATCATATACACACAAAAACAAAAGGGTTATGCTTTTAAATAAAACACCAATTACAAAATAATCTAAACCACCTCCCCCCCTCCCAAAAAAACCCATACTCCTTAGCACATCCCAAAAACCTCACCAAAACACAGATAAATTCCGCATACCACCCCAACTCATCCAAGATCATGTTAGTAAACCTATCCTAAAACTATTCCAAAAACTCCCAATTAGAATGTGAATCAACATTCATTGATAATCTAGGGTTTCAAAGCACAAAATCATTGATCAGCTTGGATTTCAAAGGACAAAATAATTGATCAGCTAGAGTTTTAAAGGATAAAAAAATAACACAAACAATACCAACAAGAAAAAGAAGAAGATGGAGGAAGAAGGGTATTTACCAATACCGGAGGCGGCCAAGGAAAGAGAGGAAAGCGGGTGGAAGATGGGACGGCGATCGGTGGGCGTCATGGTGGTGATCGGAAGGGGGGCTCACGGTGGGAGATGGGTTGAAGAGAGAGAGAGAGAGAGAAACCAAAATGAGTTGGGGGTTGTTTTACTTTGTTCACACCCTTACATTTAGCATGGAGTGGTTTTGTAAATTTAAAAAAATATGCGGGGTGGGTTTCTATCGGGGTGATTTTCCACTAAATGGGGGTGTCAATACCAGTCCCCCTTTGGGAACATGACAAGCTGTACGGAGGATGCCTCTGCCAGTAAACAGACAGAACGGTCTACTTGATACTGGAACCGTGCATATCTCCAAAAGCAAAGCACTTATTAGTTCTGTCTTTCTTCCCCAATCTCCAATAACTCATACTCTCCTTCCAAACATGAACATCTGCAAGCTTGACTTGGCTGTTCTCTTCACTCCCTGCAGAGACTCTATCGTCAATCACTTCGATTACCTCTACTCGCTCAGCGATCATGTCCGATCACTCGAGAAGGAGACAAACGAGCTGAGGGACCTGAGAAACGACGAGGAGAGAAAGCTCGAAGACGCGGAGAGGCGTGGCTTCGCACGTCCACACCAAGTGGATGGTTGGCTTGCAACGGTCCGGTCCCTCGACACCAAATCATCCGCCATTCAAGCCGACTTTAACAAGCTTTGCGTCTGCCTCGGATGTTGCCGGCTCAACTTCTTGTCGGGATACAGTATCGGGAGGAGAGCATCGAAGTTGCTCAAAGAGGTTGTTGAGGCAAAGCAAAAACCGGCCGAATTCAAGGACAAATTGGCTGAGCGTTTGCTCCCCAGTCGCGTCAAGGACATCGCTGGACCGTCGACCGTCGGCACGGAATCAACCCTCGCATCGGCGTTGAAAGAGCTTTCCGACTGCTTCAATAGAGAAGAAGCGAGCATCGTTGGTATTTATGGGGCAGGTGGTATCGGGAAGACGACCCTGCTCAAGAGGTTCAACAATGAGTTCCGTGGAGGAGTCGATCACGGGTTCGATGAGGTGATGCTCGTCGTGGTATCCAAGGAGCCAAACTTGGGGAGGATTCAGAAGGAGATCGGGAAGAGATTTGGGTTGTCGTGGGCTGAGGGCGCGAGCGTCGATGAACGGGCATCGGACTTGTTGGATTTACTGTCCAAGACGAAGTTTGTGCTTCTTTTGGATGATTTATGGGGGGCGATCGATCTTGACATGCTGGGGATCCCTTACCCCAATGAGAGGAACAAGTGCAAAGTGGTGGTGGCGTCGAGATTCGAGCATGTGTGCGATGACATGGGTGTCGGAGACAAGAAGATCAAGCTCAGGTACTTGGAGAAGGACGAGGCGTGGGACCTTTTCAGAAAGAGTGCGGGCGAGACACATGTTGATTCTTTTGATATACGTCCAATTGCGGAGGACATCACCAGGGAGTGTGGTGGACTTCCCCTCGCCCTCATTGTCGTCGGGCGAGCGATGGCAAGCAAAAAAACTGAGGAGGAGTGGGAGCATGCGGCATCTGCGTTGAAGAGGCATTGGCCGTCGGAGATTCGAGGTATGGAAGAAAAGTTATTCCACCAACTTAAGATTAGCTATGATAGTTTGCCTGATGTTAGGACGCGTGAGTGTTTCTTGTATTGTTGTCTATTCCCCGAGGATCACAGCATTTTTAAATCTCAACTTGTGGAACTTTGGATTGGCGAAGGGTTTATGGATGAGTATGGTGATGATCTGGACATTGCGCATAATAAGGTTCACGACATCATTGGTTTTTTGAAATCCGTGTGCTTGTTGGAGGGGGGTGAAGATGAGAACACCACTGTGAAGATGCATGATGTCATTCGGGACATGGCCTTATGGATTGTTAATGTGTTCCGTGGAGGCGAAAACCATAAGTTTTTGGTGAATGCTGGTGTTGGATTGAAAGAAGTGCCTGATACGGAGAAATGGATGGAAGCTGAAAGGATATCGCTGATGCTTAATGAAGTTGTTGATTTGCCAGAGAGAGCTCCCAATTGTTCTCATTTATTGACCCTGCTGCTCCAAAACAACCAAAATATTAGTAGAATACCAACGGGATTTTTCGAGTTCATGCCATTACTTCGAGTCTTGGACTTGTCTTGGACCAGCATTGAGGAACTTCCAGTGGGGATAGGGGAGCTCGTTGAGCTTCGACATCTTGATCTTTCTGCAACAAATATCGCAACATTGCCTAAAGAACTGGGTGGGCTTGCGAGATTGAGGCGACTCCGTTTGCAGAGAACTGATTCTCTTATTTCGATTCCTAATAATGTTATATCAAGACTTTTGGGGTTGCAGGTGCTGGATCTACAGGACAGTGGGTATGTGATAGGTGGAGGAGATGAAGAAGTTGATGACTTGGACAACGACATAGACCGGCAAGTTGGTTTGCAAGATTTGGAACAGTTGGAGAGACTAAAGGATCTTCGGCTCGAGCTAAAATCCGATCATTCTGTCCACCAATTCTTGGCTTCACGGAAACTTCGAAAGATCACTTCATATCTAGCAGTAATAGAATGCCCAAGCTTGACATCCTTTATTCTATCATCATCTTCTGGAGACATGGAAAGACTTCAAAATCTTGAATTGATCGGTTGTAGACACATGAAGGAATTAATAATTGGTGAAGAGGATGACTATTTTTTACTAAAGAGCCTTAAATTTCTCACTCTAAAGGGTCTTCGCAGATTGGAGTCTATAATTGCACCACACAATACCCTTCGCAATTTACGTAATTTGCGTGTTCAGCATTGTGATGCACTGAAAAACATCAATTGGGTTTCACGGCTTCGGTATCTGGAGAGGATAAGCTTGGAATACTGTAACGGAATGAAACACATAGCTGAAGTGGTGGTGGATGATATTGAAAATTCTCTCCTGCCTTTCACTCAAGTGAAAATTTTAGAAATTCGCATGCTACCTGAATTGCTTAGCATATGCACACATCCATTAACTTTTCCTTCATTGGAGTCTCTCAACGTGCGCCAATGCCCAAAGATGATTGAACTCCCAGTGCTCGGTGCTCCTAATCTTAAACAGATACAAGGAGAGCAAGAATGGTGGGATGAGCTCAGGTGGGAAAGCAAATCTGCTTTCCAAGCGAAGTTCAGAGTGAATTAATTCTGTTGTATTGGTTCTTTGTTTCTAGTGTATCCATTCATCATTTGATAAGGATCTGTTCAGCTGTCAATTTTCTTAGTTTCTAAGTTCAGTGTGTGTCGTTCCTCAAATGATCTGAACGATTTTAATTTGGGAAATATGTAAATTGAGATTTGATCTAATTCTTGCATAGATTCCATACCTGTCAATGGAATAAAAGTTTAATAGAGAATAATTGTATTCTGATTGGTATATTTCAACTCACCGGTTCCTACTGTTAGATTGGTTCTTTATGGTTTTGTCTCAGGATTACAATAATGTTTGTAAAATTTTGTATGATACCTCTGATTAGATGATCAATGTGCATTCAGTAAAAGTGGAGCATATGTGAGCCCAATTTGGTTAAGAGCATGATACAATCCTGGCCTGATCCCTCAATTGACAACTGAACTCATTTTTTGAATATCAGTGTCTTGAGTATTTAAGAACCCATGCTGAATTACCAATGCAACAAATGATTTTGCACCAGATGTCATTGAGGCAAAATGCTGGCTGTATTGATCCATATTTCCATAGATGGAACTACCGTAGATGCCATAGTTTTAATCTTTTTCATGGATTCTGCAATGTTATATTTTTCTTTTGTTGTTTATTTTGGAGTTCTCAATCTTGTTTTATGCAGATTTAGCAACAGAGTGTCATATCAGATTCTCAGATGGATCTGCAGTGGGGGAGATCTTAATAATTAGAGAAGTTGACGTTGCTTGCAGCAAAGGTCCAATTTCAAACACTGGCAAATAGGTGCAATTTTAAACTCTTCCTGACATCCATATTGCAAATATGGGTCTAATGCAAAACTTAAAATTCCTTGCATCCACAAAATTACAAAAATGCAAAGATAGTGTGCTCCTTTCTTACTCCATATATAAAAGTCTCAATCTATTTTAATTTTTAAGTAATGATGATTACGTCTAACTGACATCTGCGACAATGCTGGAAACACTCAAGTGCTGGATTATTTATGGATTAATTTATGATGATCTGACCAGAGAGAAACTTTTCCAATTATTCAACCTTTCACCATTACAGCTGATGATTCAAGCTAATATAGGCCAATTTTTTTCAGCATTGAAGCCAACCCCATATAAAATTGGTTCTTGTTTATTCTTTCATTCGTTGCATGGTACGGTGTTCCCTCAACTTGGTACTTGATTTCAAAAGTAGACTTTAACTGGTCCATCATTAGAGTTCCCTGATCTATCTTTTGTAGGATCTCTTGATGAATATTTTGATCCAGGTGAAGTTAGACTCACTCACTGTGGAAAATGATAATGGGAAGAAGATGAAAGCTCAAAGACTCAGCGAAAAAAAAAATTCTAGGTGACCATTTTAGGTGAGAACGCAGAGTTAGTATTTTTGTTTTCCTGAGGAAGTTTCTCGGTGCCATATGCACCTCAAGAAATTTTGGTTTAGAAAAAAAGCAGATAGGCATTTATTGGTGTGAGGATCACTCAAACGAATGCATTTTGGTCCTTATTTTCTTCCATGTAATTCTTATAGGTAGGATTTTCTTCTTCTTGTTGTTCATATTTATCCATTTTTTTTTAGTTGATCATCAATTTTATTGCTGAACATAATCTGTAAATACAATGATCTGTAAATACAATGATGAGGGTTTGAAAAAAGCTTTACAAAAACACTCATCATTCAAATGGGTATTCAACTTTTAATTTCTATTCAACAACAATGAGGATTTCAGTCTCCAATATGTTAGAATGAAACTTCAGACAAAAACAAAATGGTTCAAAATCAGGAGATGGAGAACTTTAGATAACTTTTGTTCTTAGTTGTGCTATTCCATCTCTATCCTCATGAAGGAGCTACTTAAGTTCTGTCTATAGGCGTGACCATACTGTATTGTGGCAGTGCCAAGCACCTATTGCCTTGCAGCTAGGGGCATCTATCCAAGTTGAGTTTCTGCTATCCAAAGGTAGGTGGACCTGAGTTACAGTAGCATGTTTATCTTTTGCTGAAATCCGAAGTTTAAAATTTTTAGCCAGTTCATCAAGTTGAGGAGAGCATATATCCTTCACAATATCTCCCTGAAAAGTAAGAGTTCTGTGGTCTTTGATTTTTCTGATCAGCTTTGTCTTGTAGCATAATTTATTTTTGAAAATTTTGCAGTTTCTTTGCTTCCATAGGCTCCAGTGGTTACTGGTGAACATGACTTGATTGATTAGCTTTTAAGTGCCAGTTGCATTGAAGCTTAACCAGGATACAAAATCTTTTGGAGAGCTGCTGCAACTACAATTAAGTCCCACCTGTCTGATCAAGTATTTCCATACATGGTGGATCTACACAATAAACAAGAAAGCATTTCTTATCACTCAATCCCTACAACCTTTCCAGAGTATATGCAATTATTAAGCACCAGCACATAAAACTCTGTTTGGGGATTAGGTGAAATTGTCATGTCCAAGAAAACCAGTACCGTTTAGAGCTTTATTTTATTTTAATTTTTTTTGACATTCCAAGCAGTTTTGAAGGTTAACTGGTTAGCTATCAATGCAGATAAGAACATCAGAACCTGAATCCCGGTGGCCACCTTGCAGGTATTGATCATATTCCATCATGAATAAGAACATTTAATTAAGGAAGTGATATATTGAGATGTGGAAGGCCCCACAACAGACTCTTTTTTCTGAAAATTGTTTGGCCCTACCCATTTCAGCCAAGAGTCATACCAAGCATTGATAGTTCTCCCTTCGAAACTTATGTAAGAAACTTATGTAACCACGTTCTCTCTGAATCCAAATTTTGGATTACAGAATGTGTCCAAATATAGGAGTGTGCTGAAGATGCTTTTGCTTTTTAGATTTTGCATCCAGCCAGCCACTTTGAAGGATCCTTTTTTGCTAGCTCCCAATACCTGATACCCATATCTGTTCTGTTCCAGTATTGCACCTTCCTTGTTTTTCCACTGATCCTGTCCATAAGAAGATTCTTATAATCTGCTCAATGGGTGTTTATTTTAATTTATTTCTGTGAAGGGTTTTTTTTTTTTTTTTTGCATATTTATCTCTGTGAAGGATGAATCTGGTTGTCCATTGTAGGTAGTAATTACGTGGCACACTTCTTACCAACTCTAATTTGCCAGCTGCTGACAGTAGCAGCCACACACCTATGAGTTAATTCTCTTTTTGAACATATACACAAGTGATGTACACATACTATGTGTCAATGCCTCATGAAGCAGTGGGAGGCCAAGTTATTTTATTCGTGATTGCTGCTTATGGAATCCCAGGATATGTTCATATATGTGATCATCAGAAAATTTATTATGTGCAAAGCACAGATGACTAATGTTTAGTGAACTGCAGATGAGTGGACCAATTATTCTTTCAGCTGTTGCATTGCGTAAGGTCTGTGACAAGGCCTCTATAAACAGTACATATAGCAGAGAGAAAGAGAGTCTCCTTGGCTTAGACAACACTGACATTTGAAGAAACCAGTTGGATTGGCATTGACTAAAGAATACAAGGCTGTGTCTCTCCTGTGTTTATTCAAGTTTCCCTACTGTTCTGATTCAATTCTCTCATGGATTTCCTGAGGTTGTTATTCCAGATCAGGACTGTGGTGTCCTAAGACATCAGATACTGCATTGAAATTCTTATAATCTTGTAGGACACATCCATTTGATTGTAGATTTTTTTTTTCTTTTCTTTTTTACACAACGAGAATCAGTGAGGAGTGGACCATTGCTTCATTTAAAATTTTCAATACCTTCATCGACTGATATCAACAATCAGCTACATGGAATAGATTTTGAGCGCCTCTCAAGAAGCTCAAGGCCAGTAAGTTGATCAACAAAATTTAAGACCGGGATTCTCAAAATTTAAGAGCAACATGAATCACCATTAGGTCTAACAAAATGTGCATTTTTCAGTTTTATTGGCCTTTATGAGACAATTTTCAAGATTATTAAAGCACATGTTTCCAGGGTACCAACTACCAAGGTAGATTTTGACTCTTTGCAGAGAGTCAAAATGTGCCCTACGGCTCTTTTTTGAGACGCAATTTCCACGTATGTTTTGAATTTTAAAAAAATATATTATATTTAGTTTATATATATATATATATATATATATATATATATAAATTGCGTGAATACATTTATAAAAAATATAATTTTTTTTTTAACTACATATACCTTATTAATGTGTGTATGAAACTATTCAGATATATGAGACTAGATTGAGGTTGAGAAAAAACAGTGTGTACGAATCTTTTCAATAAAGGGGCCCATATAGACTTTTCTCACGAGTGGGCTGGGGTTTCATAAGAGTTTTTAAAAACCAGATTGTTAGAAGTCATTCCTCCCCGTGTGTCGTTACACTCAAGTTGGAAGTCATTCCTTCACGTGTGTTGTTACACTCAATTTTTATCTCAATTCAAAATACAGTTTTATATACCACGTTAGAATCCAGTGAAGCATATATTTCGTTAGATATTGTATATACCACATTAAATATTTTCTTGTACTTATTAAATATGAGTTCATTCAACTCGAAATGGAGCGATATACACTTTTATTAAAGCATATACCTCATTAGATGATGTGTACTATTTAAAAAAAAAATAAAAATATGTGAGGTCTGAGATTTAATTGGTGAATGCGACTGAGTCTAACAATTTCCTTCCTAAAACCATTTCTAAAACTAGAGTTGTAAAACGGGGCAGGACAATACAAAATGTTAAGAAATCAGCATGGCACGACATCATATTTTTGGCATGGCATGGCATAACATATTAAGATATATAAGCCGTACTGGGTTAGTCTTATGGCACATGAGCCGTCGGCCCTGACACGACAAGTTAGTGAACACGACACGGTAAGCACTGCACGACACGACAATTCATAATAAACGAGTTATATAATATATTGAATAAATGTCTTATTTCATATTTTATATCAAATATATATATAATGTTTGAAAATTTAAAATAAAAATATTTTTTAAAAAACGTTATGGGCTGACCGCTAGGCCTGTGGGTGGCTTGGTGAGCCAAACCGGCACGACTTGTCAAAGTTAATAGGCTAGCCCGGCGCAGCCCGATCGGCCCGTTGACCCGTTTTACACCTCCACCTAAAGCCCTCACGCATAGAAAAGACATATGTTCATCAAAAGTATTGGGAGAAAAGGATGAAGGGGTCTCTCCGTCGTAGTCCGTTCACAATCTCCGCCGGAAGGAACCAGTACAATTAAAGGATAAAAAGCAGCGCAACGAAGTCTCAACCCAATTGTTCCAACACGTCGCGGGAACACGAACCATGGAAAGGATTATGAGGAGCTCATCCAGGCTAGATGAATCGTGAATCCTTCTCCGTGTCAAAACGTTTGCAGCGAGCGACGCCGCGAGACACACGAGACTCATTCGGGCGAAGCAAAATAAGGGAGAAAAGGTAAAATTCGGAAAAGCTCCGAGGATTAATTTTCACTTTCATCGTTATTCTCCGACTAGGTTATTCTATTTCAATTTTGAATCAATACTGTGATTTGAAGCTGAAATATGAATATGTTTGTGAGGTTGTAGAAATAGAAATTAGAGGATTGTTTTTAGTGTCTCAATTTAAGATTTGCATTGGGGATATCATGTTTGTCTTGGGGATTTGAGAATTGCCAATGAGAGTATGATTTTGGTATTTGATTAAGGTTATGTTTTTATTGGTGAATTGCTTTATCATTGTTTGAGGCTATTTAAACAGTAAAGAATGGTGCAGGATTTGATCAGTTGACTTTTTTCACAGAGGTGAAAGGTGCTTGTTGATTTAATAAAAGCTCGGTTCACAATATAAACATATTTATATAGCACCTCCTCAGGGTTTATGTTTTCATTCTCTTCCGCGTGGGAAGCGTGGGGACACTTCGTTCTGGCCGGCTTGTTAGTTGATTATTGGAGCATCCATCTTTTGATCCGATGAATTAGCTCCAGTTGTCGGCACCGATTCAAGTCGGCCATGGTTGCCGACTATTATTTTCATTAGTTTATCATGGGTCCGACATCTTCCCATTATTTATTGTAACGTGTCTTTGACTTTTAGTTTTAGTTTTTGTTAGTGATGATATATATAAGATCTATTTTGCTCAGATATCTGAATGATCTAGCTAGGCAAATATTAAATGAAGGCACTCAACATATCAATGCTGACATTAACTTTCGTCGTAGCTGCATACAAGGCAAAAGGTGATCCAGGGGCCCTCTCTTTTGTGGTCTCGATCTATGCAATGCTGGTGCTGCTCTTTTGGTGTCTCAATGCATCAGAGAGAGTCCCTCATGATTCTAAGGCTAAGAAGATGTACCATGTTGCGGTATGGTCACTTGGGACAGTGCTTAACATCATGTTCTCTTATAAGGTCTCTAATGTTTTGCCTTTTGCCATGGCACTCATCATCTGGGCTATGGCATCTTTGGCCACTGTAACTACCTTTTATGCCTTCTTTGTTAGAAGAGATGGCAATAGGGAGGACAAAGAGCACTAAATTTAAGAGAGTATTTGAGTCGAGAGAATCATTGGTGGTTCCAATAATAGATTTGTAGAACGGGGGACTATAATGAGTGTTGTATTTATTTATTTATTTTTATTTTTTTGGGTGAAATAATGAGTGATTTTTTTTCTAGTATTGTATATTTATATTTTATCAATAGTCATTCGATTTGAATTTATATGAAAGACACGTACATATGCACCTGTAATATCACACGCCAGTATTTTTATTTATATGTTTTTTTTTAAATAAATGGGTGCTCTCCTGTATGGCTGTATTTGATGCCCTGACTTTTTTACGGAGAGGGAAGGTGCTAGCCAATTAATCAAAGTTTAGTTTGTTTTACATGTGTCCTAATATTTTTATTGTGTATTAAGTTAGAATTAATCTAATCTTGCTTTACATATGTCCTATATAGGGGTTCAATTCGGTCGGTTTGATTCGATTTTTGCAAACACATATTGAACCAAAGTATAATCACATAGAACCAACATCGAACCGAACTGAAAATCTAAAATCGGACTGTAGGGCCCACAAATGAGGCCCATCAACTATGCTCCACGTGTCGGCAACCCACGACCCGATTGATAAGGGCCCGCGACCAGGATAACCTGCCATCGATGGGTCGTCGGCCAATCAATACTCAATGACCGAGCATTATCTCAAGTTAGTAAATCCAGAGTTCAATTTTTAAATTAGAGATCATCAATTGTTGATTCTTTAAATCTACACAGATATATTAAATCTGAAGCTATCATGCAACTGATTCTCTAGGATCAAAATAATATATCCTGGATGTAGAATTAATCATCAATTGATCCATAAAATCCCAACAAATTATGTGTATTTATCAAGGGATAATGACAGCAGATCTTGCAAATCCCTTAAATAACATACAATTAATCCCTTAGAATCTGGGATCCCATCCCATCCGTCTAATGGGAGAAGGATCACCAGAGGATTCTAGGGTTTGCCCTAAAACACTATAAATAGGGAACCAAATCTCCCTACTGAGGTTTGTGAAAATTCTTTTTACAACAGCCCTGTTTGTGCATTCTACTGACTTGAGTGTCGAAGGGTCTTCCGCAGGTCACCCCCAACCCTGTGCCTGACGACGTTTGAGGAGGAGGAGCGTCGATGATCACAAGGAAGCTGTCAGGAGGAGCGGAATGGACAAATCTTGGCGACCTGAACCCGGTTAGTTAATTTTTGCCCCTCCAGCTTGGCGCGCCAGATAGGGGACGCGCGTGAGAAGTGAGCTACGACTCTTCCACCGCCGATGACCTGATTTGCATTGCGGAACGCTTCGTCCGATCCGAGAAGCATCCCAAGGACAAATCCGCAACCGGATGACGTCAACAATCAACGTCGCGTCGATGAAGCCGAGCTTGAGGCTGCCCAGCATCAAGCCGAAGCGGAGGAACTTTGTCGCCCCATGAGCGAGATGCGACACGAGAACGAGCGCCTCCGCAACTTGCTCGACAATCCACCAGAGCCTTAGGGCAGGTGACACGACCCGCTGGTCTGCGGGGTCCCTCGATCTGATCGAGATAACCCTGCACACATGGGAGATAACCTTGTTCCTATAGATCCCCCTGTGGACCCATCCATGTTGAACAACTCGCCAGTTCGTCGAACGCGGCCTCTAACTCAAGATGACCCAGGGCTCCGAGATGATCTGATGAAGGCGATGGATCAGCGCTTCCGCGGACCTTGCACTCCAGATGGTGGATTTGATCCATCTTTCCTCGCTCTCAGTAGACATTCTCCGCACCCCTCGTTCGGAGAAATTTACTCCCCGAAGTTCAAGCTCTACGAGGGGAAGTCTGATCTGATGGAACACCTGTTCCTCTTCCAACAACGCATGTCCCACGAGGTAGGGGACAAAGCCCTGCTTTGCAAGGTCTTCCCTCAAAGCCTCGGGGGGCAGGCCCTCTCATGGTTCTGGAAACTCCCGCTCAGATATATCTCGAGCTTCCGGGGCCTATGCAAAACCTTCATCAGTCACTACATCTACCATTGTAAGCCGAAGAAGGACATCGCTAATCTCTTTGGGATGAAACAGACGGAAGGTGAACAGTTGAAGGACTATCTTGCATGCTTCAGCATGGAAATGACCTAGGTCAACGGATGCGACCCCAAGACCGCCGTGATGGCCTTCCGATCGGGGCTTGTGGCGACTAGAAACTTCTACGAATCCTTCATGAGGAAGCCTCTCATTGATATGACCGATATCATCGCCAGGGTTGATGGTTACATCCGATTGGAGGAGGACGCCGCCCTCATCAGCAGAAAGATGACCACTGCTGTGGCTGTCGCCTCAGCATCAAAGGGGATATCTTCCTCGAAGAAGCCGCCTAACTCAGCGAAAAAAGGTGACGGCACGCCACCCCCGGGATAGGCTCTCAGAGGGGCCAACACGGAGTCTACCCCTCTCACTGTCCCGATCAGGCAGGTGTGGAGGGAGAACCCCAACAAGGGTTCTTCCGAGCACCGGCCCCGATCCGGTCACCCATCAAGAACTGAGATCAGAACAGAAGGTGCGAGTTCTACAATGAGGTAGGACACACCACGAAAGAGTGCCATAGTCTACATTTGCAAGTTGAGGCCTTGATACGCCACGACAGGCTCGCTCATTACATGGCGCAACAAGCCACACCATGCATAGGGGGCATAGATAACCACACCCCCAACGTGAAGCCAACGGACCCACCTGCTTTGGTCATTTCGGCCATGGACGGACGTCCCAGCCCGTCAAGGCATGAGTCGGGAACAGATGCGCCAACCAAGCAGAACGAAAGGCTGAATCCGAACCCGAAAGATGGCGCTAGGGTCCACGCCATCCAGTTCGACCCGAACGATCTCGACAAGGTACTCCTTCCCCACTGTCAAGTCTAGTTCGACTTGAAAGATCCATTGGTCATGACTCTCTTTATTTGCAATTGTCAGGTTCAAAGGATAATGATCGATGGAGGGAGTAGTGCCGACATCCTCTTTCTTAGCGCCTTCAACCGGATGGGCTTGGACGTGGAGGCCATCCGTCGTTCGAACCCACTGCTATTTGGGTTCGACAGTAAGCGTGTTACCCCGGTAGGGGTAGTCACGCTGCAGGTGACCACCGCTGACCGCAACCTGGACGTCGAGTTCATAGTTGTGGATTCTCCCTCGGCCTACAACGCCATCATGGGATGAGACTGGATTCACTACATGGAAGGCGTACCATCAACCCTTCACCAAGTCATGAGCTGCCTTGCCAAGGACAAATGTTGGACGATCGATATCCGTGTTGATCAAGTTGCCGCGAGGAGATGCTATGCGATCGCCTTGTAGGAAGCAGTCCCACTTCCTCAAGAGGAGCCCCCTCCTCCATTATAGCAGATAACCAACCAACCGTCGAATGGGGTTCGGGCTCTACTTGAAGCAGAATCCGAGCCCCCCACTCTCGAGCCGGTCGGCTCTGTGCCTCTGGATGTTGACACCCCCTAGAGGACCGTCCAAATCGGCAGTCTCCTCCCCCCTGAGGACAAGGATTCCCTGCTTGCCCTGCTGCCAGCAAACCGAGAAGTCTTTGCCTAGACGCACAATGATATGTCCGGGATTGACCGCGCGATCGCTGTCCATGAGCTAAATGTGCGTCTCGGTTCAACTCCCGTCAGGCAAAAACAGCAATGCTTCACTCCCAAACGCAACAAGATCATCTCCGACAAGATCGACCGGCTCCTGGAGGCCGAGTTCATTCGGGAAGTTCGATATTCCGATTGGATCTCCAACGTGGTCCTTACAGAGAAGAACGACAAATGGAGAGTCTGCATCGACTTCGTCAATTTGAATAAGGCGTTCAACATATCAATGCTGACATTCACTTTCGTCGTAGCTGCATACAAGGCAAAAGGTGATCCATGGGCCCTCTCTTTTGTGGTCTCGATCTATGCAATGCTGGTGCTACTCTTTTGGTGTCTCAATGCATCAGACAGAGTCCCTCATGATTCTAAGGCTAAGAAGATGTACCATGTTGCGGTATGGTCACTTGGGGTAGTGCTTAACATCAGGTTCTCTTATGAGGTCTCTAATGTTTTCCCTTTTGCCATGGTACTCATCATCTGGGCTATGGCATCTTTCGCCACTGTAACCACCTTTTATGCCTTCTTTGTTGGAAGAGATGGCAATAGGGAGGACAAAGAGCACTAAATTTAAGAGAGTATTTGAGTCGAGAGAATCATTGGTGGTTCCCATTATAGATTTGTAAAATGGGAAATATAATTTGTTATATTGTATCTTATCAATCATCATTTAATTTGAATTTTATATGAAAGACAGGTACATATGTACTTGTAATATCACACTCCAATATTTTTAGAGTCCTGCAATATAGACCCCAAAGTTTAGGTCCAATCGAAAAACTCCCATAGTGTCTTTACCTCATTGGTTCATGTTTAACTTTTTAAAAAAGTAAAAAGGTCAAAGACAATACTATCGTTCTTGAGTTTTTCCCTTTAATACAACACTCCCTCATTAATAATCATTACGTAATCGTATCCCAATACAATACTCCCTCTTTTGGAAAATTCATTTTGTATCTCTTAAGTTATCCGTCACTTTAAAAATTCATTCCGGTTGGACTCCTCATCTCTGACGACATGTGTTACCACCTTTGAATTACTCTCGTCGCCTTCTATTATATAAGAGGTGTTTTAATGCATGAGAGAGAGTCCCTCATGATTCTAAGGCTAAGAAGATGTACATTGTTGCCGTATGGTCTCTTGGGCATTGCTTAACATCATGTTCTCGTATAAGGTCTCCAATGTTTTGCCTTTTGCCGTGGCATTCATCATCTGGACCATGGCATCTTTGGCCATTGTAACTACCTTTTATGCCTTTTTTTTAGAAGAGATGATAATAGGGAGGACAAAGAGCACTAAATTTAAGGGAGTATTTGAGTCGAGGGAAGTATAGTTGAATCCATGTGATCATTGGTGATTTGGTGGTTCCCATAATAGATTTGTAGAACGGGGGAATATAAATAGTGTTGACTGCTGTAATGTATTTTATCAATCATCATGTGATTTGAATTTTATATGAAAGACACGTATGTATGAGGTTAGATAATAATTTCGCTATATATGTGTCCTATGTCCGATAGCACAGATTCATTTGTCCAGTAGCATATGCGCTAACCATATTTCTATCCAGTTAAAATTATATACTTTTATAAATATTATAAATCGCTCCATGCATTTTGAATTGAATGAACTCTATTTTATTAAATGTAATTTTTTTTAACAATATGTATATATTGTATAACGGTGCATATACTTCAATAGAATTCTAATATATTTTAAAGCCCGTTTGATAGCTTGTTTGGGGCTGCTTTTGATTTTGAGTTTATCAAAAAACCCAAAATAGACTGTCAAACGGGCCTGATTATTTAGAAATGGAAAAAGATACACACAGCCCCAATTGCAGTCCATCCCATTTTTTTTTTTTTAAATCACACTCACCTTTTGAAGTGTATGCTGTTATATGAAATGAAGTATATACTGAGATACATTAGTGTATTTTTTTCATAATGAAAAAAAAAAAAAAAAGGTCATATACTATGATAGGACACATACACTATGATAGAGCAGTATATACTACGTTAATATAGCGTATGGGGCTGCAAAAAGGACTGCATGTATCAGCGCTCTTTAGAGATATGTGTTTCGATTCCAGTCAATTGGTGCGTGGAAATCTATGTTTTTCAAAGCTCTCCAGGTGTGTTTTTTGGGGAAGCTAGCATTTTGAAAGCCAATATTGATCGCCCAAATGACCATTTCACCCTTATGTTTGTTATTGGTAAGAAAATATCAATGTAATGAAGATTTTTTTTTTTTTTTGCTAGCTAAAATATTTGTGGGAATTATTAATTATATTATATTTTCACAATATGTTATTTGTGAGATGATAGGAGATTTTAAAATTACTCAATATTTTATTATGTTCATATAATTTGTGTTTATTATTGGTAGGGAGATTTTAAAATTACTCAATCTTTTATTATGTTCATATAATTTGTGTTTATTATTGGTAGGGACAAGGGTATTTTTGTAAAATTACATGTGAGCTTTATTGATCACATTAATTTGTAACCAAACACCACTCTGATTTTAAATATACAAAACGATTTCTGTTATAAGCAACAAATGTGATTTTTGAATTAAATAAAAATTAGTCTATAAAAGTACATGATAAAAAGTATGTAAAAAAACAGCATTATTTTCAAAATTATTTTTCAATATGTGTTTCCAAGGCCCTTAAATAACTGTATTTTAAATTATAAATTCTTCTCTTTGTTCTTCTCTCTTCCTCCTTCCACCAACAGCCACCACTTCCTATACCCCGTCACCACCACCTTCGCTCTGAACCGCAACCCACCACCGGACCCATGCACTCACTCACTCACTCTCTCTCTCTCTCTCTCTCAATTGATACCTTCTGTCATCTAGGAAATAAGAGATCCACCCTCCCTTGTATTGCCCAATCAAATGAACCCAAAAATCTAGATCTATATATGTAAGGGTAGTTGATTGAGACTTTGACGGATTTCTGCGAACATTATTTAAAGAGCGTTGTTACATTCAGTTTTTTTTACAATTCAAATTACAGTCCTAAATATCTCGTTATAGATTCAGTGAAGCATATACATCGTTAAACAATGTATATACCTTGCTAAATTTTCTCTTACATACACTTACTAATAATAGGTTCATTCAACTCAAAATGAATCAATATACATTTTTTATTAAAATATGTGTTTACATCATTAGGTGATGTTTACTATTTTAAAAAAATGAAAACATGTGTGATATGAGTTTTAATTGATAAAAATGAATGAGTCTAACATTTTCCTTATTTAAGTGATGGAGACTTTTTTAGACTTTCCATACTTTTATACTTTTGTAGACTTTTACATATAAATTTCGATTGTCTCTCATAGACTTTCATATATAGGTTTATATGACTCTTATATACTTCACATACTTATTTTTAGATTTTTAAAATAACAAATTAAAATATAAGTTTATCCAACGTAATCAATGTGAGAATCATACGCCTAAATACAATGTCTATTTTATATATACCTAAACATTATAAAAAAAGATATTATCCACATATATATTATGGGAAAATAGAAACATAAATCCTAAAGACAAATTAAATCAGACATTATAGAATTATTGCATATATAATCAAATAAATAATAAAGGAAATATACATCTTTCAAATAATGGTGGATCAGTCTATGCATATATTATATAATAAATAATAATGAAAATGATTTATTGCAACACAAGAAAATTCACCATTCTCAGGATTCGTCAAACATATGAAGGAAAATTTGATGTTTCGGTTGATCATCTCGTTGGGGAAATTGGGTGGGTTCTCCTCTCTAAGCTACAGCCGGCCGCACATAGAGGTGAAAATGAGGAATCCTTTCTACTGTACAAGACTTTGAAAAAAGGACTGCAAAAAGGTGGCAGGGCACCGGTTACTCTAATCTAGCCGCTTAGACTAGCTGCCTGGTACATGAGTTTTGGATTTTCTTAATTTGGACAGCACTTAGGTATGGAATTTTTGGCTTAGCTATGGTTAAGAAAGGTTTAACCAGGGTTTTAGAGAGGGTTTATGGAGAATGGATTTTGATGGAATAGGTTTCCTTCTCTCTCAAATTGGACTGCTCTCAAAAGTGAAAAAGTAGGTGTGATTGTGTGTATTGGTGATGGTTGATGAATTGTGGATGTGGATTATTGAAAAAGATTTTGATCCAACCCTTTTTATAGTAAAAATGATGCAAGAGATTTACTCTGGACAATAGATTAAATTGGAAAATATGGTGGTTAGGTCTTTGTTTTCTGAAACTTGGTCCAGGAGGGGGAGGACTACTTTAGATTGAGTCATCGGGCTCAGGCGGTTGGGTTTAACAACCCGCCTTGCATCATGACTTGTCATATGTCCCATCTTTGACAAGCGGTAAAAAGGGGTGGTTACTGGGTTTGAGTCGTTAGAGAGGGGCGGCTAAGAGGAACAATCCACTGAAATGATCAATATTTAATGCCAACTTTATGTGCCATATGAGGGAAGCAATTGGGGGTGTTTTGTTCAATTGAGCAGTCGGGAGGGGCGGCTGGTTTTGAGTAGCCGTCCTGTGCACGGCCTCCTAATTTTTCTAATTCTTGGACCAAGTCTTTTCTTTCTTTTCTCACTCTAATTTCCCTAAATAGTCTCTACATTGTCCAAAAGTGGTTTATTTGAATATTGCTTGAGATAATTTTCTTTTTTTTGGACAGTCAAAATTGGAGTATCTACAATTATGTTGTGTCTATGATGAGAGTTTCACTCAAATAACATTTGACTTTTTGTCCTTGTCAATATTTGAGTGTCGTAGATGCGCTGGCTAAGCATGCTCGGGTATCATGCTAAATACTTGTCTGCTGTTGATTCAATCATCTGCAGGATTGTATGCTCTAATGGAATTTTTTTAAAGTCTTTTGGTGGAGGACTAGCTCTAGCCATTGGTGTTAGCTTCCAAGTCAATTATGGGAAACAAGCAGAGTGTTTCAAAGCCCCATTGCAAGATGCAGTGTTTTGACTTTTTGCAAGAAAAATTCTTCAATTAATTGGTGTGACGGTCCGCATCCAAAAACCTCGACGCATGCACATCACTTAAACTCTGATACCAACTGTGACGGCCCATACCCAAAAACTACGACACGTGCACACTAAGCTCTGATACTTCTGCTGCGCAACTCTGATACAACATTTAATCAGCCATATATAACTAACTATATAAGCTCAACCAAGAAAGTTTAAGTAGTCAACAGAGTCTCTAACACACCTCATATATAGTCATCATATATATACAGAGCAAAATAACAAAGGCATGGTTCGCTAGACCAGCCTCTACCAAAAACATCATGTATGGATCCAAAACAATATATATGGATAATGTTACATTCAGCTGCATTTCCAACCTTAAATCCAGTCTGCATGTGTTTCAAATTTTTTTAAAATAGTATACCTCATCTAATGAGGTACATACTTTTATAAAAAATGAAGCATATACTCCAATGAATTGCATTGATGTATTTATAGAAAATGTTAAAAAATTATTTTGAAGCATATGCCTTATTAACGTGAGCATATGCGTCGTTAATTGTCTATCGACGCATATAGGGCTGGAACGGGGGCTGGAAATTGATTTGGGTGTAACAACGCCTTATATATATATATAGTTTTGTGCGATTTGTGCAAACTGGATATATACCTCCTTTAAATGGGTATATGCTTAGCATATACCTCGTTGAAGGTATTCTTGATAATATAATTTCAAATGATGTATGTAATACTTCAATGAGGTATATGCTTTCTTTATTGATGCATATATCTCTTTAAATGATGTATATGATGTGATCCGCATAGTCCACACAGACTGCACCATATCATTACTCACTCTCTCTACACACACACACACACACACACTCACTGATCGCAAGCTAGATGTGGCACCAAAAGGAGACCAAAGCCAACGTCCATAACCTTTGGCTTATTCATGTGTACTGGAATGTCTTGGGTACTTTCTTCAAATAGAATGGAATACCAACTCAAATATCTCAATAGATATCAGGCTATATAATGAATATCAAATGAAATCACTATATGATTATCAGCATAGAAAAGAAATAACATCACTGATAAACTCACCAATCAAATATGTGGTAACATTCAAGAATAATGCATCATAACCACTAATGCATCACCCATGGACTGAGAACATATGCTCTGAAATCACAACTCATACTAAATCACACCAATCTGAATATTGCCAATAATATCATATACTCGTTGTGGCCCTCGAAACATCCACAACGCTAAGGAATTGCAACTTTGGCCCCTGACGTCCAGAGCGCAAGATTGACCATCTCCACGATCCCATCTCGGCCCCCATGTCCGAGATGTCCACAATATATATACCTCTCGCGTGTGGCCCTCGGAACGTCCATCGCGGAATCACTACCTAGCCCTCGAAATGTTCAGGCACGGTAGGGTATTCTCAAGTTCCCCCTAACTAGACTGTACGTACTCATGCGCGCTGGGGAGGTAATTAATCTTCAACCCTCACTATAAGTTCTATGGTCATCCAACTCTAAGCACACAAAAAATAATATAAGAAGCAACGATATGAAGCACACCACAAGGCTCTATGGTCGGACTGCACAACTATGCTAATTATAGGATGCCAGTGAATCACTAGGATGTATAGAATAATATCAAGAAGGCTCACAATGCTCACAAGTCAATCATAAGTTCACGAGAATCAGTAATGAACTTTATCAAAAGGTAATAAAATATGGAATAATCTAGAATCCAATAAAGAACATTTCCAAGAAATTAATAGATCAATGTTATGAATATTTCAGAATCTCGAACAACAATAAGGAAGCACGTCTCAAGAAGAGGCATATCTCAACAAACAACAACAACAACAATAATCTGAATTCCCAAATAGCAACCGAACAATGACAACAACAATAAAGCGTGGAATGGAATGGAACAAGCAAATGTCGGGTCACTTACCTGGCAACTCACAACCCAAGCTAGACTCACCCTAATCTAGCTCCTAAACCATGCAGAGAGGAACCCACTAATAAAAAAATAATCTCAATCAGATACCAAACCATACCCTCGCTATTTAAGCAATTCTCAAATCCCCCAAGACAAACATGATATCCCCACTACAAACTTTAAAATGATACAGTAAAAACAATTCTCTAATTCTTATTTATCCAACCCCACAAAAATATTCATGTTTTGGCCCCAAATCACAAATTGATTCAAGAATGAAATAGAAAAACCCTATTTGAAGAATAACGATAAAAAGAACAAGAATCATTACTCAGTGCAGCGCAAAAATTGTGTCACGATTTCCAATTTTTCTTACTTTCCTCTTATATTGCTCGGCTGAAAACGTGTCTCCGTGACTCTCTCTCAACAAATATAAAGCACCACCACCGACTCTCCCATGAATTGAAACTTGGAATTCAGAAATCCATGGAAATTACCAAATTGACCTCCAATAAAAATTTGCACAACCTAGACTAAAACCGCCATATCTTCTTGTTGTCGATAACTCCAATTCAGATGATACAAGTGCTATTGGAAATCTAATGAAAGTATCTGCAATATTTTTTTGTAGGAGATCAAATTTATCACAAAAGAGAATAAGGAATAAGATTGCATAAGCATGAACATAAAGTGTTGATATGTCCATTTGATTAACAAGCGATCCAAAAGGGGAAAGCACAAGGGCCCAAATCTCAAGAGTTAAGCAAGCCCATCTTCCTCGTCATGTCGGGCAAATGGCATTGTCCGACCAGATCAGGACGGACAAATGATATTGCCCGACCAAAGACGGACACTTGACATTGCCCGACTAGGCCAAGTCGGACTCCCGAATAAGTCAGATGTTCAATCCCTAAGCCGACCAGGGATGGACACTTGATATTGGCCGATCAAGGCAAGATGGTCGAATACAAAAGGTCCGACCAGAAGTATGACCTGTACAAACCATAATACCCAAACTGGAATGCAGGCCGACCATGCATCCACCTCTGTAAAATAACGGTTAACCCAGGGAATATTCTCTGACCAGGAAAAGGACAGAATATCTAAAAATCAGTTGCAATTTGGCAATCCCTAGATGACACGTGTCCACAGATCCCAGAGCCATGTGGAGATTCCATTCCATGATAAATTCACTCTACAAGGTTAAGCTCGGCACGTCCCTTCTCTAGTATAAAAGGGGGACATCTCCTCCCTCTCAAGGTATGCACTCTCTCTCCCCTACTTGCACTCAAGAATTCTAAGTTCTTCTTCTTCTCATGGAGAAGTCATTGACTTGAGTGTTGGAGGAGCGTTAGCCCACACCACACTGGTGTGAGTTTCAGGTGTCGAAGGTCGAAGAAGGAGGAGGACGACTAGTAGAGGAAGCTTGCTTCGGATCACCGTGAAGAGGAGTCAGCATCAACATCATCTCATACCTACATCAAAAGCCCGGGTCTATGCTGATCCAGCCAAGGAGTGGAGGACCTGATTTCATACCCCACATTTTTTTATTCTAAGATCAGATGATACCTCTAATATGCTAAAAACAGAGACATACAGAAGATATCGTATTTTTTTTTCTAGGGATATAAATGGTAAAATAACCATAACTTTTCCAATATAACTCCAAATGACGCAAAACGAAATTTATATGAAAGGTAACTCGGAAATGAAGACTTCATATGTTCATCTAAAATCCTGAATATACATCAAAGGTGCTTTACAATAATTATACCGAATTACACAATTTCGGGGACAACAAGGATCTTAAGCTCAATTTAGCATAAATGCTATCATGCAATCCAAACATATAAATATTAGCATAAACTAGCATAAGATGGTCTAGGTTATTACAATTGGCCCCTGCATTGGAATTTCCTCACGAATGATGGTCTCGTCTTCATGTATGCTTTTTTTTTTTGATAATATGGTGGTTAAAACTAATAGAAAATCCTAATAATAATAATAATAATAATAATAACAACAACAACAACAACAACAACAATTCTACCGTCATCTCAACTAACCAGATACATAGTTAACTCTAACTACACATTAAAATTTACTAGAATGCCCTCACCCCTTATAGTAAAAAAATCGATATAGCTCCCTAGAAACTTATGAAAATAAAAAAAGGTCACTATAAAATCGGTAAATCCCCTAAGATCCTTATCTTATTAGACAATGTTTATTTTAATCCCTACCATAACCAAAACTAATCAGATCTGTAGTTGACTCTTACCATATATGATAAATTACTGAAATACTTTTTTAAATTTACTTGATAAATTCTTGTAATACACTAACCAGATTTGTAGTTAACTTTAAAGGGATTTACTGATTTTACAGAGACCTTTTTTTATTTTTCATTAGTTTCCAGTGAGTTATATCGATTCGATTTTTCCTGTTTTTTAACAGTTGGTAAGCATATAATAGCAGAAGAATTTTCAAGAAAAGGTAGGGGTATTTTTGTAATCAAAATGATTAAATTGGATTTTTTATATTTTGTAGAAACTTATTTGAATGTATTTATTGGAGCAATTTAATTGAGGAACTAAATCCCTTAACTATACATACTTTTTAAAAATATGTAGTGATTTTTTAATTTTAGAGAGATTAAAAACAATTTAGTTGTGTTTTTAAAGAGTTATATTGGTTTTTTCCTAACAACAACACTAACAACAACAACAACGTCTCTCGCAGTTCACACCCACGAGTCATGACGACCAGGTACATGCAGGAGTATGAAAGGGTGTTCGTTCAAAATCACCGAAGACGCTTTTCGAAGCTACCAGAATGATGAATCCTTATCCAGGTCGACCTTTGCGGCATGCGACACGCAAGATCCACCGCATCCCATCCATGACTACAACTCCCGTTCTCATTGATTAGTCATCCCTTCTCGTTGACGGCGCAGGGACTTATCATAATAGCATCTATCTCCGTGTTTGATTTGACGTCGATCTATTTCACACTTACTTTTCATCATTTGTTTATATAATTGTCCCATCTTGGTTCCCACGTTTCTCTACATTATTCTGAACAAACAGATCCACTGTTCAAGATAAAATCGACTATGCAACGATGACATGCTTCATCCCCAATACTTGCTGTTGATGTATATATGTATTATTGTATAGGGTTTTTTATTTTTAAATCTTTATAAATTATATGATTTAGTAATTCATTACTTATTTCTTTATATTTTAATTTAAGTTATCAGATTTAAAGGATATATTTTTTAATCCCTTTTAAGATAAAAAAAACTTAAATAATTTAAAGATAGGTCCCTCACATGAACTAATAAAAATGATACCCTTTAAATTTAAAAAAAATATGAAGAAATGAGAAATCGATCATTAAATCATATAGTTTATAGAGGCTAAAAAATAAAAAATTCACATTACCACATATATAAGATCCATGTTGGCTCAAATACCTGAATGATCTAGCTTATCTCACAGAAAAACAGAGGACAAGATTGATGGCGATCAACATATTGATGTTGACATTCTTTTCCATGATAGCTGCATATAGAGCGAAAGGTGATCTATGGGTCATCACTTTCGTGGTCTCTGTCTACACCATGTTGGTGCTGCTCTTTTGGTGTCTCAATGCATCAAAGATGGTGCCTGAGGATTCCAAGGCCAAGAAAACGTACCGTGTTCGTATATGGTCGCTTGGGGCATTGCTTAACATCATGTTCTCATATAAAGTCTTCACCATTTTGCCTTTGGCTATGGCATTTATCATCTGGGTGGCCATGGCATCCTTGGCCATCCTAACTACTTTTTATGCCTTCTTTGTTTGCAAAGATGACAATAAGGACAATGAGAGCTTCTGTGAGGAGTTTAACGAGTGTTGTTGAATGTTGAATGCCTGTGATCGGTGGTCCTTCTCACAGAAGATTTACAGTACGGGGCGTGTAATGGGCGTTGTATTGTGTTGTGAATCATTTAATTATTTATCATCCCTGAATTAAATTTTCATCCAAATGTAACAGAATATTCCGAGAATATTCCATCACATATAATTGTATAGACATTGAAGTCCTTATAAACAGTCATAAAGACAAATTAGTCCATGCAAAAGATAAAATTGCCCCTAAAAGACTTTTACATTAAATTGTGTATATATTGTAGTCCATATAAATAATTAGTCCCCGCAAAAGATAAAATTGCCCTTTAAAGACTTTTACATATAATTGAATAGACATTACAGTCCTTATAAACAATCGTGAAGACAAATTGGTTACCCTTGAAGGATTTTTACATTTAATTGTGCAGACATTGCAATTTAAAAATTAAATACCCTCTAAAATACTGTAATTTCTACACAATTAAATGTAAAAATTCTTCAGAGGCATTTTTCAATTTTTTCTTTTGCAATGACTAATTTGTCTTTATGATTGTTTACAGGGATTGCAATGTGTACACAATTTAATGTAAAAGTCTTTCAGGGATAATTTTATCTTTTACAGAGACAAATTTAACTCAGGGATGATAATTAGGTTTTTCTGAGTTTTCACGGACTCGTACGTCTGTTCTAATTTTAGTAAGGGCTTATATGGATTTTCCCATGTTTGTAGGGACTTAGATGTCCTTAACCCAATTATAATTAGAATTTTATATATAACGCGCACACTTGTACTTTTACCCCTCCGTTTGAAAAGGGGATAGGATTTGTTCTTGGGTACACATTTATCCGAGTATAAGTGAGTATAAATAAAGATAAAGTGATTTTGTATTTGGTTGTATTTTAAATTATTCTCGTTGGTAAACGTAAGAATAACTCTCCGTTTGGGGTTGAGTATAAATCATAGAGAGGGAGAATACAGTAGAATAGCCCCTAAACAGCTGTTTGTTTGACAAGAATAAACCTTGACAGCTATGTTTGGATAAACTAGGATAAAACCTGATATTTATTCTAAGAATATAGTGGAATTGCTTATCAGGGCTTATCTATGTCAATGGATAAAAATACCCTTCTCTGTCATTTTAAAATTTTTATCTAACCTAACACTCTGCACACATTTCAAAAACTGTCACATCTATCATATCAGATACACATCTCTCATACTTATTTTCAAATACAAATAATTTATGCAGAAATATAATTATTATTTAAAAAATCATAAACTCTTATCTATCTATTTGATGGACGAAAGAAGGAAGAACGACTTGAGGAAGACAACGAGGGTTTACACTATACGGTCTGAATGACTTACCAACCCTAACCTTGTCGTTTCGGCTTCCGAGTGCCATCCTGTCGTTTCACACATCCCATCAATGTCAGTTGGGTATTAATTTCCCTCGGACAGCAAAACTCGAATCATTTTTTTCCATTTAACAAGAAGATCTCTCTGCCAATTGGGAAAAAGGAGGCATATGGAGGGGTCATTTTTTGAGTAAATGATAGTGCGCCACGTATTTGATCTTCCATTTTGATTGATTCACGTTCCGCACATATGCCTCTCCGACTCATGTGCTTTCGACGACCAGGTCAATCTTAAGTCAGATTGGGATCAGATCCCACAAAAATTAGATTTGAGGAGATCAATAAAGGTTCATAAATCCTTCACAATCTTATGGATCATTGGATTTCTTCTCATCTAACGGGATTAGATGAAAATCCAAACGTCGATCCATGGGGCGGATGGCTAGTACTATAAATAGGGAACCAATTCTTTTATTTGAGGCGTATCGAATATTATTTTTATAAAACCCTAGATCTATCATCTACTAACTTGGGTGTCAGACGACCTTTTGTAGGTCACCCCCACCCTATCCTTCAATGCTCGAGGTCTCGGCGCACTAGCGATCTGCATGATCTAGTCGGATGAGTAGCGGAGTGGGCAAATCCGAAAACTTGAATCTGGTTAGTCTGATTTTGTCCCTTCTAAATTATATATTTTCATGAATTGAATGATATCATTTATAAAAAATGTAAACATTTTCAACCAAGTATGTACCCTGTTCCAGTGAATAGAGGGGGCTAACGAGATATATGGAACTGTATTTGAGACGGTAAAAAAGATAGAGGTATTCTATCTTACCTTAGACATTGACTTCTTGGTTTCCCCTATCTACCTTTCCTATAAAAAAAAATTAAAGGAAAGTCCAAACCTTCCATGGAGGAAAGACTGGACGGATTGGAAATTTCCATGGGGAGAACCTTTCGTGAACAAACAAAATGGAAAATGCAGCAGTGGACATGGGGCCGGCCCTGAGATTTAAAAATTTGAGTGGGTGGGATGCTAGGTGATCTTTTATAATGAAGCCCTATCACAAAAAAAATGTTAGAATAAAAGAAAGGGAATTCTTCTTATTGTATTAGAGGAGTCAAAAGCTCTATTTATAGATACATAAAGGAAAACTTAAAATACTAGAAAAGGAAACTAGGAAAACTAGGAAACTAATAATATCATAATAATGATAATAAAGACATAATATTGTCTTAATAATGACTCTTTAATACCCTCTCCCAAACTCTGAAGGGTAGAACACTTAGAGTTTGCACAAAATTGAGAAGGTGACAGAGGCTGGCGACAGCGACAGGAGGAGCAGCAGGGCACGACGCGGCAGAGGCGCCACATGGCGCAGTAGGGGCACATGTAGGAAAGGCAAGGGCGCGTGCAGGCAAGGCAGGGGCGCGTGTAGGAGCGGCAGGGGCGCTGCAGGCGCGACAGAGACGCGGCAAGGGCGCTGCACAGAGCGGGAGAGGCATAGAGGTAGGCCCGAACATGCGCACGGACAATGCGGATAGCGCGAAGAACAAAGAGAGAGGACAAAGAGTGCACATAAAGGAAGACGTGTGCGAGATTGCACGGAGAGCGGAAGAGGGAAATCGATGCGGTAGGGAGATGCGCGAAGGTGTGTAGGGGGAGTCACGAGATTGCACAGAGAGCCAAGGTGCGGCAGGGTGCTTGGCAGGGCAGATCCAGGCGCGGCTAGGAAGGGCTGCGCGACGCAACAGGGCAGATCCAAGCGCGGCTGGGCAGGGTTGCGCGACGCGGCAGGGCAGATCTAGGCTCGACTGGGCGGGGCTGCGCATCATGGTAGGGCACATCCAAGCTCGACTGGGCAAGGCTGTGCGTCGCGGTAGGGCAGATCGAGGCCCAGTTGGGCTGGGCTGCGCGACGCTACAGGGTAGATCTAGGCTCGGTTGGGCAGGGCTGTGTGACGTGGTAGGGTAGATCCAAGCTTGGGTGGGCAGGGCTGCAACAAGGCTGGGCTGCGTGAACAGCGGCAGGGCGGCGCGCACAGCGGCAGGGGCTGTGCTAGCACCGGCAGGGGCAGGACGGCGACGGCGTCGACGGATGACGGTGACGTTGATGGCGACGACGACGGTGGCGATGAAGGATTCCCACAAAAAAAAAATTAGGGTTTTTGAAGTGGTGGCTCTGATACCATGTTAGAATAATGGAAAGGGAATTCTTCTTATTGTATTAGAGGAGTCAAAAGTTCTATTTATAGATACATAAATGAAAATCGATCATACCAGAAAAGGAAACTAGGAAAACTAGAAAAGTAATAATATCGTAATAATGATAATAAATACATAATATTATCCTAATAATTACTCTTTAAAAAAAATGTTTAAATGTGATGACCCAATAAATTGTCATTTTTCAAAAGAGTAAAGATAAATTATATGCTCTTATCAGCTTCATTTCACAACTCAACTAACATATGATTATTTAGAAATCCATCTAATAACAATTGTATCAAAAAAATAATAAGCACATACATATAATCCAAATTACACCAAGAACAAACATAATTTAATTTGTCATCTTAAAAAATGATATTTTCATGCTTAATTTTTTTAATTTCATCTCTAATTAGCAAGAATATGTGAATATAATTATAAAAAAACATATATCTAAGAAAAAAAAATTAAGTTTTAAAAAAGGGTATATATGCACCTTATAATGGTGATCAATTTGTTGTAAAATCTTTAAATTTTGATTCTTCGACTTTGGAATGGTTGAAACTTGAAAGAGTGAGAGAGACAGAGAGACAGAGTGAGAAAGATGTAGATTATGACACAGAGAGATTGAGAAACCCTAAAAGGGGAGAAAAAAAAAGAGAAGAGATTTTACAAAATGAGATTTTAAAATTTTAATTACGTATAATTATTTGCAACCTTGATGGTTGGGATGGATTGCATTTTTTCTTTCCTTTTGGGGCATTGGATGGGTTAAAATAACTAGATTTTGTAGTGGGCTTTAACAGATTAAGTCCCATAAAATAGAAGTGTAATACTTGTGGCATTTGTGAGCCATTCCCTGGGTGAGGTCCTTAAAAGGAGAGAAAAAAAAAGAGAGGAGATTTTACAAAATGAGATTTTAAAATTTTAATTACGTATAATTATTTGCAACCTTGATGGTTGGGATGGATTGCATTTTTTCTTTCCTTTTGGGGCATTGGATGGGTTAAAATAACTAGATTTTGTAGTGGGCTTTAGCAGATTAAGTCCCATAAAATAGAGCGTGTAATACTTGTGGCATTTGGGGGCCCTTCCCTGGGTGAGGCCCTAGGCAGCTAGCTGCCTGTTGGGCCTACTCCCAAGGTCGGGCCTAAGTGAAAAGACTAGTTTAGTCATTTTCACTTTCTTAGAAACATATATGGGTGCAATAATGCGGTTAAAATAGAGGTAATTAAACTTTTTTATGTATTATGTTATGTCATTGTAATGAAAAATACATGCAAAAGATTTCATGTTGCATGTGAATGCAATGATAAGAATTAGGATTAACTATCTAAATTATGAAGTATATGATAAATCATCCTAATTATATTATTAACTAGAATTTGAATTTACTAAATTGACAATTTGATGACTAGAAGTACGTTCAATTCAACAGCACAAAAAGTACGCGAACATAGTATGTGTTCAAATTAAAACAGTTCAATGCACTTTGTGGCTAAAATTAAAACAGTTCGATGCACGTTGTTGCTATGGTTGTATGTAATATACTAATATGTATGTATATATTTGTTTGACGTATAAATTAACATCAACCGGACAGCACCGTCTGTCCAATATTTGGTTGAATATTGTCCTATTCACAACCGGATAGCACCGACGTTACGTGGAAATAATTAAAAATATATGTTGTGAATTTAATATGTTTGAAGATTTCTTTGTCATTTCAAAGTAGGGAACTTCTGGGCTTTCTCCTCCCACCCTTCGGGTTATCCACCTCACCCTCAAATTATATGTTTTTAGGTGGCGTGAATGATGGAGAAAAATAAAGATAGAGAGAGAAAGAGAGAGGATAGCTGGTAGTGGGAAGAGCGGCTTCCTGAAGGAGGAAAGGGAAGAGAGAGCTCAGAAAGAACAAGAGAAAGAGAGATAGAAGCCGGGGAGGGCGGCAGCAGTGGACAGACGAAGGAGGTAGAAACAGAGCGGCGAACCTTTCTCCTCCCTCCTTTCCCCTTCTCTGTCTCTCTTTGTATTTCTGTTTTCTTTCTTTGTCTCCACCCCAAAAAAAATATAAATTTTTAATGGGACAGATTTTCCCCGCTTTTAAAGTAAAGGGCCTTGTTTTATGATAGTGCTTTTCAAAGAATACAATGCGTAACGCAAAAGGTAAATAGACTAATTTGGAAGACGTGGGCATCAAGCAAAGCCTTGTTATACATTTAGAATTTATTTAACAAAAAGGGATAAGTACTGAGATGATGGATAATTATGAAGATGAGTGAGTAAAATGATAACTTATCCTCATATGGTATAAAAAATAATTAGGTTAAACTGTGGATAATTGTTCAAGTTTTGAAATAAAAATAGGGATATTTTGTTCCACCTAAAGCTGGGATAGTATTTATCTTTACTTTTTATCCTAATTTTGACAAATGTAAATATGAACAAAATTGATGATTTTTTTATTCTCTAAAATTAGAACAACTTATTATCAAAATCTTAATCCCTTATCAAACTAGCCCTTAAGGTCTCCCAAATTTTGCAGTGTTCTTGTCATATATTGTGGAGCCTGATGATGTGCGCAGAGGATTGTTGGCGCTACGCAGGGTCGGACATGGGTCTTTCGTGTATTGACTTTTTTGCCCTTAATGAGATGTCAGTATAAAAGGACATCTCATATTTTTCATTAGGCTTTAGGGTTTTTATATTCGGTGTGAACATTGTAAAAACTTCTCATTGATAGTGGATTGATCTCTGGTGTGCTCCGTGGATGTAGGCAAGATTTGCCGAACCACGTAAAATTTTTGTGTCTTTGCTTCGATTTGTTTGTTTATTTCTTTTGATTGATTGCATCCCAAGATTCAAAATCATAACAGTTCTTGAAGTCTTTCCCTCAAAGATAAAGAACTCTACACATTTCATCTGCTATATATCACAAATACAAACCATACTCCAAACAGAGAACAGGAAACCATGCATATCGGCTCACCCGTGATGGCGTTCAACATATTGATTTTGACATTCTCTTCCATAATTGCTGCCTACAGAGCTAAAGGTGATCTATGGACCATCTCTTTCGTGGTCTCAGTATACACAATGTTAGTGCTGCTCTTTTGGTGTCTCCAGGCATCAATGAAGGTGCCCGCCGACTCCAATAACGTGAAGAAGATGTACCATGTTCTTATATGGTCGCTTGGTGCTCTGCTCAATATCATGCTCTCGTATAAAGTCTGCAGTATTTTGCCTTTTGCTATGGCACTCATCATCTGGGCTATGGCGTGTTTCAGTGTTGTATCTACCTTTTATGCCTTCTTTGTTTGCAAAAATGACAACCAGGACAAGGGGAACTGAGCTATGGAGCGCTTTGAAATTAGGAATATATAATTAGGAACTATGGAGAGCATATTATCACTTTTGTGTATATATATATAAGTTGAATACCTATTTCAACAGGGGGGATCGGTGATGCAGTTCATCAAGGATTGGGGACAATTAAGCCTGCGCTAGGGCGGAGAGGGTGAGTTTCAACAGGGGAAACTAGTCACTGAAGGCTAGAGGCAGGGCTTCTTTGAGGGCTTTCGGCAGAAACCTCTTCTGCTGGTTGTTTTGTGTTTCCTTGGCTTATGTTTGATCTGGTCCTGTTCGACCTGTAGGGGATTATGTTGTATTCCTCTTTGGGCTTCTGCCTTATTTTTATAAAATGGCATCTGCCTATCTTACTTAAAATAAAATTGAATACCTATTTATCATTGTGATTCATAGTTCATGCATGTGAAAGACATGGATTCTACGTTGAAGATTGCGATGAAGATGAATGTAAAGTTGTTTTGTGGCGGGCATCTGTCATGATTTTGTATTTAATTTATCTTATATTGTTTTATGTAATTATGTTGGGAGAGTATTCAATTAATGTGTGTTGTGTCCTTCCCCACCATGTCCAATTTTTTTTTTTTTTTTTAACGCAGCGAAAAACTAAAACAAAGATCCAACAAGCTCTTTTATAGATATAGGGTTTATGAGATGGCTCTGATACCATGTTAGAAACAATGAAACTCTAAAACTCTTTTTCTATTAGAGATGAACTAAAGCCCTTTATATAATAATACAAGATAATGTTACACGTATAACACACTAACAAACTAATATAATAACAACCTTAATATAATAACAAACTGATATATAATCTAATACATTTAACACCAACGAATCAAGAATCGCCCTATTTTGAGTTAGAGTTAGAAAGGTATGATTTTTCAAAAATTTCATAGCAGTTTTCTAAAATGCAAATATTTAACTTGTTAATCAAGTTTGATGTTATTGATATTGTTGTATTATTTAATGAATTTTAAAGATTAAATGGATCCTAAATGGATATTGCTGGATTGTGGGTTTTGATGTTCTTATTAATATTGGTGACCCAAATTGGATGTCCCAAATGAACTACTTTGGTTAAGTGGACCTTATGATTCATTAACTGGATCAATAAATAAAAATTGGATATTATTATTATTATATTAAGAACTGGATATTTTTCTAATTTCATAGGGATCTGTAGCATTTTTTCAATTTTATTAAAACCGATTTAGCTAAATTTTCAGGTAGTTGTATTGATTTTTTCATAAAAAAATAATATTAACAATTTAAACTTTCTAATTCTAACTTAAACTTAAAGAAACTATTATGTTAGTCAAATTTCAACAATTAAATATGTAAGTATGGAACAATTAAATATTAAACTTAAAAAAACTTATTTAAAAAATAAAATGGGCCATTTTTACGAGCCGACCTATTGGCCCGTAAATGGATCGACCCGTTTCGCCTACCGAGCTAGCACAACATGGCTCGTAAGCCTACCGGGCTAGCTTGGAGGGACGTGCTGGGACGGCCTTCCATTGATCTGACGGTGTCGTGCACGCAAGACCCATCTAGTTCGCTAACGGGCCGAGCCAACACGACATGGCTTGTTTTACACCTCTAGTCTGGCCACACCTTACCTTTACCCTCACCCCTAATTGGGCCTACTGGGTTGTTAGGGGATTATATTAGAACTCCCTATCTATGGTAGGATGCTTTCTGTGTGGTGGATGTAAATTGCTTCTTTGAAGACGATCCCCTTTGAGGGGTTGTTGAGAGAGATCAAGCTAGCAGCTTTGCATTACGAGACACAAAATTTGCGCCTTTCTCAAAATGGATGCATTAATTCCTCGGTGCAAGTAAAGATGTTTGCCATACTATAGTCAAGAACTTCCACACCAATGACTCATAAAGGCGCTCGTAAGATACGAGGACTGAGCGGAAGGCCATGGCATCCATGTTGGAGTCACATCCGTCTATTTGCATCATTTCAGTGCTGAAGTAGTTGAGGAAGTTCTTTAGTTTCTCCCCTTCTCTTCTCATTTCGTAAAAGTTTGCAACATCTGTCTTCAGCTTCTAATGGTAGACATAATTCTCGGTACCGTTTTTCGGTGGGGACTGCTCCGGTTGTCGGGGGCCCTCCGAAAAGAGGGTCTTTTGGGCGTGTGTGGAGGTTTTCCGGAGATTCGGGTCCAAATGGGGCCATGTGGGCTCAATCGGATCGTCTCTCGGAAAGGGGAAGGGGTGTGGTTCCTTTCTGAGATGCCTAACAGCTCCTTAGGAGGATTCAGGGGGTGGTTGTGATCGCCACCTGCTTTCTCAAAAACAAGAAAAGTTGGGTGTTGCAATTGATCGCCTTCATGGGGGGATTGTGGATTCTCCGCTTTGAGATATGGGCCGCCGCACACAGAGGTGAAAATAGAGAATCTTTTTCTGCTTCTGGGACTTGGCAAAAGGAGGTTTTAAAAGACGGGGTGAGGGAGGGCCAGCTAGTGGTGTTTAGCCGCCTAAAGGGGGATGGCTAGTTAGGGTTAGCTACCTGGTGTCTGGCTCTATTTAGGCAGAACCTGGGTAGGGTTTGGTTTGGGTTTTGGTTGAAGTTAAACTAGGTTTAACCAGGGTTTTGGAGAGGGTTTTGGGAGTGGATTTATGTTGGAAATGGGTTTCCTACTCACAGGTGGGGCTCTCTTTCTCTCTCTCAAAGGTTTCAAGTAGTGGGTGTGGGGGGTTTGACTGGGCTTGTAATGTGTGAAATGTGGGTTATTGATTATGGTTGATGATGGTGGATGAGTAGAAGAAGTGTTGGACCCTATTTATAGTAAAAGAGAGGCAGGGGAGTATCCACTGGACAATAGATGAAATTGGATAAATAGGGTGATTGATTTGACCTCCCATTAGATTTTTGTTTTTCTGACAATGTCCAGGTGAGGGGCGGCTACTCTCAAGATGCCGCCCCAATGATGACCAGCTAAACATCCAATCTCTGACAAGCGGTGGCTTGAGGTGGTTACTAGGGTTGAACCGTCTAAGATGGGGCGGCTAAAAGGAACAAACCGTCGCAATCATCAGCATTAAATGCTGTTTTATGTACCATCCAAGGGAAGCGGTTAGGGATGGTTTAAGGGGTGGCTAGTTGGAACTAGCCGCTCAGTGAGGGGCAGCTACTTTCAACTAGCCGTCCTATCCCTGGCCTTTTAATTTTTCTAAGTGTTGTGGCTAAGGTTCCTCTTGTGCCTTGAAAAGATGTTTTCTATTAGATTTTTAAATGTGGTCATTTCTAAATATTACTTGAAGTATTTTCATTTCTTTGGACGGTCAAAATTGGGGTATCTACAATAATGTCCAATGAAAACCTCACAAAACTGTGCCAAGCATTCCGATTGACCCAATTGGGAGCTTTTGGAACTAGGTGAGCTGGAGGCCGCGAATGCTTTGAGGAAACAGCTTGTAGAGAAGGGCATTATCCTTGGCCTCAAAAGACATCTTCCATGGTTATGATAGATGTATCCATCGGATCAGCCCTCACAACATAAAGTTTAAACATTTGGGGGAGAACTTAGGTGTCTTGCACGCATGAGTTATCACCTCAGTAATGGGAAGAGATGGACAGCACAGGCGGCTTGAAGGGCTAGGCCTGCAGGTGTGCAGGTCTTCATGTTGTGCATCCTCCTGTCCATCTCTTTGAGCAAGTTCTTCCATTCCAGGTCTTCCTCGCAGGGACATTTCGAGCTCACTGCATTAGATGACTTTGTTGGATGATCTCGAGAAAGAGGAGGGTTGTCCAAGTGAAGGGTCGCTAATCACTGTTTAGGGGGGACATATGACGCAGCTCTCTATGGAGCTGCTCTATTTCACGTTGCACCATTTTGAAATGGGCGCAGAGCTCATCAGCGTGTCTTGTGGCTTCCTTGGTCATGTATCGTGCTTCTTCATAGCATTAGAATAGGTCAGTGGAGGCAACAGGTGGTGTCTCCCCAAAAGAGTTTGCGGCTGGATCTCGGGGCTGGGGGAGCCGTCCCACTTGAGCCAATGTTAGAGCGGGTTTGCATCATGTCAACCTTCAACTAGGCTTCTTGTGTACGATCTCACAGAGGGCTTCAAGTTGGAGGGGCAAAACTTCCTTACCCAAATATGGATCAGGTCGGATCCCATGGTCTACTCTCTCCTCTCTCTGCTATAGCTCCGATTGGGTAAGTACGATCCTCCAATGAACATCCTCTCTGATCTGATCAATGGGGGTGAAGTGACCTACAAAAAGGCCATCTGACGGCCAAGTCAATTTTTTTGTAGTTCTCGAGTTTTTGTATGGGATAGTCTATATACTTCTGTCTTTTGGTTCCCTTTTCTTTTAATATACTCCAATCATTCTGATCATACCAGAATCCTTTCAGGATTTGTAGTCCGCCACCGAGGGCAGAGGACCCATACTCCCCGTTTGTTTTGGGAATAAGCTCAGATAAGGGATAAAGGGTGTTTGTTTGCCCCGGATAACCCCTGATAAAGTATACCAGAATAAACTGGTATATAAATTCCAAACAACCCTTGGAATTAAAGTTATCTTAGGTTATTCGACTCAAAGAATATGTGGGTCCACTATCAAATCAACTGTCATCACCTCTTATAAATCACCTATCAAATCAACAATCATTATTTTTTCACATTTTATAAATCTTTATCCATAATTTATTCACATCTTACTCAAACAACAAAACATTTATTATTACGTTTATCAATGAGAATAATTCAAAACACTATCAAATACAAAATCATTTTATCCTCATTTATGCTTGAATAAATGTATACCCAAGAATAAAACCTATCTCCATTTCAAACGGGGGAGAATATGGTGGGATTCCTATTGGACTCATTATTAGATTGAAGAAGTTGAGGGAATTGATCCATCTTGCTCGGTTATGATCAACCAACGGATGGACCTTTGCATTTCATCCAAATCATGGACTTGCGGATGACACGTGTCAGTCGGCAATCGGTTTCGATATAAAGACATGGCAAAGCAAAATTAGTCTGTGATTGACATGTGGCGGATGATGATTGGCCAAGGAAAATGGTCCCCACACAAGAATTTAGTTGGCCCAATTAGCTGAACAACTACTTATTAGTAGGCCTGTCAAAGGGTCGGGTCCGGGTCGGATCGGGGTGGACCCGGACCCGACCCGTGATAGGACCCGGCGGGTCCGGGGAAATGTGGACCCGGACCCGTCGGACCCGGGTCGGGTCCAGGTCCGACCCGACCCGAATGGTTGGGTAAAAAAAAAAAGAAGAGAGAAGAGCTCATGTATTTGTTTGCCTTATCATTCTATTTAAAATTTTTTGTAATAAAACACTATTGTTAATGAGACTATGTTTGAATGTAATTTTATACAATTCAAAAAATAAATGAATTATTAAACAACATCCAAAACAATAATCACTAACATAAAAAACATATTAACCTAAATAATAAACATAACTAACCTAAACAACATTCAAAACAATATTAACCTAAACAACATTCAAAACAATAAACACTAACATATTAACCTAAATAATAAACATAAATCATGCAACAAACTAATTAATCATACAAATTCAAAAGCTAATAAGTTAATTGTCCAAAACAAACCGATTTATAGGCTTGTTATAATTATGATTTATGAACTTGTAGATACAAAAATAAGTTAAGTAAGAAATAAAATTATGTATCAACTAATACTAATGGTCTTATAATATATGAGCATATTTTAATAAAACAATCGGGTCTCGGGTCCAACGGGTCGGGGCGGGGTGGACCTGGACCCGACCCGTTTGTTTGTTCGGGTCCGCCGGGTCGGGTCCAAATCGGGTCGGGTATATTACACGTGTAATCGGGTCCGGGTCGGGTTGGGTCGGGTCGGGTCCGGGTCTGGACCCGACCCGTTGACATGCCTACTTATTAGTTGTTCTTTGATGCCTTTGTTTCTTATGCAGCTTTTAGATGTGAATTTTGGATGATTATAAGTTTGCGTGAAAATATTATGTTAAGAGCTGTTTATACTTAATCTTTTATACAGTAACAAATGTAGTCCGATATACCTCATTAACTTCTCTACTTGTTATATTGAAGTATATACCTAATTATAATTTTTTCATATTTTTTATAAATGATATCATTCAATTAATTGATCTTTAAATATTTCACATTTAATAATAGTATATATTTCATTAGATAAGGTATATAATTATTTTTAAAAATGAAATATGTGCCCTTTTTTTTTTTGTAAGATTGGTGCCCCCTAGCTAGGTTTAACTTGGACATCTCTGAAACTTTTAAGAAGAGAGATTGCTAGAAAACTTTACCAAAATGTGGTATACGTTTTGGATTGTAAAATATATTGAGTGTAACATTTTCTTCAGTTTAAGTGTTTTACTAACGAGTGCCCTTAAGGCACTTGTTAACCCATATTTATTACTAACTTTTTCGACAATCCAACAAATTTAATTATGATATGAATAAATAAATTGAAAGACATTTTAAAAAACCAACAATACCCTTAAAAAATTCACCACTTTTTTTGTAATATATATAATTAATTGTTCTCAAAATAATTTTATTTGATTTTTTACTAATGTAAGTATTAATAGTTATTATGTCTTTGCTAATAAATGCTTTGTATGATTAATTTTTATATTTTAGATGAAATTTATCATTTATATCTTAAAATTAATAATTTTTATTTTTATAATAAATATTGTATTTGGTAATGTTAAATATGCAAAAAAAGGGTAATTTGGTAATTTCTTTAAGACTGTAATCGTTGTAATGGAAATAATCAGGATAAACTGTGGACAGTTGTCCTAATTTTAAAATGAAAATAAAGATATTTTATTCCACCTAAAGATAGGATAACATTTATCCTAATTTTTTGTTTTAATTTTAACAAATGTAAAAATGAATAAATTTAATAGATTTTTTATCTTTTAAAATTAGAACAATTGATCCCAAAAACTTTAACTCAATGATTATATGGTTGGGTTAAGGTTTTTGAAAGTAGCCCTAAAAGTTGCTTTAAAAAAAGTTAAACTAAGCACTCACAACTGTTATGCAGTTTTTTTCATAAAAGTGGGTTTTTGACTCGTCTTTTCAACGATGCCTTAATCGACCAGCAATCAATTATTCAGGGCTTTCCTTTCGGACCAAGTAAAGAACAATTTACTAATGAGCAATATTGGCTAATTTTGGAATGTGAAATGTTAAGTTCAGTAATATTTTATAGTCTAAAACACATATCATACATGTTAAAAATATTAAAAATAATTTAATAAGATGTATGTTTTGATAAAAAAAAAAAATTATATATTGTTCCATTTCAAATTAAAGAAATCCATGTTTGATAAATATAAGAAAAAAATTAATGAGATAATTACTTTTTTTAATAATATATATGTTTCATTAGATTTATAATCAGACGTATAACTGCATTTTAGAATATAAATGAATCAGGTATAATAAAGCCCTTTCACATGATGTGATACTGATGTCTTGTCTTTGCCAACAAACGGGTGACATTTTGTACTTGATACTAAACAAATTACAAACCAACAACAGTGACATAATATATACTTCTCTTATAGCCCACGGTACATCTAAAAATTATTTAAAATTGAGAGTTATTATACACACACAGCTTCCTACAGCCCCGTTTATCTAATTAACCAATTGCACTAATTATAATAAGATATTTACCTAGTTAATAATTTTGTTACATATTTTATAAATTATTGCATTCAATTCATTAGAGTATATGTTTCATCTTTTAAAAAATGATACATATCGTCCCAAAAATCACCTAAAAATTTATCATATATGTTTTGTTTGTAGTCACATGCACTTTTACGAATTTTTCTTTTGTATATTTAAAGTGTATATAACTATAAATTAGCATATATGATGTCCCGGAGGTGATTTTTAAGGTAATTTTTTGGGTTAGGTATATCAAGCTCTTTATAAAAGAACATGCATCTTTGACTATCAACTTGTCAGACAAGTAACCCTTCGAGAAATAAAAGCCATATCATAGATGTTTATACGAAGAATTTTGTTCTCAAATTTTCATATTATATATAAATCATTTATGATAGCAAATACTTTATGTTTACTACTTCATTATTAAAACTTAAATATAATAATAATAGCATCTCTCTCTCTCTCTCTCTCTCACTCACACACACACACATGTATATAACAGGTAACACAAACTAGAACCCTTCTATAACATAGGTGGTTCGAATGGCACGGTAGACACCCCGTTTATGTGTGCCATTCTCACTGATTGTATTTAGTTTGATTTTTGTTTTCTGTTCGTGTCCTAGTTAATCGGTTCCCTCTCATCCCCAATTCAATGTTGTAACCAATCTTTTAACAATAGAAGTGATGGTAGCAATTACTATCTTGTTTTAAAAAAAAAAAATCAATATATATATATATATATATATATATATATATATATATTACACTTTTGAATATAAATTAACATGACGGATTTTACGATACTAATATGATAGCCTCACAGTAAAAGTCTTTGAGATCCTGCTATATTTAAGGTCTCTCAAAACACTAGCTAGTCTTGAACCTCCACCCATTAATTTTTCTGTCATTGCATGCAGTCATGCAACCAAACTCCAACCAGACTTCAAGAAACCAGCCAGGCTTCTCTGTGATGGCATTCAACATATTGATGGTGACCTTTTCTTCCATCATAGCTATCTATAGAGCACAAGGTGATCTGAGGACCATCTCTTTTGTGGTCTCAGCCTACTCGACGCTCGTGCTCTTCCTCTGGTGTCTCAATGCATCTGAAAAAATGCCTGATGAATCCAGAGAGAAAAAGATGTATCGTTTCGCGATATGGTCGCTCGGGGCGGCGTTGAAGGTCATCTTCTCATTTAAGGTATGCAATTTTTTGCCTTTGCCCATGGCATTGATCCTTTGGACCATGGTATCATTGACCATTGCAACAACATTTTATGCCTTCTTTGTTTGTAAAGATGATAATAAGTAGGACAGTGAGTATAGAATTATGGAGCGGATTGAAATTGGGGATATATATGTGTGTGCAATTGCAATATAATGCAAACTGAATGTAAGTAATGTTGTTTTGTAGTGGGCATCCATTCTCAGAGTTTGAATAACGGATATGAGTAATTTTATTTTTAATATATCTATACTGTTCTTTTCTTTTTAGGTTATTCAGTTTTTGTTTTTGTATTTATGCAATTATGCGCCATTATATTCACTTGTGTATCACTGTGTATGAATTTAGTTGGCCAAGCTGCACAATTCCTCCGGGGCTATAAATTTGATGCCTCTATTTTGTAACCAATTTTCAAAGAAAAATCATGCTCTAATTAATTAAAATAAAAGATCTTAGGAAAATCTAGTCAATCTAGTCTCAACCAGCATTTCATAAAAGTTGTTTTTTATTGACTTTTAATGGGTCATCTGGAAACACTTTTAGGTTGGATTTTGTTTTTTACACAAATACAAAAAAAGTTAAACGTGTTTTCAAATTTATGGAAAACTTATTTAGCTTTTAATACAAAGCATATGTTTTTTAAAAAAATAAAGAAAGTAAGTTTCTTAATAATCAAATTTTATTAAACTACTTCATATAAAATCCCACTTTGTAAACGGCTTTACAAACGGCCCCTAAGTAACACAATAAACAAGCATTTGGAATCAAAAAAATAAAGTTCAAAATTTGATTCTCCATCGAGGATATCCAGGAGAAAACACACCGCATGCCAAAGTGAAAGCTAGGCAAGATATGTATATCGGTTCGTGTCCTTTAATCCTAGCACATGTTGGGCTATTGGGTTAACTCAGAATCAGTTCCTTTTTCGTGAAGAAATTCCACTTTAAAACACTGACTGGGAGCTTACAGCGCGTTGTATTAGGGATTGGGGAATGCACATTGTTAGGATTAAAGGGATCGATCAGGTTCCTTGGGATACCATGAGGATTGAACAGTAGGTCAATTGGGCATCCATTCTTATTTTCCTACTGCCAGATCACTCAGGAAATTTTTTTTTGGAATCCTCAAATCCTGTGTCCATTCTTTATGTCCTAAGCAAAATTATTTCTTCCACGGATTGAACTGCGCATTCCTAGGAAGCAAGAACTCTACTTTTGAACCAGAGTTACAAAACTGACCCTAAATTTTCTTGTTCGCCCGGTCCTAGACTCGGTATATTTCTGTCTACTCAGTCAGGGCGGAAAGGATTAGCCCCTCTCCTTTTTCTTTTGTTTTGTCTCCCTAATTTGGATCTTGTACTTTGCTTTTTTTTTAAAAAAAAACAAAGCCTATCTTCACTTTATTGAAAAAAAGGCTTTGCTTTGAGATCAAGTTTAGAATAGTCCCATCAGAATTGATTTTAATCCAGCCCGGGGAGGGGGGATTCCAAACAACTTTTGACGAGGAAACTTGCTTCTTAGTGAATAGTCCACTCCCAAATCATTTGATATTGATAGTTTTTCAAATGGAAAATGATAGGTTGATCCCTGTGTACAACTTTGTGATCAGTTGCCTTCATCAATTTCTTTTTTTCAAATAGATATACACTCACACATTAAAATATATATAGTTATAAAAAGTGGTATACACTAAGATACAAACTCACATATTTTTTTCTTTATAAATAAAAAATTTTAATTTTCATATAATGTGATTGCACAGTGTATACTATACTATCGTAGTTATACAGGTGGTTGGTGGACCACTCTTAGCTACAAACAGGGTTGCTACAAACGGGGCTGCAAAACAGACTGAATGTATCAGCGCTCTTTTCAAATATTTCATTTACTCGGATGGTGATGAGATAGTGATCACATCTTGTCATGTATCTATAGAGTAGCGGTCTGTGAGATTCGTGCGAACTGCATATATACATCAATCCACGATAAATTTTTTAACATTAACCTTAGATCATGGTTACGAAATAAAGCATGATTAAATCTATCTATTATCACGGTTTTAGTTGACCGTGATCAAATACCTATTATTTTATCACGGTTTGTATAACCTACGATCACGGTGATATTCAAAGCATGATTAAAAAATTGTGTTCAGAATTATTTGTTATATCACTGAAGAAGCAAAATATCACAGTTTATATAATTCCGTGATCGAATAAATTATTTTTAAAATTTTAAAACGATTAAAATATGACATTGAATCACGATCACCAACAAAAGATCACAGCTCGATATATCACAGTTTTCGAACCGTGATCTAACACTTTTGATCACGGTTTTTAACCGTGATCTTTGACCAATTTTATAGTATCGAGAGACAAAATTACATCAATGTACATCTAATGAGTAGTTATAAAAAGGGACCAAAGAAAGCAAAAGTTCTGGAGATCGAACATGCTTTCCAAACGCTTTGCTAAACATTCATTGTTTTACCAACTTTCCTTTATCTTTTCCTTTTTTTTTTTTTTTTTTCTCTTTTTGACTAATTGAAAACATTTTTTATCACGGTTTTTATCCATAATCTTAGACCAATTTTATGGTAGTGTATATTGAGAGATAAAATTACATCAATGTATATCTACTGAGTAGTTACAAAAAGGGACCAAAGAAAGCATAAGTGCTAGAGAACATGCTTTACAAACACTTTGCTGACCATTCATTGTTTTACCAACTTTCCTTTATCTTTTCCTTTTTTTTCTTTTCTCTTTTTGACACATCGTAGATTAATGGTCGTAGCGTGGCAAGATGATTGCATCTTTTGGGGCTTTACACCCATAGCTCAGAATATGTGACCAAACGATCATGAGTCCCAACATTTACTTAACGAAAAAAAATATAAGATTGCATTAATGTGTGGTGAATGACCATATTCATATATACCAACAAACACTACAAGAAAATTAACTTTTAGCTGTAAAAGTTTTATCGGCGAAATAAATTTCATTGGTTAGTTGTATACATTAACCGATGAACTAGATATTTCCTGTGTAAAAAGGGTGTAGAGCTCAAATCTATTACGGGGAAATGTTTTCCTTGGTAAAAGTTTAAGGATGGTGATGTAGCTAAGCACCTCCGCAAGAACAGTGATCATGTACTAAAAAACCTCTTGACATAGGTATTGTGCCTGCAAAAGGGCTTTGACGCACAAGTCAGCAAAAATTAAGAAGATTTAGTGTTTTTTGTGTATTGGAAATTTTCGATACGTCGTTTTTCCTACCCTTCTATGGAGGAAGAAGATAAATCAGCGTAACCGTTTCCACTAACATGACAGGATACACCATGTTAGAGAATAGATCTTTATAAAAAAAATTGTATTTAAGACATGATATTTAAATCATACATCTACCATCTCCTATTTTTATCATATACTTTTCAAGCTTTAAATAATATTATCTTCATCTTATCTATTAAGATTTTATCTAGATTTTCAAATTTCATGCAATACAAAATTTAAAAATTCAAACTTATCTCAATCTCCCTTTCTCATGCCTACAAACACTAAAGGACTGCTTTGTCAAATTAAGCTTGAGGTCCAATAATGGTGTGGGCGGTGGTAGCTAGACTCCAAAGTCAGGATGCAATGGCTGCTTTATAATAATCCCATCCTCCACTAAGGACTTAGTACATGTTTATTAAAACTTAAAAGCTGGTGATTATATTTTTTAATTTAAGCTTCAAATTAACTGTTGTTATATGCTTTTTAAACTTATTATAATTTATCTAAATTAAAAACAACTTTAAAAAGTTAGAATATGAAAGATGGGAAAAGGTGTTTCTCAAAAAATAGGTTATGGAGCGCTTTAAATATTAATATCTTAAATTATATTTTTACTAATGACAAATGTTCTCCTCTCAAACTCTTCCTCTCCTACAGCTTAAAGAGGTATTTTTGACAATTAAAACAATGAAAAACTATTCTATAGCTTAATCCAACAGACATTCACTGTTATTTCTTATCTTTTTTTTAACACACCAATAAACATGTCTCATGTACGAGTGTGTGTTTAACTCATGTATTTAAGCAAACCCAATTGCGTGGTAGAACACCTTGCAAGCTGGAAACAATAGTATGGTTTCACATTTAATATGTTGAACCTTCTCTCGTGTAGCCACTGTCTCAACGACCTAATAATAAGATAAAAGAAAACATGCATGGTATGACGGGGTTCGAACATGTTAATTAATTATTCCTACGTAAGAAAACACTACAAGATTTTAATATAAAAGACTTTTCAACCGAAACAATGACAAAGCTACGCTCCGAGAAATAAAATATAATAAACAATATAAAAGAAGAAAAAGAAAACTTGCACAACGAGTTTGACTAAGGCCCCGTTTGGTTGCGCGATTCGGCGCGCTTTTGCTTTTTGAAAAGCTGAAAAGCTAAAAGCGTGCAGCCAAACGGGACAGCTTTTTGCAGAATCGGAAGCTGGATTCCTTTTAATTTTTCCCTTGAAATCTGTGTTTTAAAAAGCTCAGAAACAACGCTTTTTGGTCGGAATCGATTTTTTGAATTGAAAAGCAACTTTCTCTGTCAAACATTTAGGGTCCGTTTGGAAACACAGATTGAAAAGTAGCTTTTGGAATAAAACTGCTTTTTAAGATGATTTTAGACCTTGACTTTTTTATGATGTTTTTTTTTAATTCAGGAATCAATATTTGAAAGGAGTTTAATGTTTGGTAGAGAAAGTTGCTTTTCAATTCAAAAAATCGATTCCGACCAAAAAGCGTTGTTTTTGAGCTTTTTAAAACACAGATTTCGAGGGAAAAATTAAAAGGAATCCAGCTTCCGATTCTGCAAAAAGCTGTCCCGTTTGGCTGCACGATTTTAGCTTTTCAGCTTTTCAAAAAGCAAAATCGCGCGCAAACGCGCTGCCAAACGGAGCCTAAATTCCTTTCAAATATTGATTCATGATTTTAAAAAAGCATCCTAAAAAAGTCAACGTCTAAAATTATCTTAAAAAGCAGCTTTATTCCAAAAGCTACTTTTTAATATGTGTTTCCAAACGGACCCTTAGTCAAACATGGTAGAAGTCATACAAATTTGCTTCCCCTCCAATCAATCTCAACTTCTCAAGTATATATATATAGGGAATTGATTACCTGCGGTCGTGCGGTCCATCGGGTCCATCGTGCGCCCTCTGTTTCGACCGTGCGATCGCTGACCTCGCGATCGCACGGTCCGTGTTATTTAAAAAAAAAAAAAACAACTCGTCTCTCTCTCTCTCGATCGAACATCTCTCTCTGTCTCTCTCGATCTCCCTCTCTCTCTCTCGATCGAACATCTCTCTCTCGATCTCCCTCTCTGTCTCTCTCGATCTCCCTCTCTGTCTCTCTCTCTCGAACATCTCTCTCTCGATCTCCCTCTCTCTCTCTCTCGATCCCTCTCTCTCTCTCTCTCTCGATCTCCCTCTCTCTCTCTCGATCGAACATCTCTCTCTGTCTCTCTTGATCTCCCTCTCTCTCTCTCTCTCGAACATGTCTCTCTCGATCCCCCTCTCAGCGACTCCGACCCCCGACGATTGCGACCCCCGGCGACTGCGAGCCGCTCCACAACGATCTGCGATCCCCGACGACTGCGACCCCCTCCACGTCGATCTGCGGACCCCTAACGTCCCCTCCTCACGCCCCCCCCCTCCGGCACTCCTCCTCCTCCTCCTCACGCAGCTCCACCAGACACCAAATACCTCCTCAAGCGGCACCCCGTCCCGACCCAATCTTCGTCACCGTCGCCATCCTTGCACAGTCATCATCACTGTCACCGTCCCCCAAGACATCTATGTAAGTATTGGGCTTAACTAATAATTTAGGGTTTTTGGTTTTGATTTGTTCTGTTGTTTGATTAATTAGGGTTTTCTTCTTGTTTTTTTTTTTTTTTTTGGACATTCAAGAGGAAACCAAATCTTGTTGTGATGTGATCATCTTTGAAATCTGAAAAAAGGGATTCTGTATGTTTTATGTTTTAATTTTTAAAGGAGTTTGTAAGATCACCAGTTTTGTTTTTTTATGTTTACTTGATGTAGTGAATCAATTCCTTCTCTAATCTATGGAGTTCAATAGTGAATAGGAGGTAGTTTTCCATTTGGAGTCCAAAAGTGAATTGAACTTCTGATTTATCTCCTTTGAAGCAGGATAGGAATTAGATGAAATCTTATATTTATTACATTGAGGTGGTTTATCATTTTATTGGAGTGAAAGTAGTTTGGAAAGTGCATTACATCGACACCCAGGACCAGATGGCGGATATCTTCACCAACGGACTCTTCCTCCTGTTTCACAATGTTCAAGAACAAACTGAAGATTCATGATCAGCTACCATAGCTTGTGGATTATAATTATATTGATCACATTGTAATCCATTGGTTATACGCAATACATTTCTCTTCCTTTTCTTTGGGTTTGAGGGTTTCAGTTTTCTAAATATGTTCATTGGGTTTAGAAATATTATTATCGGTTGTCACATTCTTTTTTCATTTGACTGTCAAAGTTCAAGCTTAAAAAAATGTTTTGCTGTTAGATGTAATCAAATTGCACTCTTCTCTGATAGTTTTTACGCTTGAGCTCTTCACAGAGATGTTAAACAGCAGATCATCCCTTTTCTTTATGCTTTTAGATGTTGCAATTTGATGATGAAGAGTACATACCTGTTGTCCTTTTACATTTGTTCATAAATTTAGTTCAATGCATTTTTTGTGTCATATAATGTCCTATGAATGTCTAGTACTAAGCATCACTATAGTGGGTATATTTTGATACAAGTGATTGAAATTCATGTTTTATTATTGCTGGATGTTGCAGAGATCTTGATGTGAAGCTTAGGGATGCCTTCCACAGATATATCGAAGAGCGTGGTCTGAACGACAGCCTTTTCCAATTTCTACAAGCCTGGCTTTACGTGAAGGATCATCGACGGCTTATGAATTGGTTCAAGACTCTAGGAACATTTATTGGTGCTCCCAGGGATGCCTCTGACAACTAAGCTCTCTCAGATTTTGAAAACAAGAATGCCTCTCTACCTCTTGATATATTTATGTATGCATTCAAGCATTGAGTCAAACTGTGTGATATCAAGGTCGCACTTTCAATGTTCTTTTATATGTGAGAGACATTGCAAAGAGGTAGTATTGATCTTGCATATAATGGGTTTGGCATCACCTAGAATTTCTTTTATCCTAGCCAAGAGAAAATGGTTGCCTTCTTTTGCAATACGAGACAGATATGTCTGATTGGTTCACCAAATTTCAAAGCTGTGTGTTCTAACTTTTTTTTTTAATGGTGATTAAATCCTTGTTTTCTTTAATTTAGAGTTTTGGTATATCCTACGTTTAGAATACATTTTGAGGCATTAATGGCTTCTAGAGATAGTATGATACATTAACTTTGCAAAGGATAGTTAAACTCATCTATGTGGTGGCAGTGATCAATAATGTAGACTGGGATCTCAAGTCTTTTTTTTCTTTGAAAAGATATATGAACTTTTATTAATTAAAAGCCCTTGAACAAGAGGAGACTTGGGATCTCCAAATAAATGTACAAGAAAAGAAAATCGAAGAGGAACAGATTCCTAATCGAAAAAAATACAAAAAGGCTATCTCTTCACAAATCATGGTAAACCAATAATAGATAAATGGTTTTCAACTTGAAGAATCATCTTTATCCAATCTCAAAGTTTGAACAAAATAAGAGCTCAAGTATTATTCTGATGCGCTCTTTTGTTTTTAAAGATCACTTCATTACTCCAACAAATTGTTTGAGAAATAAACCATTAAAATTTAGCATTATTAACAAGGTCTCCTTTTTTCCTTCTTTGAGTTTGATTTGTTTTTTTATACAAATATGGTATTTTCGTTAAAAAATCAATTTCTTGTTGTGGCAAAGCCCAGGTGCAGTGTCATGCATTGTCACATGGGGGAACAAGCATTTTACATTTGAGACTGTATAACAAAACTGGACACATTTCTTCTCAAAGGTAATTGGAAATTACAAATTAGCATTTACATAGAAAAAGACAATACCCCATTAACATGGTGCAAACACATATGGACACAACACCAACAGACCTCAGTCAGGATCAACTTGAACAGGGTGACAAAACACACACACAAAACTCATTTGTGACCTTTTTGCCTGAACAGACCCACATTAGTAAAAAAAAAAACAACCTCCCTTGAAGACATGAAGCAACCAAAAAACCCAACAAAGCTTTAACCCTGGATTAATCACAACCCACCTCAACTACAACTGGTTGAGGAACTTCTGCAACCTCTGCCGTGTCAGTTTCCACCGTCACCAGCTGTGACGAATCACTGGCCATTGTAGTATCCACTGCAGGCAATACAGGCAAAGGTGACGATGGTGCTACTGACTTTGTATAATGGAATTCAATCTGCAGCCGATGGTGGAGAGGTGTTGAACCTATCCTCCCCTTATTGATGTCAGCCTGCAATTCCCTGATTGGAATGGCAGCCAAAAAACTTTCAATGTACTCCTTGCATGACTCCTTCCCTCTACACAAAACTTCCTCTTCTTTTACATCATCATCACTCCCAGTTTCCCCGGATGATGGCTGAGAATCACCAACTGCAGCAGGCTTCTCCTCTTGTGACACACGTTGGATCATAGTTTTTTCATCAAATTTCAATATGAAAGCCTGACTACAACCCTCAAAGAGCCTCTCCCCAAGCGTACCAATTCATAAGCCGTCGATGATCCTTCACGTAAAGCCAGGCTTGTAGAAATTGGAAAAGGCTGTCGTTCAGACCACGCTCTTCGATATATCTGTGGAAGGCATCCCTAAGCTTCACATCAAGATCTCTGCAACATCCAGCAATAATAAAACATGAATTTCAATCACTTGTATCAAAATATACCCACTATAGTGATGCTTAGTACTAGACATTCATAGGACATTATATGACACAAAAAATGCATTGAACTAAATTTATGAACAAATGTAAAAGGACAACAGGTATGTACTCTTCATCATCAAATTGCAACATCTAAAAGCATAAAGAAAAGGGATGATCTGCTGTTTAACATCTCTGTGAAGAGCTCAAGCGTAAAAACTATCAGAGAAGAGTGCAATTTGATTACATCTAACAGCAAAACATTTTTTTAAGCTTGAACTTTGACAGTCAAATGAAAAAAGAATGTGACAACCGATAATAATATTTCTAAACCCAATGAACATATTTAGAAAACTGAAACCCTCAAACCCAAAGAAAAGGAAGAGAAATGTATTGCGTATAACCAATGGATTACAATGTGATCAATATAATTATAATCCACAAGCTATGGTAGCTGATCATGAATCTTCAGTTTGTTCTTGAACATTGTGAAACAGGAGGAAGAGTCCGTTGGTGAAGATATCCGCCATCTGGTCCTGGGTGTCGATGTAATGCACTTTCCAAACTACTTTCACTCCAATAAAATGATAAACCACCTCAATGTAATAAATATAAGATTTCATCTAATTCCTATCCTGCTTCAAAGGAGATAAATCAGAAGTTCAATTCACTTTTGGACTCCAAATGGAAAACTACCTCCTATTCACTATTGAACTCCATAGATTAGAGAAGGAATTGATTCACTACATCAAGTAAACATAAAAAAACAAAACTGGTGATCTTACAAACTCCTTTAAAAATTAAAACATAAAACATACAGAATCCCTTTTTTCAGATTTCAAAGATGATCACATCACAACAAGATTTGGTTTCCTCTTGAATGTCCAAAAAAAAAAAAAAAACAAGAAGAAAACCCTAATTAATCAAACAACAGAACAAATCAAAACCAAAAACCCTAAATTATTAGTTAAGCCCAATACTTACATAGATGTCTTGGGGGACGGTGACAGTGATGATGACTGTGCAAGGATGGCGACGGTGACGAAGATTGGGTCGGGACGGGGTGCCGCTTGAGGAGGTATTTGGTGTCTGGTGGAGCTGCGTGAGGAGGAGGAGGAGGAGTGCCGGAGGGGGGGGGGCGTGAGGAGGGGACGTTAGGGGTCCGCAGATCGACGTGGAGGGGGTCGCAGTCGTCGGGGATCGCAGATCGTTGTGGAGCGGCTCGCAGTCGCCGGGGGTCGCAATCGTCGGGGGTCGGAGTCGCTGAGAGGGGGATCGAGAGAGACATGTTCGAGAGAGAGAGAGAGGGAGATCAAGAGAGACAGAGAGAGATGTTCGATCGAGAGAGAGAGAGAGGGAGATCGAGAGAGACAGAGAGAGGGAGATCGAGAGAGAGATGTTCGAGAGAGAGAGACAGAGAGGGAGATCGAGAGAGACAGAGAGGGAGATCGAGAGAGAGATGTTCGATCGAGAGAGAGAGAGGGAGATCGAGAGAGACAGAGAGAGATGTTCGATCGAGAGAGAGAGAGACGAGTTGTTTTTTTTTTTTTAAAATAACACGGACCGTGCGATCGCGAGGTCAGCGATCGCACGGTCGAAACAGAGGGCGCACGATGGACCCGATGGACCGCACGACCGCAGGTAATCAATTCCCTATATATATATATATATATATATAGAGTAACGATAAGCTGCGGACGTGCGGACGAGGTCGCCGTGCGGATTTAATCTCGACCGTCCGATCGTGCTCGATCGGACGGTCCCCAAAAAAAAAAAAAAAAAAAAAAAAAATCACTCGATTCGACTCTCTCTGACTCCCTCTCTCTCCCTCTCTGACTCTCTCTCCCTCTCTCGACTCTCTCTCGCCAAAAAAAAAAAACTCGGCTCTCTCTGACTCCCTCTCTCTCTCGACTCTCTCTCCCTCTCTCGACTCTCTCGACTCTCTTTCGCCGGCGACCACCCGCGACCATCGGCGACCACCCGCGACCATCGGCGACCATCGGCGACCACCCGCGACCATCGGCGACCATCGGCGACCACCCGCGACCATCGGCGACCACCCGCGACCATCGGCGACCATCGGCGACCACCCGCGACCATCGGTGACCATCGGCGACCACCCGCGACCATCGTCGACCATCGGCGACCACCCGCGACCATCGGCGACCATCCGCGACTTGTTTGTTAATAAAAATCTAGATTTCATTGGGTTTTGTCATTACCATGGTGTGCTATGTGAATTTTGTAGTCTTGCATGTGTTGGTTGGTTGCTATGTAGACAACTTTGATGGCTGTTTTGTGTGTCACTGGTTGTCGATTAATCTTAGTGAGTTTGATACCAGGTTTAAGTCTTTGATAGTCCGCTGAGTTGTGAGTCTATTGTCCAGACTGGTGTACTTAGAAATTTATAGATACTTCATGATTTTTGATGAAACATTTCTATTTCATGGAGAAAATTGTGGGGTATCTTATGTTTGCTTGTGAACCTTTCAAATGAGACTGAGTTACAAGATATAAGATTGATTCGCTGTGATTGAGGGATGATGATTCCCTCCAAATGTTTTTAATTCGTCGCCAACACTAGGTGAGTCCAAACCAGTTGAGTTAATGTCAGTCTATGTTGTGTCCCAGTAATTCAGAGTGATCCTCTGTCAAACCAAACTAGCACCTACTGATTCCCAGGATTTTTCTGTCAATCCAAGCTAAGTCATAGTGATTTCAGGAGAGGAGCAGCAAAAGTCCACACATTGCCAGATGATTTTCAGCAATCCATTCTATGTCCATCTGATTGGGGGCACATTTCAATTAGTCCATGCTAAGTCTAAGTGTTCCCAGGTTATTCTAGGTAAATTTCAGACAATTCAAGCACATATAAGTAGATTAAAGTCCAGAGTCAGGTGTTATTTAGTTAGTACTTCTCTTCGACAGTTGTTTCTGAGCAGGATCAACCACAGTCCAGCTATTATGAACTAATCTAAATCAATGGAGCAGTCCAAGTGATTCCAGATGCACAGACTCATTCCAAGCTATGTCCAACTGATTCCAGATCCATTTCAGTCAAACCAGTCTATGTGTAATCCAGTCCATGTGAATTGACCCAGTTAATCCAAGTTCCAGGGCTTCCAGGTTGTTCCAGGTAATTTTCAGAAAATCCAAGCTATTTGCCATGTTGAGTCTTTCATGTTTCAGGTTGTATTCAGATAGTACTTCCCATATGTTGTTGTTTCAGTGCATTTTTCCATGTGAAGGTAGGTGAAATTCAGTCAATAAAATCAATGGAGTAGTCCAATCTAGGCACATTTCAATCAGTCCAAGCAAAGTCGAACTAATATCACGTGCAATTAAGTCAATCCAATTGATTATTATGCTTTGAAATAGGTTACACATATGCTCCAATTGATTACAATTCAGCAGCAGCAGCAACAGCAAGGGCAGCAGCAGGAGCAGGACCTTGTTGCAGCAGGTTGTAGCAGCACCACAAGAAGCAGGAGCAGCAGCAGGAGCAATAGCAGCAGCAGAAGCAGGAGCAAGGGCAGCAGCAGCACCTTGTTGCAGCACCACAAGCAGCAGGAGCACTAGCAGCAGCAGCAGCAGGAGCAGCAGCAGCAGCAGCAATAGCAGCAACAACAGCAGCAGCAGCAGCAGCAGCACCACAAGCAGCAGGACCTTGTTGCTGCAGCAGGAGCACTAGCAGCAGCAGCAGCAGGAGCAGCAGCAGCAAGAGCAATGGCAGCAGCAGCAACAACAGATATTGTGTATTGTTGCAGCACCACAAGAAGCAGAGCAGCAGCAGGACCTTGTTGTAGCAACAGATATTGTTGCAGCACCACAAGAAGCAGAGCAGCAGCAGAAAGAGCAATGGCAGCAGCAGCACTAGCAGCAGCAGGACCTTGTTGTAGCAGCAATAGCAGCAACAACAGCAGCAGCAATAGCAGCAACAACAGCAGCAGGAGATGCTGATTGTTTCGGTTTTTGTTGTAAACTGTTAATTGGATGTTTGCAAAATTAAGGCCAGTCTTGGAGATGCTGATTGTTGATTGCTACCATTGGTATTAGGTGGTTGTTGTATTAAACAATAGGTTGTATATGTAATATAGCTGCAAGTGGTTGTTTTAGACAGGATGTAATGTAATAATGTATGGTTGAAATGTGATGTTTTAAATAGCAGGATTAGAATGTTTGTTGTTTTAAACAGGTTGATGTGAGAGCTGGAACTAAGCAAGTTAATGGGATTAGAATGTTTTAAACAGGTTGTCGGGTGGAGCCTATGCTTTTCGATATTAGAATTTGGGTCACTCAATTATGTTTGTGTTGGAGGCCCCAAATAACCAAAGCTTTTTTTTGAGATTGAAAAAGACCGAATCACAAGATAATTTGGCAACTTTCCTGACAATCAGAAATCATGTGCCTAAAGTGATTCCATAACAATATAAGAATGGGGACTGAATTCAATCAGAAAATGTGCCTTGGAACGCTTCAAAATGTTGCATTTTGGAACCATACCTCATTGGACATCATATTGCAGCCCATAGCATTTCAGATGAACTATCAGTAAATATTAGTCAGATATTTTTTTTGAGAAAAGAAGCATTAGTCAGATATTATAACAGTGTAAATATTAATCAGACATTATTTCACTCCAGATATTGTGTGGAACAACCTGCATTTTTGAATCGACAATTACTACATCAATAGACTCACTGTCTATCTTCATTCTTCAATTGGCTGCAGTTGAATAATGTAATTCTATGTGAACAACAGAAATGACCAAGAACTATATGAACAACAGAAATGATATCCCGACATTCGAAACATAAAATCTGCAAGCTTGAAATGCCACACTGCCTTTCTTCAGATTCAACTATAAGAGCCAAATGGATTTCTACCACAGAAATGCCAGGTAGAGACAACCAGTGACACACAAAACAGCCATCAAAGTTGTCTACATAGCAACCAACCAACACATGCAAGACTACAAAATTCACATAGCACACCATGGTAATGACAAAACCCAATGAAATCTAGATTTTTATTAACAAACAAGTCGCGGGTGGTCGCGGGTGGTCGCCGATGGTCGCGGGTGGTCGCCGATGGTCGCGGGTGGTCGCGGGTGGTCGCCGATGGTCGCCGGTGCTCGCGGGTGGTCGCCGGTGGTCGCGGGTGCTCGCCGATGCTCGCGGGTGTCGCGGGTGGTCGCGGGTGGTCGCCGATGGTCGCGGGTGGTCGCGGGTGGTCGCCGATGGTCACCGATGGTCGCCGATGGTCGCGGGTGGTCGCCGATGGTCGCGGGTGCTCGCCGATGGTCGCGTGTGGTCGCGGGTGGTCGCCGATGGTCGCGGGTGGTCGCCGGCGAGAGAGAGTCGAGAGAGGGAGAGAGAGTCGAGAGAGAGAGGGAGTCAGAGAGAGCCGAGTGTTTTTTTTTTTGGCGAGAGAGAGTCGAGAGAGAGAGAGAGAGAGTCGAGAGAGGGAGAGAGAGTCAGAGAGAGAGAGAGAGGGAGTCAGAGAGAGTCGTCGAGTGAAATTTTTTTTTTTTTTTTTTTTTTTGGGACCGTCCGATCGGGCACGGTCGGACGGTCGAGATTAGATCCCCCCGGCGACCTCGGCCCCACGTCCGCAGCTTATCGTTACTCTATATATATATATGCTACATAAACGGTTACGAACTTACGATAGCTGAGGACATTATTATTTGTCAAGGCTGATTATGGAAGCGCAACCTGCAACACCAGCTGGTTCTAGAGCAAACTTCAGCCTCTCCTCACCATTGTTCATCTTCTGCTTCTTCATCCTCACCTTCAATTATATCGCAGTTATCCGTCGAGCCACCGGAGATATATGGAATATCACGTTCGCTGTGTCGACCTATTCGTTGCTCGTGCTCCTTTTCTATTGTCTACATGCGTACGAGAGGCTCTCGGATGGATTGAAGAAGAAGAAGAAGAGATTCACTGCTTTCATATGGTCGCTCGGGGCGATGCTGAACTTCATGTTTGCCTATAGAGTATCCATGGTGATGCCTTGGGGGATGTCTCTTGGTGTTTGGGTGATGGCGAGTCTGAGCATCGTAGCTACGTATTATGCCTTGTTCGTTTACAAGGAAGATGACACTAGGAAGAATTAAAGAAAGTAGTGGTAGATGAAAATATATATAGAACGTTGGATGGTGCAGTTGGATTTATGTGCCTTTTATGTATACAATATAATTCATGCAATGAACTTCGATTTTTAATATAAAAATATTTGTGACAAGTCTTGTTTAATATGTATGTAGAGCGCCTTTAGTTTTGAATTGGATTTACGAAGTGTTTGTTTTTTTGTTGAATTTCGATATGATCCGATAGTGGCCCACAAAGACGTAGGGAATTACTACCCAGTGGGACCAGCTGTCTCCCTCTCAAAAAATGAGCAACAATTATTCTAATTAATTATTTTGTTAATTAAAATATAATGGATGAATATTAATTAGATGGAGTTATTGATTTAACTATTAGATTAATATGTATTTTTTTAACATAAGCACAATGATTAAATGTTATTTTATAACATGAAAAGTGTAAATACAAAACTTATAAAAAAAATACATTTATGTGATAAAAGTCTAAAATATAGTAAGGGGGAATTAGGTATAAGAACATCAAGGATTTGCAATTATATGTTAAAATAAGGAATATAAAAAGGATAAAAAAATTCCAAAAAGAGTGCACTACTCAAGCAGCTGCTAAAAAAAAAAGGAACGTATCTATCCATTATACTAATCAAAAAAATTTAGTTTTTAACTTTTTTTCTTTATAGCATATTCACTACGATAATTTTTGACATTGATTATGGTTGTTTTGATCACATTTTTTAAATAACTGTGATCGTAATACTTATTGTGTGAATTGAATTGTAAGAGCAGGTACAATCAATATCTAAAATTGTATAATGATTAAGGTTCCGTTTGGAAACACAGATTGAAAAGTAGCTTTTGGAATAAAGTTGCTTTTTAAGATGATTTTAGACCTTGACTTTTTTAGGATGTTTTTTTTTTTAATTCAGGAATCAATATTTGAAAGGAGTTTAATGTTTGGCAGAGAAAGCTGTTTTTCAATTCAAAAAATCGATTCCGACCAAAAAGGATTGTTTTTTAGCTTTTCAAAACACAAATTTCGAGGGAAAAATTACAAGAAATCCAGCTTCCGATTCTGTAAAAAGCTGCCCTATTTGGCTCCACGATTTTAGTTTTTCAACTTTTCAAAAAGCAAACGCACAGTCAAACACGCAGCCAAATGGGGCCTAAGTGAATTTTGATTTTTTTACAATTTAAAGATCACATTTTTTTATAAAGCGTGATATTATAAATAATATAAAGATCATGGATTATTTATAAAATGTGATCTTAAATAATATAAAGATCATGGTTCTTATTTAAACTGTGATCTTTTTTATATTAAATATTATGTTTTATTATATAAGCGTGATCGTTTCCTCTACAATGATCACGGTTCATTAGAAAATCGTGATCATTTATCACTTTTTATCACGCTTTAAAACCGTGATGAAAAATATGATATAAACAATCACGCCCTCGTAGATCACGGTTTAAAACTGTGATCAAAAGTCTTTAATCACGGTTTTTAACCGTGATCAATTCGCTATTTTCTAGATTTGGAAGTTGCTTCTGCTCCGCGTGGTTATCTTCTCTCTCAACGCAAGTATACTGGTGACTTGATCGAACGTGCCTGTCCGACTGATGATTGCATTTCTCTCACTCCTATTGAGCTTCATGCTAAGCTCCGGCCTAACGATGGAGGACCACTTTCTGATGTTACTCGTTATAAACAGCTTGTTGGAAGCCTCATCTATCTCACTGTCACTCGTCCTGACATTGCCTATGCTGTGCATATTGTCAGTCAATTTGTCGCTGCCCCTCGTACTGTTCATTATGTTGCAGTTCTTCGGATTATACGCTCTCTACGTGGCACTACATCTCGTGCTCTGCTGTTACCGTCTTCTTCTACTTGAACTTCGCACTTATACTGACGCTGATTGGGCAGGAGATATCACAGATCGAAAATCTACAATTGGTATATGTGTCTTTCTTGGTGACTCTCTTATATCTTGGAAGGCCAAGAAACAAGACATTGTTTCTCGTTCGAGTGCTGAGACCGAATATCGTGCTATGACATCTGCTATTGCTGAGGTTGTTTGGCTTCGGCGCCTCCTCTCTGACATGGGCGTCATTCTATTTGCGCCTACTCCTCTATATTGTAACAACAAGAGCACCATTCAGATTTCTAGCAATCCAGTTTTTCATGAACGTACGAAGCACATCGAAATCGATTGTCACTTCGTTCGTCATCATTTTATTGCGGGCACTATATCACTCCCATATATTTTCTCTTTTCTTCAGTTATGAGACTTTTTTATAAAGTCTCATACACTTCAACGGCATGGTTTCTTGTTGAGTAAACTCTCGGTGTATGATCTACCATGAGTTTGAGGGGGTGTTAAATGTATATATATGTTAGGGTTAAGGGTAGATTAATCTTTTTCTTGGTTCTCTTTTTATACTATAAATATTAGATACAAACCCTAATAAGATTCTTGATTCATTTTTTTCATATTCTAACAAAAGCAACGACCACGTCTTCAGCTCCGCTTCAAGTTTCTTCTTCTTCAGCCTGTCTTCTTCCTCTATTTCGTCTTCAGGTCTGCCCTCTCTCCCTCTGATTTCTCACTCTCTCTGTCTTCTCTCTCTATTCTCTCTTTTCACTCACTCTTTCTTTGTCCTCTCTATTCTCTTCTCTCTCTCATGGTTTTCCCCTCTTGGAGCTGCTGAAAGACCATTTTTATCATCTATTTGTGCCTATGGTGTGAGTGTGACACGTTTTTTTTTTTAAATTGAATTGTGACACCTGTTGTGGGTTTCTTTTTTATAAATGACAGATTTACATTAGGACAGTGGGGACTGGGGACTTTGGGTGTTTTTTTTTTGTTATGTAACCATTCTTAGTTTTGTTGGATTTATATGTTGGCGATATGAAATATCTAAAGTGTATAATTTATGTCGGGACAATTTGGTTAAAATAGAACATCTTGAGAGTCTTTAATTGGTTCTTTGTATGTATGTCTTATCTTAATATGTTTCAAATCATATTTTTTATTAATAAAAATATAGAATCACATATACTTCCGCATATATTTTATGCAATACTCTGATTGCATGAAAATCACATACCGCATTTCAAAACACTACGTGTAACTAAAAAAATGGAAGAAAATAACTGACTTTTAGTAAATGTAACTTTGATGTTAATCCTATCTCCACATCCAATCTTCATAGAAAACATGGCATTAAAAGCATTCTTCCCTGTTGGAACATGCTTCCCATGCCATTCCGACAACATGCAAGAGGAAAAAAAACCCCTGTCCCATTTTCGTCCTTTTCTGAAGAATCTTTGCAATGTCAAAAGATTTTCTATGAACAAAGTTATTGGAAACATATGTACATCATCTTCATGATCAAATGTCATTTCAACATATAGAACAATCGTTTCTGCATATTGTTGCTCAATTTCATCATTCAAATCCTTTTGTGGATTGGCTTCTAAGGAATATGTAACTGAATCCCCTGTATTCCCTATGTTCAAAATACAAAATTAAATATAAAACAAGAATCCCATTATAGAATTACAATACACGTAGATACACTAGGATCAGACAAAAATGTCAGTTACATTTTGAAATGTAACTGACTTATATAATATAATGCACTAAAAGTCAGTTATTTTAAAATGCGACTGACTTTTACTATACCATGTACATAAATATTAGTTACATTTATAAAATGTAACGGAATTTTAAAATATAATGCATAAATGTTCAAATTAGTTTAAAATGTAACTACATACTTTCTTTGAAAATATTGCATATAAGGTCAAATTAGTTTAAAATGTAACTAACTTTCAAATGTTATACACATTTAATTCTATTAATATGAAATTTACTCAAAACCAAAATGTTTAAACAAATATAGATGATCAATTTCAGATCATTTAAAAAGAAAAAACATACCCAAGAAAAATTAACATCAAACACAAGATTCAACAAAAAAAATAATAATAATGATTTTTAAAGCCTAAATTTTAAGTTCCATCATAAAATTCATGAGTTGATATATATAAAATATCTACTATACCCTTGTGAGATATTTATCTATTTTTGATAACTTTTTCTCACACTTCAAAGTGTTTGGATTCGCTGTTTTTTATGGAACATGTATATTAAACGGTTAATTAAAATAAATCACGGAAAAGATCCCAACCGTCACGTCGGCATTAAATCAAGACTCCAAACTGCGTCAAAATACACGTAACAATTGCACTACTATCATTCTCTAAATAAAAAATCACAAATCAGTCCCTCTAAGTTTAATCAACCGAGACGGTGCCAAAAAAATCATCAAAATATATGTAACAATTGCGTCACTATCATTCTATAAACAAAAAATCACACCAAGTCCGGACCATCCTCGAATCCGCCCCATTCAAAGAGGAGGACATTTTCACCTCCAACAGTTATTATTATCTTCAAATTAAATCAGCTTACGTGATACCTCTCTGTATACATAATTTTGATGGACATAAATGCATTACAATCAGTTCTTGTTTCTAAACACGGTTTTTTCACCTCTTTCTCTTGAAAACCATGCTTTGAGCAAGCAAATTTTTAACTTGTAACAACATTTTCAGAGTTGAATTTAACGCTTGATTTACGAATATTAAAACCTAATTTTTCACATACTTCATTATCAAATTCCATATCAATTTTTGACACCCCTTTCATCTTCCAAATCTTTTAAAAACGTTCAACTTTACTTCTTCAATCAAAGTATCAATAGAATGATTTAATTGGATTTCTTCACTATACCACATGACTATTTAATTCTAATTCACCACTCTGACCATTTAGAGAATCATTCAAATCTAATTCATTTCCCTTATTCCCCTGTTATTCAAATTCATCAAATTCAATTGTTATCTTCAAAATACTTCAAAACAATGCATACAACAACAATATTTTGCATAAAAAATATGTAGTAGGATCCAATTTTGTATAAAAAAAAATTAGTGGATTTATAAAAATAAAAAAAAGTACCCTAATTTTAAAATTTTTAGATTTTCTTAATACTTATATAGGCAATCTTTCCTACAAAACACTTTTTCCCTTTTGTTAAACCATTATTTCTATTTGGTAAATCATTTACATATAGATTTTCTAAGTTTTATCATTGATGAAAAGATGAAATTAATTCAAACTTGATGCCAAAAAAAAAATTGAACATATACCTAATAATCAAAACTTAAACCAATAACAAAAAAATTGACACCTTCGAGTCTCTGAAGTCCCAAAAAATGAAATAATCTCTTCCATGAATCCCTTTCCGCAGTGTCGTTTTTTTGTTTTTCTCCTCTCGTCAAAAGAAGTGTTTTTCTATGTTTGATTCAATTATTAGGGACGGATTCGTAATTGTTATGCAATTAAATACTTTTATGCAATTGTTATATTACTTGATGACATGGTTCGGAGTTGTGATTTAATGCTGACGTGACCTTTTCTGTGATTTATTTTAACGGACTGTTTAATATACACGTGGTGAATTTTGATAGGATAAAATTGGTGTTTTCTGTTCCGGAAACAGCTAATCCGAACCCATTTCATGGAGGTGGTTACAATTGTGATCGATTTTCATTGCATAACCTGTGTGATTTTTTTTCTTCTATTCCTTCCAATTCATTTGTATATACACATTGATTCATATTTTCAATCGATCATTCTATTCTCTTAAAACTAAAAAAAACAAACTGATTTTTTTTTATAAAGAATTTCAGATTTTGCTTTGTTTTTTAACGATTTGATTTTTTGTTTCGTTAATGTCAATCGATTCAGATTTGACCTTTGTAATTTTATGTTTATACAGTTGTTTTTAATGATCTTCATTTTTTCTGTTGAATCTACTGTATCTTCTTTTTTTGATCATATGAATCAATTCAATTATGCTTGTCTAAACTTTTTCTTCTTCTTCTTTGGCTTTGAATTTAGATGCATTATTCTTTGGAACGTAGTCCACAAAAGAATTTGTTCCATGGATCTATTCAGTAATGTGCAGAAATTATTGTTTTAACATTAATATACATTTCAGTTACATGAATCACACATTGAAATTTATATAAATTTCAATTACATCAAACATACATATTTGAAGAGGTATTTTTCCTCTTCAATTAAAACAATCAGTCAATGGAAACTCCTTCTAAAATTCGGATCAACTTAAGGATGGATCCTGCACTCGAAAAGAATTAGGGAGACACCGGTGTGGTGCCAACCATAGGGCCTCCGAAGAGATGTATCAGTAAGGGAATTCAAAGACAAATCTCACTAATTTTGGTGGTTTGTGTAAAAATGAAAAGTTAGATACCTTAACTCCTTAGTCATGCCCCTTTCATAGGGTCTGGTGGCCTAGATAGTCACTGCCACTTACTTCTTAGTCGCTATTAGGGAGACACCAGTGTGGTGCCAACCAAAAGGTCTCCGAAGAGATGTATCAGTAAGGGAATTCAAAGACAAATCTCACTAATTTTGGTGGCTTGTGTAAAAATGAAAAGTTAGATATCTTAACTCCTTAGCCATGGCCCTTTCATAGGGTCTGGTGGCCTAGATAGCCACTGCCACTTACTTCTTAGTCGCTGTAACGATTTTCCTTAATGACTGCTTAGTGGATGATATTGGTGGTAACTGCCCTGCTTTAATGTAGCGTATCGTGCACTTAATCACCCACATTTTGTGAGTAATGAGCCTTAATTGTTTGCCTAACAGTTACAGGCGTTATGGGCATCTGACCGTTTCTTTGGTCCTCGTGGTCCTTGGTCTGATGGTTCACTCGATGTGTTCATAAGCGTCTTCCTGCGAGGTGTAAGTCTATCCAACTAGACCTTTAATCTGATTGTGCCCCATCTACTCGTTCACGAGATGTAAGGTCGTCCGATAAGATCATCAATCTAATCACCATGTCTATTCGAGGTGACATTCACTCGTGAGGTGTCAGATTGTCCAACTAAACCTTTAATCTAGTCGTGTCCCACCTGCCCAGAAATGACCTTGTGATATTCTGAATATGGACTCTGGTTTCCGAACTTCAAATGTGACGACTCATACCCGTCCAGTCCTTGACACGTGTCACTCTTTAATATGGTGTAGATTTTTCCCTCCACAATATTGAAATTCAGATACAATCTCACAAATTCTGATACATTTTAAAGATTATGTATTACTCAAATGTAATCTTACAAATGAAGTGATTGTTTTAACATTCAATACATGTTAATTATATGAAACACACATATTGAAATTCAAATAAAACATTCGGATACATTTCAATTACATCAAATATATATATTAAAATTCAGATACATTCTTGTAAATTAAGATACATCTTAAAGATTACATATTGCACAAATGTAATTTTACACATGAAATTCAGATGCATTGTTATATATTCAAATTTTCATAAAGTCCACGTAATTCAGATACAATGTCTCATGCTAGCTCATTTCACATTCTATGTAATCTATATACCGAAACTCAGATATATTATTCCATTAATATGGAATTCAGATACATCTCGTACATTAAGATACAATTATAGTCTATATATTTTTACATTCTAGGAACTATACATCCAATATTCCACATTAAAAAATATCATAAAGTTACATTTAAAATTCTGATACACTCTACATATTAAGTTACATTCTATATATTCAAATCTATAAAATTCATCATATACATTCTATGAAATTGTTATATTCGGGGAGCCCTGTAAAAAATCCACATCATATATATTAACATCTTTCAATTGTTCATCTAAAACTGCAATATAACCATCCCAAAAATAATTTATGTTGATTGGAGTAAAAAAAAAGTCAAAATATCAATGGCGATTTCAAAAAAAATAAAAATGGTTATCCATTTTTGCCATCATTATATACGTTCTAGGGACGATTAAGAGGACAAAATCAGATTGTAGGATTTTTGTTTTCAACAAAAATCAGCACAGGTTCTTGAATATTTTGGATATTTGTTTCATTTTTTTCGTAAACCCTAGTTTGGAGAAGACTGAAATCTTTGATGGTCGAAAGGATGGGAAACAGTTACACAGAGCTATAAACGAGGGATGAGTTTATTCAAAGGGAAAATTTTGTTTTTAAAATAAGGGTAGTATGGTATTTTGCATTTTTAACCTTTTATAAAAGTCAACAAAGCAACCAATGAATAATAACACCTAATGGGGCTTGTCATTGGGGCTTAATAATTGAGACCCATGTAGCAGGACTGAAAAATAAATATGAAAATTAGGTGATTAGAACTCAATTGTAATAACAAATCGTTCAATTGTGATTTCCGATCAAATCAAAGGCTAAAACATCCTCCAACAAACAAATCGGTGGTTGAAATACCTCCAAAACAAACTTCTGATCTGGTTCTATGTTTTCTTCAAAAAAGTAATAGTGTTCAAAAAGAAATTATCGATTATTGTAGATGATTAACAATTCAATTGTTATAACCAGAAAAAAAAGGCAATTGAAAATCCACTACTTGCACGATTTCATATGAGGAAATCCTAACCGTCTCATAATTGTGGTGAATAGGTACCAAAAACGGCTTAAAGGGCATATTAGGCATTACGTCTATGCCACGTCATGGGGCCTATAAGATGGGGCCTTGGAATTATTATTGTTAGTAAAAAGGTATTTTTGAGTAACAATTTTCTTCTCTTTATTTCTCTCCCTCCCGCTTGTTTTCAACTATTGGAGTGATTTTCCTATTTTTTTTCTTGTCCAAGTATGCCCTGCGTAGGTACATGAACACATGGATGAGTCCAAATCTAGTCAGGACTGACTTCAATCAGTCTGATCAGTATCGAATTGCACAGTCTATTAATCAAAATACACGGTCTTAATTGAATTGCACAACTACTTGTTCGGTACAAGCGTCACAATCCTATTACATTCAATAAGAGAGTAACACCACTTGTACCCAATAATTGACTGTATAGTTATGACCGACTGAATTCAGACCCAATGCCAATAATAACACTTTGTAACAATCGCTCTTACCAATCGATGCACTGACGGTCAGCTCTCTGATATTTTTGGCATCTCCAAGTGGGTTTTCCATACTAACAATGCCTCCCAAACATACGCAACCTCTCTCCCTGCCCCATTCTAATCAATTACCTATTAGTTGTTTTATTTTTTAAATTTTATCACAATTTACATTTGATCATGATAACAAAAATTTTCAAATAATAAAAACTGATGATACATAGGCGTCATCTAACGGTTGGAGCGGTCGTCTCTCCAGAGGCATCCTCGTTGAGGAGTCAAGACAAGCGGAGGTGCTCAGGGGGATTCTTCGCACGGTTACATTGTCCAATTAACCCGATCAGGTTCGTTGGCAGGTTGATCCAGTTCGAGGTGTAGCAGGGGTACTTATGGTTTATTCGCAATGCAACGTTCAACGCACCATTGGCCTCTAAACGATTTGTTATGTGGAGGTTGAAGATCCCCCACAAAATCAAAGCTATTCTGTGGTTGGCATACCATAGTCGGGTCTTGAATAAATGCTATAGGGCAAAATGGGCTCCACATGCATCTACGACGTGTGCAATTTGCTCGGACAAAGACAAGACGGCAAACCATCTCTTTTGTGACTACTTGGCGGCAGGGGCACTATGATCTATGCTGGCGTGGGTCGTAGCGATCGACTTGGAGTTTCAAAGCATCGACGAGCTCTAATGAGCTGCCTCCCAAATAGCCAATCGAAAAAAAAAGGACAGTGGCGGCCGAGGTGCGACGTTGTTTGATCTTGGCTGGGTTGTGGTCGATCTGGAAAACATGGAACACTGTCATTTTCCACAATCAATGCTTCTAATTCGACAACCTTTGGGATACCTTCTCGGGTTTCGCTTTTGAGTGGGGAAGAGTGCTTGGTAGAGCGAAGAGGATGGAGCTCACCATGGATGGCTTAAGCATAGCGGCATAAGGGCTGGGTGTTTTCAAGGGGTGGCTGGAATAGATTACTCTTCTATTCCAGCAACTTCTGACTTATCTTATTCTCTACCTATACTATTTCGTTCTTCTCCTTCTTGTATCTATTTCAACTCAAAGTTATACGATTAATACAATTGGAGTAGCTTTGGTTTACCAGTTTTCAAAATAATAATAAAAAAAATTGATGATACAGACATATAGTGTGACGTATTTGAAGAAAGGGAAAAATCCAAATAACCCCCTATAAACTGCTTGAAATCCATCTAACCCTCTGACTTTTCTTAAAGTCCATATAACCCCCTAAAAACATTTATGTAAATCCAAATAGTTCCCAAAGTTAAATTTTTGTTGATAGATAATGATTGTTCTACAAATATTTAGTTTGATTAACCCTGATTGAAAACATAGTATACCAAAACCACTTTTACCACGTTTGAATAGGATTTTATAATCTATCCGGAAGGGTAAAATTATCATGTACAGAAGGTTTTTTGCATTTTAACAAATTATGGGGGAGTTTTAGTATATTATGTTTCCAGTCAATGTCAACAATACAGAATATTCACATAATACTCATTTGTCAATAGAAGTTAAACTTAAGGGGTTATATGGATTTACATAAGTGTTTTCAAAGGGTTATATGGTTTTTAAGAAAAACAAAGGGGTTATATGGATTTCAGGTAGTTTACATGGGGTTATTTGTATTTTTCCCTTAAAGAAAAACTAGTTTGAATTGTGAAAGGTCTGAGCCTCATGGGAACATCCAAACACCATTCGATGTTTTTTTTAAGGGACTTGTCCAAATACCCCTGGACTAAACCTCTCATTTTTTCCATGTTCTCTGACTTGAGGAAATTTTTTTTTACCCCTGCTTTTTGGTCCCCTTTTTTTAATACCCCTGCTCTTTCTTAATACCAGCAATAACCCCTTATATAAGACAAAAAAAAAATGGTCTTTCATTTCTTTTTCTTCTTCTTCTCCAAACCATCACTTTTTCTTCTTCTTCTCCAAACGATTTTTTCTTCTTCTTCCTCAAACGAGCGCATCCCGGTCCGTAGTGATGGCGGTGATGGAGGCAACATAGAAAAGAAGAAGAGCTGAAGAGGTGATGCCGAAAAGAAGAGAAGTCATCACATCCCTTTTCTACCTTCTTCTTCCCCAAATCAATCGAAAAGAAGACTCAAAGCCTCATATCCCTTTTTTTTCTCTTCTTCTTCCCCAAACCATCCGAACAGAAGACCCAAACCAGCCAAATTAGCAGAAAAGAAGACACAATTCGTCGCCGACACCGAGATCATTCACCATGTCACTCGTCATCCGCTATTCATATTCCCGCTCACCGATCCTCTGTCCACCTCGTCTCTCTTCACACCGTCGCCAATCTACCCAGACAGGATCTATAACATCAAGTTACAAAAACTGTCAATTAAGTTACATCAATTAAGTTAAAAAAAACTGTACATATTAGTTACATAAATATATGTCAAATTTACATTAAATACCATAGATATATGTCCAAGTTACAACAATTGAGGCAGATATGATTGAATTGACACAAAAATAGTTAAAAATGCATTCCAAAATTACAGAAATATGATTGAATTACATAACTATTTTATGTAGCACTTGTGGTTTTGCCTCCTCTGCGTAAGATATATGCAAATCGCATTAGTACAAAAAGTAATGTCTAATAAAAAATGAATTACACAAATAACCAGTCAAAGAACTTGGCAAGTCACAGAATATAAGCTATCCATTACATAATATAAGATATCATTCACAGAAAAGAAACAGTTAATTTTCAAGGTGAGACCATCTATGATAAATAGTTCATTTATGTAAAGCAAACCAATGGGTCTAAAAATCAAGGATTAGAAAAATCAAGATAACATATATGATGACATCTATTATTGTGAAACCTCCCAGAATTGGAACTATCATTTATAGGAAAGAAACAAATGACCACAAAGAAGCAGTCTATTTCTGTGTGGTTTCACGGTTATTGTGATGAATGTAATATCAGCATAGAAACTATAACTCATATGTCAAAGCATTGTACACTTCATGACATTATAAAAACCACACATACCTTCTTTTTTGCTTTGGAAGTACTTCATTTCAAATTTCACGTTCCAATCTGCAATATGAAGACGTTTGATGCTCTTGGCAAAGTACTTCTTGATCCATTTTACCCAATTAAATACATTTTTCTTGTAATGAATAAGGGATGATGAGTTGTAGGAGTGGAAAGATTCATCCATAAGTTCAAACACCAACAAGTGCAAATGATAATCATTATTAAGGACCATAAAATATATGTCCACCTTAGTAATAATATCATCCATACACTCACTCATGTATTGGGACATCATAATCATTTGATTTGCCTCCGGAGCTTGCATAGAGAGGCTCTAAAATTTGAAGATCAAGTATGCAGTCAATGATAAATATGCAAACTATGCATACAGAATTGAATAATTGTCACACACAGTATTTATATTTATAATTATATGTATTGTATCTGTAACCGATGAATCTATATCTGTAACTAATGAGACTATATCTATAAATAAATTTATTGTTTATGTAACTATATATATTTTTTCTGTATCTACATATTTTGCCTCTATAAGTATACATGTTGTTTATATAACTATATATTGCGCTGCTGTTGTAAGTAATTATAATGAATCTGTAAGTACATATATTGTTTTCATAAAACAAACATCTAATTGCACTAAAACAAATTATCAGTGCAAAATGATTCCCAAACAAGTAGGCTATGTGGATTTCAGGGTTCTCATTGATCCTCGCCTCTAGTAAGTCAAAGAACGCATCGATGACATACCTCTCAGTCATTCCCCCATCATAAAAAACATATCATGGATGTGAATCCTGATAACATCTAGCACACAATAAACAAAAACATATATATATCATTGATGACATTATAAAATTTATATAAGTGAACAACTATAAATTGTAAACCAATCACTTATATAAGTGAACAACTACAAAAAGTAAACTAAGGTGTATGAACACTAAACAAGAAAGTATGTTAGTTGCCCTCTTTCAAAATTTTTATAAATCATTCTCAAATGTCTTACACTCAGTACATGAATAATTACATAAACTTGTTAAACACAGAAACACAGAAAAGAAGATAAGAGTTATAGACACAAGAGGGAAAATATGAACTGATTGACAAATTATTTAAAGATGGTTCAAGTGGTATTGAAAAATTATTTAAATAACCATATCCACCTCCTTTGTATATATATATACAGGAAAATAGTACAAAAAAATCTAATGATGCTCTTACACTTAGTGAATAACTATTTACATATTCATAAAAAAACATTACAGAAATATAATAACTACTAACAGAATAGTACAGACCGACCAATTACAGAATACTACTATAAATGAACAGCTACAAAAAGGAAACTACACTTATATACAATTTATATTCACTTAAAAAGTTTGATAGTTGTCATCTCTTAAAGAAATTCTAAATTATACAATAAAAAATAGGAGTACTTACACTGAATAAGAAAGTAAGGAGTGATTGACAAATTATTTACACACAAAAATTATTTAAATAATCATACTCAAAGATATATCTATGACATTAGTATACAGAAATCTAATTATCATATATAATGAATAATCAGCTACAGATTTATAATAACACATTATAAAAATTGAAAAGACACTTACAGAATATGATAAACCACTTACATAATAATACAATAAATGAACAACTACATAAAGAAAACGCAACGGAGAAGGTGGCCTGAGAGATGTAGCGGAGAAGGTGCCTAGAGAGGTGCAACGAAGCGGTATAGTGGCCGGAGAGGGAAATATGGAGGTCGCTGATTCTGGGTATTGGGTTTCGATGAAAGGGGATGAGAGGGTTTTATAGTGTGAGAGGGCTTGTGGAATGAGAGGGTGAGACGCCTCCGCTTATGAAGGAGCGATTTTGTAACCGTAGTGGCCACAAAAAAATAAGGGGACGCCAAAGGGGGAGTTGCTGAATCGATTCGATGCTTTGGGAGGAAATTGAGAGATTTTGAAGGAAGTTTAGTTGATTTGGAAAAGAAATGCGAGAGAAGGGTAGAAGTGAAACAAAAATGTGAGTAGACCTTGAAGTTGCAATTGCATGGATACATAAAAAAGAGACAAAAAAAAGCAGGGGCCTAGGTGGTCTGGTGCATCAATCCATCTCACTCATCAATCGAACGGTGAAGAACGAAGGATCAGTCAACGATGACGCACAACTGAACCGGCACATCAAGAAACCCATGAACCTCCCTCGAGAAACACGAACATCTATGCATCACGTTCAAATCTTTTTCAATCCGTAAATCAAAAACCTCCTCGTCTTCTCCTCCATGACTAAACCCTAATCCTAGCTTTTCCAAAACCCCTCTTTCGAAGAATCGAAAGAACAACCTCCAATGGAGTTCAAGTTCCTCGACAGCGACAAACGGCTTCCTCCACCTCCGCGTCCTCCTCGTCCCTTCCTCTCTCCGTCTCCGTTGACGGACAGCTACTTCACCGCTCAAGCCTCTCGCAGTACCTCCTCCGACACCGACCTCTTCGTCCCGTGATTCCCACATTGTGGTTAAAACCCTTGTTTTTTTTTTTTCCACAGCGGGATTCTTCGACGGTGGGCGAGTCCAAGCGGGAGTGATCGGACGGCCTGACTTCGCTCGCTCGCCGTTCACGGCGGAGATGTTCGAGTCCCCCCTCTTGGCGGGGGAGGCTTTGGGAAGGGAGATCGAGAAGCAGCGGATCAGGGAGGAGATCATCGCGAGGGAGATCACACGGAAGCGGATTTTGGAGGAGGAGGTGAGGAGGGAGCTCGCCGTCGAGCGTGCTATGGCGGCCGGACGAGGGGTTGGGGACCGGTTTGCCCTCTTGGGGTTGGGGACCCACAACGTGGATGATGTGAGGTTCGCGGAGCGGCTCACGTCACCAATGTCGGAACTTAGGATCGATAAGAGGGCCGGGGCGTGTGGTATGATTCCACATGATATCGGGGGTTTTCGGAGGTTGCCGCAGCATTCGAAGGTTGAGATCAGACCCTTATCTGAGGTAAAGTAAGGCATTTCGACCAGGTGAACTTAATCCTATTATATGGTATGTTCTTATTACTTTTTAAAAAAAATTGTTGATAGGTCTCTTAATGGAATTGTGAGTTTTATAAATTGTGCTCATTCTTGTCAAATGAATTTATTGCAGACATTGTTTTTTATGTGTTGTTGCTTAAAACGTTATAGTCTTATAATGTATCATGGAATATAATCATTGGGCATTGTGATGCTTGCGAATAAAAGTACTTGAGTGAATTTGTCTATCGGATTGGTAATTTGGTAGCATCTCTTCTAGTTAAATGATGATTTTACATTATTTGAATTGCATTCTGACAACTTCTTTGTCTTCAGTATGCTTTGTGCTAATTGTTAAATTGGTATACAATGCAAAACATTGCATCAGAATATTGGTGGTTGGAGTATCGTTCTAGTAATATTAGATCATTTTTAATAATTATCATGTGGCATTGTGCTAATGTGGTGAGCTATGTCCAGTTTCTAGGGGTGAAGACATGATAATATAAAAGACATGGTAGATCGTTCTAGAAGGGCATGGATCAGACACAAATTGGGAACTAATACAATATGTGAACAAGGGTGGGCGATTTACTGTGGAGTAGGTTGTTGGGTATGATATTTTGAATTCAACTTTATGCTTTTATCTTTTTTAGAGGCTCGCCTTTTTTCTCTTTTAGGATGTTTACCAACTTAATAAAATTGGTCGGCTACCCTTCAAAATAAATTTTAAAGGGTGGGATGTTTATTGGTTTTATTAAAGTTATAAACCTCCTAAAAAGAGAATAAAATGCCTTCCTATAACAAAGATTGTACAGAAAGTGTACTCAACAACATCCCATCCTTTCATATGAATAGCCTCCCCCTCTTTGAACACATTGTATCTGTTCCCACATTATATTTGCATCATGCTTTTGATATAAGGATTTTTTTTCCACATTATTCTCATTAGTTCCCATCGACAGGTACTTTGTCTATGAAATATAACAACGTAGACAATCCATGTGTCTAATTCATTTCGAGAACCTACGAGTTATTTTTTATGTTCCCGTCGACAGTTACATTATCTATGAAATATAACTATATAGACACCTCATGTGTCTAATCCATTCCAGAACTTATGAGTTTTTTTTTTTGTTCTTATCAACAAGTACATTGTCTAGAAAATATAACTACGTAGACAACTTATGTGTCTAACCCAATCTCAAACCTACGGGTTTTTTTTATGTTCCCATCGACAGGTACATTGTCTGGAAAATATAATTACATAGACAATCCATGTGTCTAACCCATTTCAAAGCCAATGGGTTTTTTTTTTTTTTGCATAAGAGTCATGTTTATTTTAGATTCGGGTGGTGAGCTTGTCCAGGCCAATTTTGTAGAGTGGTGGCACCTATAGGTGGGTGCTCTTAATTATTCTGTGTTGAATACTGTGTGGATGGTTTCTATGTAAACAAAGGTGATGCCTTAATGAAATTGTGATGATTCTTTTGTCACAAAATGGATGATTAGATAGAATAGTAATACGGGGCGCTCCATGCGAACCGCATATATACATTCGTAACTCCTCGTTTGGGGTGGAGGATAAGTCAAGAATCTAGAAAGGGATTTTTAGTTTTAAGTCCCTGTAAACTATATGATTTAGTGATCGATCCCTCCCTTCTTCATATTTTGGTTTAAGTTCCCAGATTTCAAGAGTATGTTTCTTTTTAGTCCCTCTTAGGGACTAAAAAAAATTAAATAATTTAGGGATAGGTCCCTGAGAGGGACTAAAAAGGAACATACCCTTTAAATCTGGGGACTTAAACCGAAATATGAAGAAGTGAGGGATTGATCACTAAATCATATAGTTTATGGGGACTTAAAACTAAAAATCCCTATTTAATTTTTCTGTTTTGATAGACAGAAGTATTGTCTAAAATATTTAAAAACTTAGACACTGCATATGTCTAACCCATTCCAGAACCTATTAATGATTTTTTTGTTTCCATAGACACGCGTAGTGATGCATTGGATTTCTACTTGCTCCTAGGGAGTTATGATTACAACCGTTGAAAGCGATAGCAAAAGGATCGTTTGAGTCAATAGGGTAGTCACCTATTGTCTGCAGTTAAGAAATGAGCCAACCAACCGAACGAATAGGGCTTCCTAACTTTCTCATCAAAGACGGCCTCACTCAAAAGCTCTTACACTCGTTTCTCCCCATTTCTAAAAGTACATCAAAGTAGCATTCGAAGATCCAACATTTGAAGGTGTGGAAACCAATCTAAAGCTTCTGCCGCAGATTTATGTCTTCCCCATCCCGATCCTGCACCCGTCACTTCTTGGAAGCACCGGACACGGCTGGGTTCGTTACGAGTTTTTTTCGATATTATTCCATTCCAACTCCTTCTCGATACCTCCCAAGGAAAATGAAAATCCCGCTTTCCGATCTTCGTCGCTCCTATGTTTCCACACCTGTGTGTCTAACCCATTCCAGAACTTTTTGATTGATTTTTTGTTCACCTAGACAGAATTATTGTCTAGAACCTTTAACGACGTAGACACTCGATGTGTCTGACCCAAACCGGAGCCTACGGTTTTCATACTGTTAACCTAGACATCTTGATTGTCTAGGTTAAATAAATACATAGACAATACATGTGTCTAACGCGGGAAGAGAGAAAGGGTGGAAGATAGAAGATTGTGCTCTTAATCATTATATCTTAGAAGTGTTTCAATGCCTATGGTTAGTTGAGGAGGTGGTGCCTAAAATAGTTTAGGTGGTGGCAATATCTCTCCCCCTCATTATGGCACACTTCCCCAACGCCATGTTGGTCCCGTTAAAGGTGCAACTGTAGCGATCTAAGCAAATAAAAATAAGTGAAGGATCTTTTCAAAAAGAAAAAAAGAACAAAACAAGAATTGATCCTTAGAGAAGGAATCTCCACAAATTACCTCACTTAAGAAGTTACCACACATTTTAATGTGCCCTCATTATATAGTCCAAATCCGTAGGGAATTCGTGATCGCCACACAAATGTTATTTACATAAACACACTTCTATTGGAAGATAAGTCCGTTGCGTGTGAGTCAAATCCTTAAGGCCTAGTTTGGGAAAGGGATAAAAGGTTAGGATAAGGAAAAAATTGGGTTAAATCACTTGTTATCCCATATGACATAAAAAAATGGGGATAAAGCATGAACAATTGTCCACATTTTGAGATAAAAATGGGGATAGTTTGTTCTGGATAAAAGGTGGAACAGACTTTGTCCCAATTTTTTATCCTTATTTTGTGAAATTGGGATAACATTTATGACTCTTTGGAAAATGTCTCTTTTTGACTTCTTGATTAAATTATTTATATGGTTATCCCTTGCATTAATAGAAGGAACTTCAATATTTATAATATTTGTTGGCCATCCAGAGTAGTTTGACTGAAACTCCATGTATTCGCAATGGTGTGTGTATCATTCCCTATTTTTACAATCGAAGAATTTCCAATATGTACTGTCTGCCCTACAGTACTTGGAGAAAGACATCATCCATACAAGAAGAAAAGCTCCCATCAATACATAAAAATTGCAATAGCAAGTGAATTGATACAACGGCCACATTCTTTGTGGAAATTTAATAGTTAGACATCATGGAAAACTATATATTTTGGATTCATTTATGGTATTTGAGATCCTCTTTGTCAGGATTGCTATTGAACATGAGTATCACCCAAAATGTTAATGCCCTATTAATAGGAATGGTAGATTTGGTAATTTTTTTAAAAATTTGAAGTTATCCTATGTTTGATCCAAATGCAAGATTGATGATAAGAGTACAAAAAATGAGGATAATAAAAAGCATTACTAAATGCAAATCTGGATAAAAATAGTGGTTTTTTATCCTCATAAATTAGGTTAACTTATCTTAAAAATTTATTTCTTTACCAAACTAGGCCTAAATGTACAACATGGGGGATAAAGCCTTCAAATTTGGTCTTCTTGTTTCTTTCGCCTCTTAACTTCCTTCTCCGAAACCAAATCCAAATGCCTTTGAGGTTCATGAAAATGCATCGTGAACAGAGAGCCATACACACCCTTGCCCCAATGTGCATGCTTTTGTGGCATCTAGCACAAGTGGTCTCTAGTCTCATTGTCTACTCCATAGAAAATGTCATCAAGTCTTAGTGTTTTGAGGAATCTCAAAATTTGGATTCCATTCCAGACTCTGCCAAAGAAAGTATTATTATGCAAGTTATCAAAAGAAGATTGAAAAATGATTTTAGGAATCTATATAAATAAAGCAGGTTAAAGTATGGGAGGGCATGGGTATGGTTGGATGGGTTATTATATGAATCTATATAAATAAAGCAGGTTATTTTAGGAATCTTCGGGTGACGTGGGGCTAAACCATGGGTCTGGCCTCACGGTCTCACCTTACCCTCACCCTTTAATGGCCTATTGGGCTCTTGGCTTCTTGGTCCAGCCCTCTCACCACCTGAGTTTTATGAAAATAGAGACATGCCCTAAAGTGTGAGGTGGACATAAACTTGTCCTCCTAAAATAAAAAGATGTTAAGGGAAATGGGTATCTTACTAAGCACCTATAAACTCACGTGCCCCTCACTTCCCCTTTGCATCCCTTTCTCAACTTTAACCCTCTTCATGTAGAAATGTTAACCTAATCTTTATCTTCAATTCCCCATGTTAATTGATTATAAAAAGGGTCAATTTTTTTATTCTTTATAAATTTAGGGAAAGCAAAGTAAGAATATAATTGTACTAGTTCGAAATGTTTGTGTTCATCCATCACGCCATTCTTTCTGAATGTTTTGTAATCACACATGCCCCAAACGCTTCAACTCAGTAACAAAGTTTTAGTCGCTTCTACATGTGGTCATTCTGATCAATCAAGCAACTCATTATTGTAATAATTATTATAAGAAAAAGTGAAATATGGATTGCATTATCTTGAAAGTCTATGAACATGAACATTCCCCAGGATCGTTTTTGTTTCTTAATTATCAGATCTTGTTGAGATGCTGACATGCTGTAAGACTGTAGCCTGTCAGTAAATTTGTATCAGGTAAGGTATGAAGTTAATTATTCTATTTTATAGATCAGTAATGAAATCACAAAATAAATTAATTATTGACATTTTAATATTGGCATAGAAACTCAATAGGAAATTAATCATATTTTCCATTTACTGAGTGTGCCTCGACTAATGTGAAGATTATGCTTCAGATGCAGCAACCATGTAAGCCGGAACCAAGAACCAAATTTATTGTTGCTAACCGCCAGATTGGGTTGTTCATTTCTTGTAGCCTGACGTCAGATGTTCCAACATTCACTAATGTAGGATCCACCTGTGAAGCCTGCTGTAGTGGGAATGAAGAGAAAAGCATCATCAACCTCAACTGATTGTGAAACTCCACTCTCCATCAAAAAGGAATGGAGCTGTGCCCTCTGTCAGGTGTCCGCCACCGGCCAGGAGGGCTTGAAAGAGCACCTCCAAGGAAAGAAACACAAAGCTAAAGAGGCCCTTCTGAATGTTAACACCACCATCGCCAAACACCAAGCCGTCTCAACTTCCATCCCAAAGACTCCTGTCTCCGCTTCAAGTGAAAAAATCACAAAGAAAGACATGGTGGAGGACGAGCCAATCTCCAGTGGGACAAAGAAGCAGAAAACTGAGGGTACGAAGAAGAAGAAACTCTATTTGTTTTGCAGAAATTGCAAGGTTAAGTGCAACAGTGAGAAGAATATGAATGCTCACATTAATGGTAAGAAGCACCAGGCTTTCCTGGAGTTGAATAAGAGGAATAAGAATAAAAAAATTGTTGTATCCTCCACTGTCACCGCTGATGCTGTGGATATGAATGGAATGAAGGGAGTTACTGTGGTAGTTACAGAAGAGGCAAAGAACAAGGTAAATAAAATTGTCGAAGTGGCAGACGAGGATTCGGAGGGAATGGTAGATGGTGAAACCTTGGAGTGGATGGATTGCTCAACAAAGGCTGCACCTGAAGGCCTGTAGTTGGGAAATGTGGAAGTATTTTAGGAGATTTGCTTCTTTTTTGTGTTTGGTTGTTTTGGAAAAGCCCTGATTAGGTGAAATCATGATTATCATGGGGGTGTTTTGTCTATGTATTATAGGAGGGGAGGTATTATTTTGGAAAAGCCCTGACTAGGTGAAATCGCGATTTTCATGGGGGTCTTTTGTCTATGTATGATAGGGAAGGAGGTAATGTGAGGCTTATTAATCTGCATTCCATGGCACTGGACATTTTGTGGCTGGATTGAGGCTTGATAAGACCTAATCTTCTTCATGTTTTTTGTTTCATGTAATTAATTATTCTTGAATTTTCAGTCTTAACATTTTATTTTTTGGAAAAATGCATATGGCCCCTCCAAAAGTCTGTTTATATCCATATTGATCTCTCTTTTTATCAAAAATTCATATAACCCCCTGATTGCTTGGGTTATATTGATATACTCTCTTGCCATTAACACCTTGACAATGAGGAGTAGTTAATTTAACCATACATGATTAACTTATTATTTTACCTTTGTCATTTACACCCACACACTATAACCCTTTTAAAGTATGTGAATATCTATATAGACCCCTCATTTTTCTAAAAATTCATGACTGTATATTTACTCATCGATAGATATTTAGGCCCTTGGGTAAGTTTTCTGTTAAATTTTAAAGAATCTTTTGTGTAAGTTCTATCCATCCAAAGGTGTTATAAATGCGTTCATCTAAATAATCTCATGAGATTTAAAAAATTTTTAGTATGATCCATCTAAATGATAAAAATGCCTTCCATCAAAAAAATATCCTAGTGTTTCTTCTTTAATGTATTAATAATAAATTATTGTATATTGTTAGGTTAATCACACACAAGTTTTAAACTGGATAGCGATAGGGGATGACATGAATTAAATGCCTAATTTTAGGGGGTTATATGGATATTCAGAAAAATGAGGGGTTCATATGTATATTCATAATCTGTTACATGAATATATGTTTTCAAGGTAACGTTAAATAACGGAATATTTCATAAATATTCTTCCTAAATTGAGAGAAATATAACTAAGGTTTTTTTTTTATTTTGCTTATTCATGGAAACTTTCAAGGAAATATATGAATTTTCAGAAGAAAAAAAACATGGGGATATGAATATTAGTGAACTTCTAGAAGGGTATACGCATTTTTTCCTTTATTATATTTTAGGGAAAAATCTAAATAATCCCATGTAAACTGATTGAAATTCATATAACCCATTGACTTTTCTTAAAGTCCATATAACCTCATGAAAACACCTAGTAAATCCAAATAACCCTCTAAAAAAAATTTATGTATACAAATGATTAATGTTTTATGAATATTATGTTTGGTTAACCATGGTAGATAACACATTATATCAAAAAACCTACAATGTGTTAAAAATGTGAAAATTTTTCTATAAATAACGATTTTACCCTTACGGGTAGAGTTTTATAATATATCTAGAGAGGATAAAATCGTCATTTTCATAGGATTTTTCGCATTTTTAATCTATTGTGGTGGTTTTTTAGTATATCGTGTTTTCAATCAGAATTAACTAAATGAAATATGGGCAAAATATTCATCATCTGTCAACAAATTTTTATATAAGGGGTTATTTTGATTTGCTAGGTGTTTGGAGGGGGTTATATGGATTTTAAAAGAAGTCAGAGGGTTTCATGGATTTCAGTCAAATTCCAGGGGTTGTATGGATTTTTCCCTATATTTTATTATTGATGGGGCTTGAGAAGTGTTTGTTGTATTGTATGTAACACGTACTATTTTAGTAGTGGTGTTTGCTGTATTGTATGTAATAAGTACTATTTTAGTAGTGAATAGTGATGGTTGCAGCAAAGATGTCCACCCCAGTTGTTTAATTCATTGTTATCATATTCTTTTCTTCAAATTAATTTTTTTTTTTTTTTTTTTTTGGAGGGATCCCGCGGCTGACCTTACGGTCAAATTAGGAAATGCTATCTTTACCTATTTGTCCCGGTTCTATAAAAAAATCTTTCAAATAATCGCTAACAAACATGTGGATAAATCAGTACCAAGACTAGAACTCAAGATCTATCCTTAACACAGGTAAATCTTAAACTGTTGTGCTATGACAACTAGAGACTTATGGGCTTGTTGTTGATGATAGCTCTTTAAATATACCAATGAAAACATCATTACAGACCTTTTTATGAAAATAAACCACTGATGCTGACTCACTCGACATCTGATTATCCTAGGATTCTTATATTTTACATGTTTGAGCCTACATGACTACATGAGATGTTTCCATCATCTCACACCCACTCTTTGACTTAGTCCGTTTGGAAACACAGATTAAAAAGTAGCTTTTGGAATAAAGCTGCTTTTTAAGATGATTTTAGACCTTGACTTTTTTAGGATGTTTTTTTTAAAATCAGGAATCAATATTTGAAAGGAATTTAATGTTTGGCAGATAAAGTTGCTTTTCAATTCAAAAAATCGATTCCGATCAAAAAGCGTTGTTTCTGAGCTTTTTAAAACACAGATTTCGAGGGAAAAATTAAAAGGAATTCAGCTTCCGATTCTGCAAAAAGCTACCCCGTTTGGCTGCACGCTTTTAGCTTTTCAGCTTTTCAAAAAGCAAAAGCGCGACGAATCGCGCAACCAAACGGGACCTAAAATCTATGTAATTCCATGTTTTTTTTTTAAAACCCATATAAGAGCATTTTTAAAAACCTCTTCAATATTTTCTAATATTGTAGGGGAAAAAAAAGGCTCTTATGACATATAGGGAGCCTTTTTTTTATCATTTCAAAAGACTCCTCATTCTATCCTATCTTCATTCTAAATTACCCATTTACCCCAATTTGAAAAACATTAAATAAAATACATTAAACAAAATACATCACTCTTGAAAACAAATTGGATCTATCTTAAACAAAATATGCAAAATATAAATTTAAACAAAGTGGCGCTTCATCCACTTGGTCGCCTCCAAATCCAAATCCCTCTCTCCATTACTCTTCCCTCATCTCCTCCTCCACTGCATATCCTCCGCCTCCGCCTCCGCCTCCGCCGTCAACCCCTCCTCTCCACCACTGGTGGACGACGCCGCCGCAGCCATCGAGGACTCCCTCCGCTGCCTCAAAACAGACGGATCCGCGGCCTCTCAGTCCGAGATCGACGCCGCCGTCGAGTCTCTCAAGGCCCTCAAGATCGAGGCGTCGTGCGGCGGCCGTCTCCACCACCTCCGACGGAGGCTCCGAGGCCTTCCGACAGGTGGTGGTGAACCGGCGGATGGACGACGTACGGACGGATGGCAGATGAGGCAGATGAGATCCATTTGGGGGAGATAGTCACTTTGGTTAGAAAAAAAATGGGGAGAGAGAGAGTTGGCTAGGAAAAAATAAGGTTTTTGTTGAAAGGGACAATGTGGTCATTTTACATTATAGTTTTCCCTACAAGGCTCCATACATGTATGTAGCCTTGTAAGGATTACACAAGCCCCAATATATAAGCCCCTCCCACAGGCCCCTTGAGTTGTCAAAATGTAATTGGTTGTGTTGTTGCTTTTTACAAAAGAGCAAAAAAGTTAAATACTAAAATACCCCTAATTAAAACCCACTCCTCCATTCCGCCATTACCCTCTTTTTCTGTTTTTTTCCCCACTCACGTCCATCCCTCTCAGCAATCCAAATTTATTCAAAAATTTTTAGGGTTTCTAAAGTACTCAAATGTGAATCGAAGTCACAGCAAAAAGGAAACCCCCTTTTGTCTAAAATGACGAAGAAAACCTAATATTTCTTTGAAGAAGCGATTTGAAAAAAAAAAAGTATTCTTCCGAAGGTTTCAACTACAGCAAAAAAAAATGGGTATGCAACCCTTTTTTTGGTATTTCATAAAACCTTTCTGTTATTTTTGAAGATCTTATGGTTACATGGAAATGATTTTTTTCTAGGGTTTTTTTTTCTTTGAAAAGTTACAAAAAGTAACTGACTTGTTTTTTGACAGAAAACTGAAATGTATGATCAAATTATGTTTTTCTTTGTTATAAAAATGTAGCTGACAATCAGATGAATACAACAAGATTTTAGTTACATGTATTTTTCATTTTACTTAATATTACTGCTATGCGCAATGTAACCATGTATGAAATATACCTAACTGTAAGTTGATAATAGTACATATAAGTGATCAGAAAATGTAACTAACTATTGCATTGTATTGCCTAATGTAACTTTTTTAAGAATGTAACCAACTTTCATTCAATGTAGTTTTTGTATGTATGCATGTTATGATTTATGTTTCTTTATCATTATATGTTTTTATTGTTACTAATATGCACAATGTAACTAGCGCATCTCTTCATAGTAATTATATTATGTTAATGTAAATTTCTTTGTATGTATTTTTTTAAATTAAAAATGTGTTTACAGTTTGTTTCATGTTACTGCTATGCTGAAGGTAACTTCATTTGAAATGTAATTGAGTTCACTGTATTCCTACATTCAAATACAAAAAATAACAAATAAAACTAATGTACTATTGTAATCACTAAAAATCAGATAAACATAAAAAAAACTAAAAATGGAATAATATGACTCATAATTCCACTAAGATCATATTAAGAGTCGATTGAAATGTAACTGATTTAGAATAACTCTTCAACAAATGTAACTGACTATTAAAACAAATTGTGAACAGCCTGAACAAAAAAAAAATTTCCACGAAAATGAATGGACGATTCAAATGTTGAAATTCAAAACAAGAAAAAAAAACAGATTTGAATGCCGAGACGCGTGATTCTAGAAATTAATTACAGTCCAATTTTCTTAACTACCCCATTAATTAAGGTGAACATTAACAAACACACTTAAGGGGTATTTTAGGTAATCCAATCTATGCCATGTCATGGGGCTTACGAGGGGGCCTACGAAATAGGGCTTGTCAATTATTTTCTAAAAAGATTTAATGGAGCCTTGTAAGGAGTCTTTTGGACCATTTTTTTGAAAATTTTTAGCTCCCCATTTTAAAGAATAAGCTATGTAGGGAGGCTTTTAGAGATGCTCTAAAGGCTTTTAGAGATGCTCTAACACCTCAAAAACCCCTCAATTTTTACCTTGTTAAAAAAAAAACCCTCAGAAACCCAACCTAAATATATAAAACACCCTTCTGTCTCCCACTACTGCTCCCCATTATTTTGTTGCAGGTGCTGCCCTCCACTGGTCCATGTCCTTCCATCGTCTCCGCCCTCCTCCGCTCCTCATCTAATCGTCGACGCCCTCGTTGGTCCTCTTTATCTCATTGTAGTTCTCGCCTTCCACTGATCCTTCCGGGTAATTTCTTTTCACATTTCTCATATAATATGAGGCTCTCTTTACTCATATCCGAAGTAAGAAACTCATAAGATGAATCTATCCCATTTGTTATGTTGAGTCATTATTAAAAGAATATTGTGTCTTTGTTATCATTATTATGATATTATTAGTTTCATAATTTTCCTAATTTTTTTTTGTATTTTAGATTTTTCTTTATGTATATTTAAATAGAGTCTTTCACTCATCTAACATGGTATCAGAGCCTCCACTTCAAAAACCCTAGATCCAAAAAAGCTTCTCTTTCTCTTCCCCGCTCTAATTGAGGAGTCTTCAATCGGAGCGGAGGGAAGATTTTTGCTCGTGAGATCTAGACGTTCCATTGTCCATCGATTTGTGTGCCAATCCACACACATCTACACGCGGCTCCGTGCATCTCACAGCCATAGTCACAAAGTTCGGCGAATGTTACCGAACAGTCGGATATGTTCACCGATTAGAGACTGGCTGTATGAAACGGTCGAATATACTCGTGTCCAACGAATCCGCCGTATATTCAAAAAATATGTCCCGAATCCGAATACTTCGGATTTCTTGGAGGAACGGTATCAATCATCAACCATGAAATCTCTCTTTTTCAAAAATTAAATATAAAAAAATCCTAATTTCCATTACAAGTCACAACTCACACGGCTTCTCGAACTGAATCTCCTCCTAGACCTGGTTCGATCGTTAACTCGCCAACCGTCGTGGCGCTGCCTCCAGTCTCCTTCGGTCCTCCCTTTCCTGTCCGACTATCCCGCCGTCCCTTCTCCCTCTAGTTTGGTTTTCATGACTTTCTCATGTTTTTTTGCTTTTTTTTTTTTTTTTAGTTCTTGAGTTTTGAATAGTCTTGTGTGGATTGATGACTGTGGAGAGTGGAGTGTGAGAATGGGTTTGTCAAGTACTCAAGTGTTTTTAAAATATTAATATTAAAAATGGGTTTGTCAGTGTCAATAACATTAAATATTTGACAAGTGCAACTACAATGGCTTGTGTGCAATATGGGACTCTAGAAACCTCACAATCACAAGTCACCGACTCACATGCCTAATTAATATTGAAAATAAAAAATATTTCTTTTAATATTTTATTTTAGATGTTCATTCATTCATTGAATGGATGATATTATATTTTATACTTTTTGTATTAAATTTGAATTCTGATTTTTTTATATAATAATAATTTTATTTGTTAAATATTTTTATGCTATACGAGAGAGTTTCGTACTCATAAATGATATACTTTGTATTTTTAATGATTTGAGAAGACTAATGTGTATTTTAATATTACCAATATTTTTCAAATATTTTTAATGATATAAATTTTAAATATAATAATTATTCAACAAGATTGATGTGTTTTTTATATTTTGTAGAATTTAAATGCCTAGAGACAAAGGTAAGATCTGGGAGCATTGTGAAAGAGTTGGAACAAGAAATAAAATTAAATGCAAATATTGTAAAGAAGAGTTTGCATGTTCAATAGCACAAATAAAATTTCATTTAGCTGGAAAAAATTGGCAAGGATATTAAAGTATATAATGCAGTCCCGGATTTTGTACAAACTTTTGCTAGAGGATTGATTGAAGAAGCAGGACACAAAGGAAAAAAAAATGGAAGTGAAAATATTTCTTCGTCAAGTAGATCAGGTTCTCAAACAACAAACCTGATTGATTTATCTATGGAGGAGCAAGACCATCAAACAAAAGGAGTATACCAAAGTTCTATTAGTACTTTTATTCGGAAGAAAGAAAAAGAAGCAGCAGATTTGGCAATTGGAAGATTTTTTATTGCCAATAATATTGCATTCAATGTTGCAAGGGCTCCCGAGTTTATTAATGCTATTGGTGCAGTAGTAAATCATGGTCCTGGTTATAAGCCACCTAGCAGTGAAACTATCAAGACCAAGTTGTTGTGCTCTTTGAAAGAAGAAGCCACGGAATATGTAAATGTGACAAAAAAAAAAACTCTAGCATAGAAACTGGATGTACGATTATGTCTGATGGTTGGAAGGACCAGAGGAATAGAAATCATATTAATCTATTAGCTTCTTCAATAAAAGGCTGTCCACCTCCATCCTGCACGGGGTTCCTATCCATCGTGTAGAGAGCAGCCCGGAGTTGGTTTCCCTGTGCCTACCGTGCCCGTGCATAGTAGCTCAGCAAACAGGGGTATATCACTGACAGAAAAAAGAAAAGTGTAGTTGAATTGGTGAATGGATCATCCGAGAGACAAAGATTCCGGAAAAGAACCAGAATTGAGGAAATTTAAACTGAATGGTATCGGAAATATGACAAAACTTCAAGAGAGTCGTGTTTAATCAAGTAGGATTTGGAAATAAACCAAAACATGGCTCTGTTTGGTTTAGAAAACTTTTGAAATAAGTGTGCTGGACAGTCTGGCAGGGGGCGGCTAGTTTGGCCGCCTACCGACTAGGTCCCTTTATAACTAAAAAAGGTCCCTCTCTCTCCCCGAACGACTATAAAGAACAGTTCTTCTCCCTCTACTTCTTCTTCTTCTCCATTCTAAATCGAAAACTCTCTCTTTCTTCCACTACCGTCCGTTGAGCCTCCGAGTGCCCCCGCGCACGCTCGCACGATCAGCATGACCGCGTCTACACCATAAGCACGCCACCAGACCCGCGCGATCTTTGCATGCGCCTTGCAGCACAATCTTTGCATGCGCACGCAATCTGCTAGCGTCTGCCAGCGATCTCTGGACAGTGCCCCAAATATCCCAGGATCTGCCCTCTTAGCAGTGCCATCGCTCCTGGATATCCTTGTATCTACCCTGCCAGCGCTCCCGGTTCTCCTGGGATCTGCCCTGCCAGTGCTTGCCAGCGATTACAAGCGCCTGCCACCCCCTTCCAACTTGTGCCAGTGCTCCCGGATAGAGCCCCGGATCTCCGGTGACGGGATCTGCGTGATCCCGAGACTGTGCCCTGGATCTCCTGGTACATGATATGCGCGATCCTAGGACAGCGCCCAGGATCTCCCGCGACAATGCCCCGGATCCTCCACGGCCACCTACCACTACCAACCGCCACTTGAAACTGCCAGAAACAGGCCACTGCTGTGGGCCACCACTGGCCTCCAAACTCCGGCCACCCTCCAGTCGCCCCCAGCTACTCATCGACCGCCCTCGGCAGCCTCTGGCAATCCTCCAGCCTCTCTCTATTGTCCTTGACCTCCTCCGCCGATCCTCCGGCCGCCCTCCGGCACTCACCGTCGACCTCTGATGCATCTGGCCGCCCTCCTCTAGCTCCGACGACCACCTCAGGATTTCAAAACACTAAATCGGACCTTATTTCCTATTCGAAAGTCCGATTAAGGTGTTCCAAGGGTCCATTTCGTTCGATTTTTGTTCTCTATGCATCTGTTCATTTATTTTTCTTCTTCCGAGATCTCTACGATCCTCCTCATTGTAGATTTACACACCTTTCGAGCATCTCCCTGCGGCATGTATGTGCAGGATCCAAGGCAATTCCAATTCAAGGTCGAAGTTATCTGGACGTAGTAATTCTTCTGGTTTGCATTGTTTAGTATTAGTATTTCAATCATTGTGATATACTTGTTTACTTATTGATACACTGGACATATGTTAGTAGTTTCCCCTTGGTATTCTGAAATTTCAGTCCAGTAATTCTTAATGATGAAACTAACTATGTGGATCAGATCACATCGCAACGAGTTGAGGATCGTGATAAGGTCGTTGGGGCAGAACTCGATTAAGGCCAAGTTGCGGGACAAGATCAATGACACCAACTTGCAAGTGTGTCCTTTTTGCACAATTTTAAGCGTAGTAGCGTTTTGTGGGCTTAGTGAACAATGTTTTAAAGTAGGGTTAAAGACATCTAAGTCCTTACAAACACTTAAAAACCCATATAAATCCTTGTAAACTTGAGGTAGGACATGCATGTCCTTGCAAACATAAAAAATGCCATATAAATCCCTACTTTTAACTGTTATTAACTCACTTAGGGTTAGAATCAACTATGGGTGTAATTTGACTATTATACTCTCTAAAAATTAAAAAAATTCTTTTTATTGAGATTTCTATAAATAATATTTTTTAGGCCCCAACTCATAGGCCCCATGAGGTGGCAATAGAACATTATATATTAAGTCCTTTACTGGATAACTACCTCAACATGTATCCCTATGATCGTGGAATATCATTTAATTATGAAAATCCTGTATTTCTTCACCATTAATTGATTTTGAAAATCGTGCAGCAATATTAATCGATGTTTGAATTTTGGAACTGATTTTGTTTATGAAGAACACATCGGAGCAGATCGAAAATTCTATTTTTGAGGTTTTGGAATGCACAAAATTGTTTTTTTTTTCGATTTTGGATCTCATCTCAATGTCTCTCGGATTAGGTTCAACATTATTGGATTCGTAATCGAATTGTGTTTTGCCTTTTGTTTTAAATGTTTAAACACGAATTTTTTTCATGTGTTGAATGCCATTTTTCAAAGTTTGATTTGTTTTTGTCTCAATATCTAAATGTAACACTCGATACTGTTACATTTTATATATGGATATCGTGTTTGATGCTTCTGCTACATTGTTGACAATGTATATAGTCATTTTTCAAATCCGTGTTATTTTTTGTTACATTTTGTAAATGAAACGGTCAACTGCATGCATGTATTGATTTATATTTGTTACATTAATAAATGTAACAATCAACTATAGGTAAATTGCATGAAATGTAAAACATTTAGGTAAATGTAACTGTTATGTTACATTTATGTAAATATAATAGTTTTTATGAAAATGTAACAAACAGTTCATGCAATATTTGTTAAATGTAACTCACAACAAAAAGGTGTTTAATATTTTTCATAAAATGTAACTGATCATTGAAGAGAGGATCTGTTTTTAAATTGTTTAAACATTGCATGGAATGTAAAACATTTATGTAAATGTAACTGTTATGTTTCATTTATGTAAATGTAACAGTGTTTGTGTAAATGTAATAAATAGTTATAAAGGATGTAAACATTTAGGAAATATATTTGTATTGTGTGAGATGCATCTCATTTATGTAAATTAAAATGATGTTTGTCAAATGCTAGAATGTTCAATTAATAGCATTCATAAAAAAAAATTGTGTATAATATGAATGTAATTTGAAAAAAAAAAAGTAGGTTGTTTGAAGGATTTTGACGAAAAACAATTTAGGTAAGTTTTGGTGTAATTTAGGTTTGCTTTGATGTAACTGAAATGGAAAATTCAGTTACTAGGTAAGGATTTCAAAATTCAAATTTTGAAATAGATAAATTTTAGTGTAACCTAGATTCTTGTCACATGTTAATAACTGAATAGAGAAAAAAGGAGGATTTCGGTTAATGGGATATATTTTTAATGAAGGGCATATCTGTATTTTGTCATTTTTCAAAAGTCAACAAGCCAAATGACACCTCACGGGACTTGTGAGTGAGGCCTATAACTTGGGGCCTGGGTATAATCGTTGGATTTTTATTGAAGATTAGGGTTTTTTTGTATTGTATTTGATCCATCCTAGAACTGAATATCTGGATTGAAATTGGGTCATAGATATACTAATCTTTCTTAAAAATAAATTTTTTTTAAAAAAAAACCTAATTGATCTCTTCGCATCACATATTGTTCTATGCATCCCTTTTCTTTTTTTTTTCTTTTTTTTTTGCATGTTTTATGTTTGAATTTAGTTGGAGGACGACAGAGACGAGAGGGGGAGGAAGAGATCAGCTCCAATATGTCAAGCATCACTATTGTAGACAGTTCCTCAGCGTCTCTTTTCCAAGTTTTACTATTTTCTTTAAAAAATAATTCTTCATTGTGTATGCAAAAACATTGGAAGATGCAAAGTCCTAATATGTTGTATGTATTTAAGATTCTAGTTGTGTTATATGTATTTAACATCCTATTAAGGTTAAAAGGGAAGAAAAGTGAAAATGGGTTCAATGACAAATTGGTCATTTAAAAGGACTTATATGTCTTTTTCAATATTTTCAAGAACTTATATGAGTGTTTAATTTAATATGGATGGAAATATTCTGAGAAAATTTAACTGAAGGACTAAATTGTCTAACCATAACAGTTTAATGGACGTGTATATCCCACCACAAGTTTGTAAAGACTTAAATGGGTTTACGTATGTTTACAGGAACTTATATGTCTTTAACCCTTCTAAGTAATGTATGTTTGCATGTTTCTCAATGTTACATTGTTATATACAAAAACAAGGATTGTTCATGCTTTTTTCAATATTACAATGATGTTTTGAATTTAGTTGGAAATTTTGTTGTTCGATGATACACAAAAAAAGCTGTTTTCTTGTAATGAATGTTGAAGAAATCAATGAAATGTAATACAGGTTATCTAATAAAAATATAAAAAAGTTATTGCGATAGTTTGGTGTCAGTCGCAAATAATCTAATAAGTGGAAATTTAGAAAGCCCCAAAATGACGTTTTTGCGGTGGCAATGTAACCCGTCGCAAAAGTGGTTTTTGTGATAGATAGTAATAATCATTGCAAATCGTTTGTTACAGCCGTTTTGAAACCGGCGCTAACTTTTTACAACGCGAGCTGATAAGTTGCCTTCCAAACCGCCGCAAAACCTTTTGCGGCTGTTTAGGTACCCTTTTGCGATGGATATAGGGCGTTGCAAATGCTTAATTTTTTTGTAGTGTATGTTTAACCTCATGTTGAGGTTTTCATGAATTGATCATTTGAAAGACATAAAATTTCATCATATTTACATTGTTTTAATATTGTGAGGTCCTTTTTTCTATTAAAAAAAATTTGTGAGGTCCTTCAACGATTTTATCATTTCTAACAAACTGAAACTTATATGTGTATATATTATTTTAACGTAAATGTGAGTATTTCTGTTTGGATTGCTGAAATTAACCGATATCAGGATGACGGAATTATGGGGTCTTAGATGGTATATGGATTCCACCTTTCCCATGGTATAACTATTCCACGGGCAAAGCTATCCCCACCTCCCTACTTATTTTACCCACAACATAATATTATCAAAAAACCAGTTTTTATTTTTTTGAAATCTATTAATTCCACTATCCAGTTTAACATGATCAGTCGAAGTCATATTCATTGGGACGACAGAAAGTTCGTCGACCTATACCAGTAAGTGTCGACAAGAGCCTGTCGAATATGTATAGTAATATGGAATTCGACAGGATTATGTCGAATGAGTAATATGAAATTTGACAAGAGGCTCCTGAACAGTTTAGAACAGCAACTACCTTTTGAAAATCAATCCCCTATACAGTCATTTATTCTTACAAAGAACAAACACCATTTAAGTCTAAGTCCTTCTAGAAATCATTCACCTGTATAATCATTTAAGTACAAGGAATAAAAATGCCAAATAAACAGTCATTTAAACCAAATAAACAGTATTTTTCCATATACACAAGAAGCATTCCGTATAGAAACAACTCCATAGGATTGAACCACATGTTTAGAAAACAAAACAATGCTTCTTGTGGATATTGAAATCTTACTGTTTATTTAGTTTAAATGACTGTTTGTTTGGCATTTTTGTTTTTTTTTACTTAAATGACTATACATGTGAATGATTTTCAAATGACTTAAATGACTTCAATGATATTTTTATTCTTTGTAATGACTTAAATGATGGTACAAGTGATTGACTTTCAGAAGGTAGGTGCTATTTTGAACTGTTTAACAGGTTATTGTTGAATTCTGTATTACTTACTCGACATAGTTATGTCAAATTCCATATATATTACCCATGTGACAGGCTTATGTCGACACTTACTCATACAGTCGACAGACCTTCAGTTGTCATAATGAAAAAGACTTCAACTGAGTCCTATCGAACTGGGTAATGGGATTAATGGACTGGTTTTTTTTTATAATATTGGGTTGTGGGTAAAATAAGTAGAGAGGCGGGAATAGCTTTGCCCCTATTCCACACCTTATGCATATGTGGGCCCCACCCATCATTTCAAATTAATACTTTGCCTTTGCTACAATGCCTATGTCTGACATTTGATTTGAACTTCTTCTCCGTCACGCAGAAGGAATTGATCCTTCACATAACTTCAATGAAGTCACAGGTGCTTGTCTTCCCTAACCTGGCATTCAAGCCAACACTAGACAATTCGTCCTCCATTTATATCGTCATTCATCCCGTTTGATACTCTCATTGTCCCCCATTGCTTCGTTGATGACCTCCCAAACCAGCTTCATCATCATCTTGGAAAACCAATTCCCTCAACCAACAACCTTCACTACTCTCAGCATGTTAATTTTTTATTATTATTATTAGGAAAGTGTTTCTTCAGGCAGGGATTGTTTGTCGATCCATATTTTCATGGATTTGACAAATGATACGCAATGTGATGAGTTTGGAATGAACATGATTTAATTTGTTCTCTGTTCTAGTTGAAACAATCATAATAATTATCTGCAGTGATTGAATAAATGTAACCATCTGGGATTGATTAACATTTAAAACCATTTTTTTATTGGAATAAATGTTAAACCCATTTTTTTATTGTTGGGGGCAAAATAGTCAATTAGTCATTTGAAAAGTATAAATCATCATCCACATTTTATTTTAGTTTTATCTACATCTTATTCTCCATCCAACATAACGTTTATTATTACGTTTTCCAATAAGAATAACTTAAACTACAACTGAATAGAAAATCACATATTCCTTATTTATTCCTGGAATAGGCATACAGTCCATAATAGCTTGTCTTTATCCAACCAGACATTTAGAATTGAATAAGTCCAAATAATATCAAGTATTCATTTTGGATGAATAAAAAGAGAGCCTTTCTCGAACGTCGTCGGACACAAGGTTGGGGTGACTTGCAGAAGGCCCTCCAATGCTCAAGTCAGTAGAATGTGCAACTGAGGTTGTTGTAAAAAAGAATTTCACGTACCTTCACAAGGAGAACTCATTCCCTATTTATAGTGTTTTTAGTCACTCCTTAGAACCTTCTGGGGATCCATCTCCCATCGGACGGATGGGATGGGATCCCAAATTCTAGGGGATAAACTATGTGTTATTGTTGGGATTTGTAAGATCTACAGTCATTATCCCTTTATAACTACACAATTTGCTAGGATTTTGTGGATCAATTGGTGATTAATTCCACATCTAGAATATATTATTGTGATCTTAGAGGATCATATTCATGATGACTCCAGATTTAATATATCTATGTGGATTTAGAGAATCAACAATTGATAATCCCTTATTCAAAAATTAAATTACGGATTTACTGACTTGAAATGATGCTCGTTCGCTAGGCATTGAAGGGTTGACGGGCCGAATCCACCTATGTTGGGCAATCCAGGTCGTGGGTCCTTGCCAATCAGGTCATGGCATGTCAGTACGTGAAGCATGGTTGGTGAGCCTCATTTTTGGCCCCCACAGATGCCCCCGTTTTTCCATCCGATTGGGATCGAGGATCCTCTAGTCGGGTGGGAAAAATATACCTAAGGCAACACGTGTTGGGTAGTGCAGGTCAATTGGGAGGAATGTTTATGGACCCTCGTGCATTTCTTAATTGCGACAACTTGTAGGGTTCTGAGGGGGTTGACACCTGTCGCATAGCCCATCAGTTGAGACGAGGATTCTCGAGGGGAGTTAAGTCGTTGCGTCTCATCGAACGTCCACTCGTTGACTGAAGCGATGGTTGTCGAGGTGGACTGACACTCGTCCTCTCATTAGTTGCCTTCGAGCCATCGTTTGGGAGGCCCGTCATGTTGTTCCAGGGTGGATTAATGCTCGGTCGACATTAGTGGAGGCATGGAATGACGAGGTGCGCTCAGAACTTGGGACAGTCGCTGCTGGCACTATAAGAAGGGGAAAAAGGGGCTGGTCGACCAACAGTTCAATCGACCCCCCCCCTATCACCCTTTCCCTCATTCTCGTTTTTTTTTTGTCTGTTCGTGATGGCTGCATTACCGAGGGGTGTTTCCGAAAGGCGGGTTCGATACGACCCCCTGGTTGACGACAGAGAGGGGCTCCGTCCAGGCGAGGTGTACTTCTCTCACCACCACCTTTCGATCATCCATCTTCCCCTCCATCCTCTTATTCCAATCTTCCTCACCTGCTTCTTGCTTGCGCGGCTCCAGATGCACCCCAACGTCTTCCGCGTCCTCCACGTGGAGTTGTACCTCAACGAGACGATGGGGTATGGCCTTGGGCTCGTCGAGGTCATGTACTGGTACCACTTCGCGGTGTGCCCATACGAGAGGTGCTGCTTCTACTTCGTCGCAAATGGGCGACGATGCCTCCTGTTAGAGCTTCATGACGTCGACTGGTGGAAGGAGGAGGTGGTCGCCCTCGGTGGGGCGTGGCAGTGTCCGATAGATGGGACACCGCTCGTGTCGACTAGGTTCAGGACCATCCGTAAGTATTCGCGCGCGGCATCTCCTTTTTTTTTTGGTCCTTACATGCATGGTACTGTGGCATGCAGGACACATTGACCTTGGGAGGGAGATGTCTAGTCCTCGGGCCCATTTCATGGAGGAGACAGTGCTGTCTGCCCTCCGGAACTTCATACGGGCCTCGTCCTTCCTGTTATATTTGTGTCACTTTTAACCTGCTGGTAACCGTTGGAGCGTTCTGGCAGTTTTTCAATTTTTTTCAGTTTTCGATCGGAACCGCTAATTTTTGGACTGTTAGCTATCGTCCTGAGTTAGAGGACTCCGATTGGAAATCTAACTGCATATTTGGTGTCCTGGTGCCATTTTAGGCCTCTCACGAAAATTTCATCGAATTCTGGTAACGTTTATGAAATTTCACAGTTCCAGGGCGTATCCGGGTTTTTAAGTCGCTCGCTATATAAATGGAATCTAATTTTTGGTTGACCACTATTCATCATCCCTACCAAATGCATCTTCTCTCTCCCCTCTCTCTTTTTCTTTGATTTGAGCCCCCTAGACCCCTCAAACCTAAAAACCTAAAGCATAGGAAGTGTAGATCGGGTCCCGATCTACACCCCGGTGCTTTCAAATCCCGATTCCGGTGAGATTAGCCCCTCCGTGCCCCCTCTCTTCTCCTCTGTTTTGGACCATTTCGGAGGGCCAGATAGATCCGGGTGGTGCAAGCCCTTGGGGAAAGGTTTCGGTGCGCGGAGAGCAACCGGACTTCCCTTCTTCCCCTCGGTAAGCCCTCTTTCCCCTCTTTTATTGCATAGATGCTTGTTAGGAGGTCGGATTTGGGGTTGGGAGGCGGTGGGCGGCGGTGGGTGGCCGTCGGAGGGCTGTGGTGGTGGTCGGAGGCCTTGGGGTGGTCGGTGTTGGTGGTAGAGGAGCTCGGGTAGGGAGCTAGGCTGTCCGGGCAGGGTGTTGGGCAGCCCTGGAAGGTTTGGCAGCAGGCGCAGCAGGTGGGCGCACCAGGTGGCTAGGCGCGCGGGTGCGTGCGCGCAGGCGTGCGCGCGGCGTGCCCTCGGGTCGAGGTGGTGCGCGCGGGGTGCGTGCGGGGCGAGGCGCTGCGCGCAGTGGTGCGGGGTGCTCGCGGGCCAGCGCGAGGCGTGTGGGGTGTGCACGGTGCACCCTGGAGGTCGGGCGGCCGTGCGGGTGGTTGCCGGCCGTGCGGGTGGTTGCCGGGGTGCTCGGGCTAGCGTGCGTGCGGGTCGTATGCACGTTTGCCCGAGTGTTGGGTGTTTGATTTGGGATTTTGGGTATTTATTTGTGTATTTTGGGGTATCTGTGGATTTTAACTCACCATATAAATGTCTGTCTTGCAGATCTTGACGGGCGGTCGCGCGACGACCCGATCTTCGGTGAATGGGACAATCCAACCTAGTAGAGAGGCGTCATACGCATTTGGGCGTATACCGACCTCTCTTGGGGCACCATGGATGCATATTAACGACAGTAATATGTAATCCATGTTTGCATGATTTAAATGTAGAATGCATGCTACCCTAGTCTTTGTATGTTAGGGACTTGCACCCATAGGATAGGTGTAAGAGCCATGCACCATGCCCCCTGTTTTCATGTTAGGAAACCTCGGCCTATGCATGCGTCCTACTAGTTTATTTATTAAATTAAATGCTAGTGTATGTTAAATCGCATGCCTTAGATAATATTATAAGGAGGAGCCTTGCGAGGTCTGAAGTTATGAGTGAAGGCCAGCGGCCTATGGAGTGGAGGAGAGACTATCGGTGGACCAAGGGTGACCAACAGCCTAGTCAGTCCCAAAATCCTATGTCACCCCTGCTAGCGTGAGGGTGAGGGGCGATCTACTGGATTTGTGATTGGATGATTATCAGTCCCAATAGCCTATGTCACCCATTGATGGGTGAGGGTGAGGGTGTGGTGGTTCGGCGAGGTACGAACCACTGGATTATGTTGTTATGTCACTTAGAGGATGGATAAATAATGGAATTGTGGTAAATATTGTCTGTGATGCATGGGTTGTGCTGTTCACTGAGCGTGTGGCTCATCGCATATGTTTTTCCCCAGTTGCCACTGAGCCTGAGCTGGAGCCGGAGCAGCAGTTGGAGCTTTCCGAGGGATTCCTTCAGTAGCGGAGCAGCGCCACGTTCCGCGAGTGCCAGAGGTTATCAGCATCCCTTCTTGACTGTATGTATTTTATTTCCGTGCTTGGCACGCGTTTGTATATATTCAGTTGTATTGGTGTATATTGGCTCTCACAGGACAGATGATTGAGTATCGAGTCTGTAGAATGTTTATTTACAGATTCAGTCTTTTGCTTCCGCATTTGGTGTATATATCATGTCAGCCCCTTTGTTGTCTGTGTGTCATTCTGGTTGTTTGTGTATGATATATTATTGACCTCCTGTGTAGATTCTGATATTTTATATACACTTGCCGCGTCCCGGGGACGGCCGCCCTGGGGCGTGACACTTCCCTTCATTGATCCACGTGCGTACCTCGATGGCCGATGTCGATGGGCTGTTGGCCCTATGTTCCGTGCGAAGATCATTGGGAGGTGAGAGCTCATCCTAGACTCGTCGCCCTCGTCCGGATACCGAGTCCTCTTCTGGGGAGGAGGGAGATGAGGTGAATAGTGACGCCAAGTGGGACTTCGACAACATGGAGGAGGTGGTTCCTGCGACTCTTGTCCATGGCCTGAGGATGTCTTTGCCCGGTGCACTCACCCGCACTGTGGAGGCAACGATGCACGCAATGACACACGTGTCTCTGCTCTAGACTGAACGTGATGACTATCAGCGTTCGGCTACATACTGGCAGTCTCATGCGTTGGAGGGGGAGGCGTCTAAAGGTGACCTTGAGGGCCAGGTGGACGCTAGGCTGAGGGTGACCCGTGCCAGAAGTTTTCGCGAAGGCTGGGATTCTGCCAGTTTGCCAGAGGTTCACCCGAGGAGGCGCCACCTAGACTCTGTCGACGCGGAGAAGGGCTTTGGCCCGAGGATGTACCCGAATCTCCCGGCCCACTACCACTATCGTTTAGGGCGTGGTCGAAGATGGCGGTAGATTGCTACCGCCCTCCCATTTTATTTCTCTCTTCTTTTTTCTCCTTTGTAATCAATGTTGAAACATAAGAATAAAAGGAATTTTTATTGAGCTTTTGTCTTGGCTGTTAGCTTATTCAGAACTCAAGGCCGAACTGATCGTGTTCAGTCCCTTGCTGGTTCAGCCGTTCTCGTGCCACACTTTAGTGGGGACATGTTCAGACTAGGGTTCCCGGTTACTTGATGCGACTTGCCCCCATGCGTTTAGATGATAAATAGCTCGGATCATCTATGTGATGTGGGCATATTATTGTTTTGAATAGATTGAATTAGCGTCGAGAGCGATAAACTCGAGGTCTAGTCGATTGCCCCGTCGGCTTAGGCTGTCTGCACATCGTTGCCTGGTGAGGTTAGTTTGTTGGTTTCCAAGCTTGAACTGTGTTGACAACGTGGCCCTTGGGAGTTCAGTATGTGCCCCCGGCTTGAGCCGCCAGTGCAGTGTAGCCTTAACGGGTTGGTCTTCATCCTTGTTAGAGCCGATGATGCAGCATCTTTCTGTCGAACGTGGTTCTCCCATGGCTTGAGTCGATTTCACGGCGTTACCTTATGGGTAAGTTTACTCCCCTTGGCTCGATCTGTTGGAATGGCATCGCGTTGCGAAGGAATATTCCGGCCTATCCCTGGCTTGAATCGGTTAGGCGGCGTCACCCTTTGGGATTTTGGTCAATATCCCTAGCTTGTGCCGGTTAGGCGGCGTCACCCTTTGGGATTTTTGTCAATATCCCTAGCTTGAGCTGGTTGGCGGTGTCACCCTATGGGGTTCGCTCAGTACCCGTGGCTTGAGCCGGCTGGCAGCGTCACCCTATGGGGTTTGATTTGGGTGCCCCCTTGGCTTAAACCGGTTAGCGGCGTTGCCCTATGGGGTTCCCCTCTTCCTCCGGCTTGAACCGGCGGAGTGGCATCACCCTTGGAGCAAGTGCAGTCTGTATCCGACAACGTATATGGGGGTGAGAGGGTGACCCATTCCCATCTCAACTCACGGCACATACGTGGCTAGACCAGGTCTGATTTGGTCTCTTCGCGGCCGTTAGTACGGGGGGAGGTGGCAGCTGGTGCCGGACCTGTTCCGACACCCTACATTTTTGGGGTAAGAGGACCAAATGTGATATATTAATCGCTATAGCTAGTAGTGTATAGAGACGGATATTTACAGTCATTCATTCGACATTTAGAGCAATCACATGCAAGCTAAAAGAATGAATTTAAATCAAAATAGTATAAGACATTATTCAAAAACGCCGCCTGGCTTACACATAATACTTTCTTAAGTTCATGGTGTTCCAGGGGGTCGAAATGGGTACCTTTCGTGGTCCGACCATGCAAAGCTTGTATGCCCCATTGCCGTAAGCTTCTACCACCTCAGACGGTCCTTCCCAGGTGGCTCCGAGCTTCCCGCCATTGAGACCCCTAGTGTTATCGGTAACACGTTGGAGTACCTATTCGCCAGGCGTGAATGATCGAGCATGCACCTTTTTGTTGAAGTGGAGAGCTTGTTAGCGTTGGTAGGCAGCTAGACGGATGAGGGTGGCTTTCCTTCGTTCTTTGAGCAAGACGAGGTTATCGACAAGGGCCGCGTCGTTCTACTAAGAGTCGATGAGCGCAGATCGCAGAGTTGGGAGCCTGACTTCGGTGGAGATGACTATCTCCATGCTATAAGCGAGGGAGTACGGGTCTCCCCCATTGGTTTCCTTTGCGTGGTGTGGTAAACCCAGAGCACACCCGGGAGTTCCTCGAGTCATCGCCCCCCTTATCCTCTAGCCTCTTCTTTAAGCAGCTGAAGATCGCGCGATTAGTGATCTCGGCCTGCCCGTTCCCATACTGGTACGCGCGGGAGGAGAATCGCTGCCTAATGCCATATTTGTCACAGAAATCGCGGACGGGACCATTAGCGAATTGTGTTCCATTTTCTACGACCACATTCCTAGGCACCCTGAATCTGCAAATGATGTGCTTCCACAAGAAGTTTTTGACATCGAAGTGCTTCATGGTTTTATAAGCCTTTGCCTCCACCCATTTAGTAAAATAATCGGTGGCCAAGAGTAGGTACCTCTTCCCCCTGTGGCGACCGAGAACGGCCTAGAGATGTTCATCCCCCATCGCGCGAAGGGCCACAGGATCGTGAAAGCGTGCAGGTCCTCAACAAGGAGGTGAATGGGGGGCATGCAACTGGCACTGCTTGCATTGTCGAGCGAAATTGGCGGAGTCCTTGCGAAGCGTGGGCCAGTAGTAGCCTTGGGTCAGGATGCGGTGAGCGAGTGATGAAGAGTGGTTGCCACACGATCCTTTGTGAATCCCCTCCATGAGAGGCTTAGCTTCGGTCATACTGAGATATCTCAGGAACAGGCCATCGGCGTTGCGTCGGTATAGAACCCCATCAATAATCGAATACTTTGCTGAGTGACGCCTGAGCTTTAAGGCTTCATTCTGGCCCTCGGTTACGACCCCGTCGCGGATTTAAGGCTTCATTCTGGTCCTCGGTTACGACCCCGTCACGGATTTAAGGCTTCATTCTGGTCCTCGGGTACGGCCCTGTCGTGGATGAAGACCTCTATCGGGTCCATCCAACATGGGTATTCCCTTTCTATTGCGCCGACGCTTGGGGCTGGATCAATGGACGGGTGTCTCAGTACTTCCGAGGGGGCCCATTCTCAATAGAATAACACTAGACTTTATGTCCATAAAATAATGTCTCAATCGAATTACGCTAGATTTTTTATCTATCAAATAATGTCTCAATTGAATAACGTTGGAATTTTTGTCCATGAACCAATGTTTTAATTGAATAACACAAGATTTACAAATCCCTGAACATGGACATTTTGTCCATGAAAATCCTAATCGACTACCCCCATTCGAATAGACAAAGCATTAAATCTAATTTATTTGTCATGTATTATATATATAATATATGTTCATATATCTCATCTGATAGATTTTTTGAATGCTATAACTGAAAGGGTGCAGTTATATCCACCCCACAAGCTATCCTACCCCCCATAAAAAAATTGATTTATCTCATATCTAACCCACCTCACGAGTTCGACATAGACAATGTCTTCTATGTTTAAGATTGTTCGACCTGGATCATGTCGATCGGGAACCAGAAACCTTATTTCCAGTTCAACATAGACAATGCCTTCTATATTTAAGGTGGTTCAACATGAATTATGTCGATCGTGAATGATAATGTACGTATGATGTAATAATTTTTTTTTGCTCTACTTTAATACGCATGTATATGATAACCTATATTCATTTAGGTGTAGGGCAATTGTTTTTTGTGGTGTCGTCAACCGACAAAAACATTGGAGGGCTGTAATGTGTTGAACGAATTATTAACCTTCATGAATAAAGTCAAGCAAAGTGATATGTCGCCATTGGTTATAATATATTAATCACAAACAATGTGTCCCACTTTTATTTTCTGGATTCATGAGATAAACATGTTGATGATTGTATTACAAACATTATAATTCAATAGGATTTGATTACATCAAAGATTTTAACACTTTATTATCAAAGTAAATCTAAGTTGTCAATATAAAAGTCAACCTGGTATCAATTTGTCAACAGTAACTACGTCGATCATATATCAAAAATTTCTGGTCTCTGTTCGACATGATTCATGTCGAACCAACTTAAACATATAAGACATCATCTGTGTCGAAAGGGAACGGACTAAGGTTTTTAGTTTCCGATCAACATGATCCATGTCGAACTACCTTAAACAAAAAAGACATCGTCTATGTCGAATTGGAATTATACTGTGACTAAGATTTCTTGTTCTCAATGACATGATCTATGTCGAACAATTTTAATCACAGAAGACATCGTCTATGTTGAACTCGTGCGTTGGGTTAGATATAAAATTTTTATTTAAATAAATGGGGTGGGTAGGATAGGTAGTGGGGTGGCTATAACCACGCCCTAACTGAAATTCAATCGACTAAAAGTTGAATAGTGAATTCACAAAGATAGTGAATTTTTTTTATTCTTCACTCGAGTTCGAGTATTATTGACAATTTAGTTCATTTGCTATTTGCAGTCCTACTTAAAAAAAAATTAGCAAGACAAGTTTTGATAAGGTAGTTTGTACATTATGTTTGGTGTAATTCATCATCGAAGTTTCTCTTGATTTCTCTTTGCTTTATGGAGGGACACAAAATAAGGAATTGGGTTTAGATCGAGACGATTCATCCGCTTCGCTTCGTCTGACGGCTTCCACTAGGTTGCCGACCATCCTCCACACAACTAAGGGTTTTGTGAAAAGAGTTTTTTACCTATCTGAATAGGGAGAACCGATTCCCTATTTATAATATTTTGGTGGGTGCCTTAGAATTAATAGTGGATCTCTCTCTCATTGGACAGATGGGGAGAAATTCTAGATTTAGGAGATTAATTACATGTTATTCAGAGGGATTTGTAGAATCAACTATCATTATCAATACATGAATGCACATAATTTGTTGGGATTTTATGAATGAGTTGATGATGTTTCTAAATCAAGGATACATTGTTGTGATATTAGATAATCAGTTCAATGATATATTTAGATTTAATATATCATGTTAGACTTAGGTGCTGTTTGGTTGAGTCAAATATAAGAGCTTATTCAGCTGAAAACTGAATTTCAGAGCTTAATATGTATGATTTTCGTTTGGCTGACAGCTCAATTTCTCTTAAAATAATTCCTCATTCAGATGAATAACGCTTTAAAATTTAAGCTGAATCCTGCCACTTATCTTTCCGCAGTCGCGAACCGCATTTTTTCTTCCAACGTGAAGTGAATCTTTTACCCCTGTTACTAACCCAAAATTACAGCCCATATATAAGGTAGTCGACCAGCTCTCTCTCTCCTCACCCCTCTCTGCGTCGATTGAATCAAAGAACTGTTTAAAGGGGATCGAGGGGGGCACACCCTAATCGGCGGAACAGGGTGGAGTCGTCCGTCTCTCATCGCTAAACAACTCCATCTGCTCCGGTGTAGGTCATCCTTAACCCCTCTCTCTCCACTGTGACGTGAAGAACCGGGTTCCTCTTTGTTCTTGCCACCCCCGATCGTCGGACCTCCACCACCATCGCGGAGTAGCATCACCATCTCCGTCTCCGCCTCCCGACAGTCCGAGCTCCTCCCTCCTCTTCGGATTGCCGCCACAGCCAAACATCGAGGTAATACCACTCGTTCCAGCTAGGTCTTCCTTTTTTTTTAATGTTAAGCCCTTTTTCATTGTGGGTTTGTTGATGTGTTGCTTTGAAACATGTGCTTCTATTGTGCAAATGGTTGATAGAGATGTGTGATCTACTGAATATTAACCTAATTTGGTGCTAACACAGGGGATCCCTTGAAAATAGTTTTGTTTGTTGCTTCTTATGTATAAACAGAGGCTCATTGTATTGAGGATATGCATTATGAACTCATTTCGGTTTAGGGTGTGAGATTAGAGCGCTACTTTAGTTTAAAAATATGTAGGTCTTGTGGAATCTTGAAAGGGATCTATGAAAAAAGGGTAGTGGTTAAGAGCGGTTTGTAATGGAAACAAGTTTTTAACTATGCTTATGAATGGAATGTTGGTTTTATTATGACATGGGAGTAGAATAAAGGAACACAAATACTGTTCTATACTCATGTATGAAAAAAATTGTGCTATCAAACCTTCATGGGAGTGAAATTAATTCCCCTATACAAGGTAATATGTAGGTGGTATGGACACAAACATGATTTCCTTTCCTAAAACCGGTTGGTTTTGTGGTTGATCTGTGAATTTGGGGATTTAAAAAACCACATCCAAATAAGGGGTTTGGGTTAGCTGTTGATGTGGATGTTTCTTGTATTTTATTTGATTGGTAATCATAGTGATGCATTACCAATTTGATTTATACAATGACACAGGATTCATATAAGAAAAGGACTTCATATATGAAAAAAAAAAGAACTTTTACAGGCCAACACAACCTGATATAGTAGGAATTAGGGAACAACTCCATTGGATTTGCAGACTCCTACAATGATATTAATGCATCATTCCGTTTAACTATGAATTGTAGTTTGAAAATTAAAGTATGGTTATTAATGAAGTGTGGGTTTGTAGCCAAAGAGTTCTATACAGAGATTTAAGGAGATGAGAAGGGGGATGCATACATGTTTTTCTTGTTTCTGGTAAATTTTATTTTTTCTTCTTATTAATTTTCTAGATTACATTAGATTATTTAAATTAAATGTATTTCTACAATTGTATTGTAATACTACACAGCATAGGATTTGTAATGTAAATATAAAGCATAGATTACATTAGATTACCTTTCATTGCTGTTGGTTGTTATTTCTCCAAAACAAAGTCAATGAAGTGAAATAAAGAGTTCAATTGATATAGAAACCTGGAAAGCTTGTGAAGAAGGTTCTGTCTGCGGTGTGGTAGGCGAAACAAGACTAAAAAAACAACCGCATTTGTCAAACTCATGTTGGTTATGAACAGACACATAATGCAGTTATGTTTCAAAACTCTGCAGTTTGTAAAAATCTTGTAAAAATAGCATGTAACAGTTCAGTATTCATTGTGCCTGTGGCCGAGGACCAATGACCCTTCATATGGCACAGACAGATAAGAACTATGGGCGGTGGTTCTTTAGGTGCCCTGTGAGATTGGTACGTGTTCTAACAAGTGCACTGGTCTTCACTGATAGATATATATGTATTTTTTTGTGTTTCCATATTGATTTGTATATTTGGTTGGATGCAGGACCACCGTGCCTCTTTCATGTGGGCAGATACATTGCCTAGGATGGGAGAGTTTCAAGATAACCAACCGCAAATCCTTAGGAAGGTGGAGAAGGACAATGCAGGACCACGGCCAACGGGTTTAATGATTTTCGGATGTTGTGCATGCTTTTGTATAATGTTGTTGGTGTTTGTTATCTTTGTTTTGCTTTTAATCCTAGCTATCAAGTAAATGTAGAAGTTCCATTAGCCCACAGATGTCTGTAACATTATAAACATCTCTATGGAGCAGTCACTTTTGTAACAAATTTGAAAAAACTATGTCATCTGTGGGAGTGTTGAAATCTGAATAGTACTGCTTATTATGTCAGACTAATGAAATTATTAGATTGACTATTACTTGTCTATGTGGATTTTTTTATGTTAAAATGAAACATTTCTATGTTTTCAGTTTTATAGAAGTTATGTAACTGTCAAACTCTTACAAAAGAGGCCCATCAAGATTTTTTGAAGTCCTCTTTTTTAATTTTAATGATGGCATTTGGATGTGTTTGTAGTCCAATTAAGGAGTCTTTGCAATCCTATGAGATAGGTGGAAATATATTAAATATCAGAGTTTTCAACGGATTAAACAAACAATCTATTGTTTTTCAACATGTGGGTATCCAGGTGCTATATTGTTTTGGCTCTTCAAAGGGTATTAGTAGTTGATGTATTTTTAACATGTTAAAAAAGAATAATCTTTAGTATCTCCAAAAAAACATGTTTTTTCCATTTCAACCAAACATCAAAATAACATTCAGCACTTATAAAATGGACCAAAATACCCTTCCAATAAGCACATATGTCAAGTGGTTAACCAAACACACTTATCTAAAATACTGCTTAATATTTTTCGCTAAACCAAACGTTTTTTTTCCTGAACTCTTAAAGATTATCATCACAACCTCTTTCTGCACTTATTAATCAGTACTTAAAATCCGCTTTCCGCCACTGCCAAACACCACCTTAGAGAATCAGTAATTGATAATCCCTTAATTAAAATTTGATTGAAAAATATTGACTTGGATTTTTACTGGTCATCGGATATAGAGGGTTAGGCTGGCCAGATCCACGTTCGGTCGGTTATCCAGGTCGTGGGCCCTCGCTAGTCGAATCTTGAGCCATCAGTACGTGGAGCATAGTTAATAAGCTCAGACTTTGGCCCTTACACTTTCGAAATTATTTAGGGATTAGTTGAAATAAATAAATAGATTAATTTGCCTTAGATTCTTCTTGTTTTCACTGTAATAATGACAAAATATGTATATTTTACTTATGAAACTTGTCAAAATATAAAATTTTCACCAAATTAATTACTAGTTTATTGCATGTTGCATGACTATCTACATTGAAAGAGATTATCAAAAATATCAAATAAATTATTTTTATTCTTATAAAAATTACAAAACTTCACTTGAATAATGTTTATGTCATTGAATAAATATTTAATCAATGCACTACATTTGTTGTCTATTTTTAAATATATACTTACTTTTTCATTTTTTGAAGTGAAATATAAACTTGGTTCATATAAAATTTACCTAAACAACCATAGAATAAGAATTTTACAAAATGAGAACAATTTTCATAAATAAATTGGATGGAGAGATAAAATTGGATGCAGGGTTTGTGTCTAGGAAAATGATATGTCCAAGTGCAGCCCGATTCATAACCCTCACTCTAGTTTTTTTTTTTTTAATAAACATTTGTCTATTAAAGCATGTATTAATATAAAAAGTATACACTAAGATACACTAGTCCAATACAATGAAAAGGAAAATGTTAGACTCAATCATTTTTTATAATCACAAACGCAATCACCATATGTTTTTATTATTTTTTAAATCATATAAATTTTCTAATGAGATTTAAAATTGAAGGATATACTTTAATGAGTGATGTCATTTATTGAAAATATAAAATTTTTTTAACAATGTATATACCTCGTTATGGTGACTATACAAACTAATGAGATAAATAATACAGCAATTTCAATATGTAATAAGGACTAAGTATAACAATACTCGAAATGAAAATATGTGATTTGAACAGCAAATGAAATTTAGGGCCCATTTAGAAACGAGCATTTAAGCAGCTTTTAGGTTTGGAAGAAGCTACTTTTCCTAAACCTGTTTTTAAAATAAAAAAAATGTAGTCAAAAGCTACAGATGAATTTATGAAGTAGAAGTTTTTTGTGAAATCAGTTTTAAACTCAATTTTTTTTTTTTTTTTTACATTGATTTATATTCATCCCACCGTGTTCTTTTTCACACAAATATTTTTTTTACATGTTGCAACCCCACCCCTTAACGTATGTATATATATATATAATATATGAACCCCACCGTAACCAATTTATTTTTTTGCCTCTCTCATTGCTCTCGCTCTCATGTAGAAAACGAGCACTCTCTCCGGCGGACGGGTGCCGATAAAGGCGGAAAGGGGTCTCGTGGTCTCGTGGCGGAAGAAAGAAAAACTGAGCTGCTTGTCAGTCGCGCGTGGCAACAGACGTGGTTTAGGCGGGACCAGCCGTTTCGTGTGAAAGAAAGAAAGAAACTGAGCTGCTGGGTTTGGAGTTTGGACAGTCTCATACCACTTCCAATCAAGGTAAATGCGAGCTCGCTCTTCCAGAGGGACGGTTTATTCTCCTGATTTTTGTTTCCCACAAATTCACATTTAGGGACACAGAAAATCATGACAATCGAATTGATTTACTATGATCAGTTATATATATTCCAAGTATTACATATTAATCAATCTAGTTATTGCCTTTTCTCCCTGTTTAGTTTGTTTTCATGTTGCAGTGATCGGTTCGATTTTTTTTTTCCCTATTAGTTGTTCTTCAAGCGGAAAATGTTGTGTACTGAAGTTAATTAGTTTTTTTTTGGGGGGTTGGAATTTTTTTTTGTTGAGTTTGTAATGATTTCATTGTTTTGGGGACCCTATAGGTGAAATGGGTTTGGATTAAGGAATGAATTTTGGGTTTAATGTTTGATTTAGGGGGTGGGGTTTTCTTTTGGAGGGGTGGGTTTCACTTTTTTTAAAACATGTAAAGTATGTTTTTTTTAATATTTAAAGGGGAGGGGTGAATATCTAACGGGGTGATAATAAAGGCCCCCTAACATTTTCGTTCATTTTTTCCCCGCTTCCTGTTAGGAGTGTAGTTTTTAGTTGCTTGCACGGGCTTCATTCTTATGGATGCCTTGTCTGACATACACTTTTTTAAAGGAAAATGTTAGACTTAACCATTTTTAAAGTTCAAAATCCAAACCACACATGTTTTCATTTTTTTAAAATAGTAAACATGATCTAATGAGGTAATGTTTTAATAAAAAATGTATATGTTCTATTTCGAGTTGAATGAATCCATTTTTAGTAAGTGTAAGAAAAAAATTGACGATGTATATACTTCATTAGATTTCTAGTGAGGTATATAAAACTGTATTTTGGATTGAAAGAAAAAAATGAGTGGAGCAACGCCCTTTCTTTAAACAACACATATAACTCTCAACTGAAAGGAGCACATGCATTACATTTTGGGTTTAGTTTCTGTGCATTACATTTTGACAATGGTTTGTTACATTTTGGTCTCTTGAGAAGAGAAGCCAAGGAAGTATCGATCTGGTTGTGTGTGTGTGTGTGTGTTCATCTTGTATTTTTTTTTTACCTTCCTATCCTTTCTACTTGATCTCATTGTCAATTTAAAGAACTATTGGCTGGCTGTTGAAGTTTTTATTTGCTTTTGGATTTTCTAATCTTGTTGTGGATTTTTTTTGCATGAACATTTTGACAGAGAAGTTGGTCGAGAGATCAAATGGAGAAGACACCCCAGCTGATGCATCCGAGGAAGAGGAGAAAATATACACCAAAAGTCATATGTGAGAAGGGGAAGCCTCTATCCCAAAGGACTTTAAAGTTTAAAACAACACCTGATGAGAAGGGAAAATTGCCCGTTAGGCGTTCTTTAGACTTTGATTCAAACAGTCCCTCGTGGGACGATGTTGATGGAGGAGCAAGAGATGATGCTCCATCAGTCATTGGTCGGCTCGGGGAGGAAGCGGTCATGACAATCAATCTAAACAACGCCGAGTCCCACAAGAAGCCCATGCTCGTTTATCAGAGGAGGCCGAGAAAGGAGCCCATGCTGGTATATCAGAGGAGGCAGGGAAAGAAGCCCATGACTTTCCTTGGAGAAAGGCTGGCAGAGGTTATGGATGAGGAGAAGGTGAGATGGGAGGAAGAGCGGGAGGCCTTCCGCAAGAAGGTTGAGTCATTCATTGCCAAGGTGCAATGTGTTCAAGGTACTATTATCCATTGCTTATTCATATAACTTAAATCTATATTCTTCCATGTTTTACATCATATCACTATTTTTCCTTTTTTTGGCTTTGCATTAATACAAAAAAAACATGTCATATCATCGTCTCACCAATTTATTAAGCCTATTATTACATTGCATATAGATCAATGCTACAAAGCACGGACACTTCCCCAGAGGTGCCATACCTGTGTCGGACACGTGTCGGACACGGACACGGCTCGGACACGGCCCGAACACATGTTGGACATGGCTCCAGCCGTGCCTGCCTTCATTTTGGCTAGGACACGCCTGGGACACGGCGCGGACACGGTTGGGACATGGCCCAGGACACGGCCCAGCCAGTTTCAGCCCAAAAGTAAAAAAAGAAAAAGAAAAGGAAGGCCCAAACATAGCTCACAAGTATTCAACCCATTTAAAACAGTCTAGAACAACTCATTTAAACAAAATCTCTTTCTTAAGGTTAAAAAAAATAGTGATTTATTAGTTTAAAATAGTGATTTATAAAAACAGTGATTTATTGGTTTAAAAAAGTAATTTATAAAAACAGTGGTTTATTATTTAAAACAATGATTTATAAAAACAGTGATTTATTAGTTTATACAATTGGTTATAAATAGTGAATTAAATGAAATGTGTTTGTTTATATAAAATAGTGATATATATTTATTCATTATATTAATTTATTTGTTGCCGTGTCCTAGCCGTACTCGTGTCCTATTTTTTAAAAAATTGCCGTGTCGCCGTGTCCATGTCGCTGTGTCACCGTGTCCCGTGTCTGTGTCCGTGCTTCATAGGATCAATGCATCATCCAATGTAAATGGTATGCCAAGCTAGTACGAAATGTACTAGGAAATTTGCAAGGGAAGTCTTATACTACCCACTACACTCCTGATTTTTGAGGGAAGGACATATGAGTGAGATCCAAATTCTAAAAAAGGGATTAGATTAGACATCTTTTATATCAAAGGGGACTGCTAGAGGTTTCAAACATCATCAGAAACAAATTTCACCATTTTTAAAAAATATGGTTCTTAAAAATTCCTCCAAATAATGGTTGCTTTTAGAGTATGTCAAATAGGGTTAGAATGTCAAATACTTAATTAAGAGATAAACTTTCGGTATTCAATATAGGAAACAAACTTGACTTAACAGATTACATACGCACCATTAATGTATAATAAATTATCCAAATACTCTCTTGGAACAAAAGTATCCTCTATTTTACATAAGTTCTTATGTCAACCCCTTAAAGAAATAGTCTAGTCGGAGGTTCATAAAAGTTGACATAGGAAATTATAAAACTTATTTGCATTCCTAAATTATAATGGGTGTTAGAGAGTAGGAGATACATGTAGCATGATTTTTCACTCCATTGAAATTGTTTTCATGCTTGTAGTATCTTGCCTGCTAAATGTGAAAAACAACTTTCTACAGGGAAAAGATCCTTTTCACCGTGGAAAGGTTCTGTTGTCGATTCGGTGGTTGGTGCATTTCTAACTCAAAATGTTTCCGATCACCTCTCAAGGTAAGAGATCGAAAAGAGATTATTCTAATAGACTGCATTTTATTTTGTACTAAAATGTTTATCTGTTTCTTTGCAGTTCGGCTTTCATGTCACTTGCTGCCAGATTTCCTCTGCCTTCACAAGGCATGACTGATGTACCCAATACCGCTACAGAAAGTAATTTGGCAAAGAGCTCAAGAATAATTAAGAACAATGAGGCTAAGAGATCCAGAAAGATGCACAAAGAAACACCAAGAAGAAAGTCTAAAGGGAAGAAAATAAACGATCAAATAGAGAAAATGACTTTTGATTGGGACAGTTTTAGAAAGAAATTTTGCAGTAGTATGGAAAAGGAAAGATGTAGAAACACCATGGACTCACTGGACTGGGATGCAGCGAGGAATGCAACTGTTGAAGAAATATCTAATACGATCCAAATACGAGGAATGAACAATAGACTTGCACAACGAATCAAGGTAGATATGGTGAATTTATTGGTAAACCACCATTTTATTTTGAATTACATTTCCATCATAATTTAGCAATTTTCCCATTTTTATATCTCAATATAATGAAGAAAAATGAGTACTGAAATTTAATATGCCACACATCTATTGACAGGATTTCCTTAATGGACTTGTTCGAGACCATGGAAGCATTGATCTTGAATGGTTAAGAGAGGCCCCCCCAGGCAAAGTAAAGTAAGTTGTTTTGTCTGTGCGTGTATATTCATATAATGATAATGTTGGAATATTTTATATTTTATCTCAACTATCTTATTGAACAGTTTTAGTGAATTGGGACATTTTATAGAGCTTACTAAGTACTAATAAAAATAATTAATTTACAGGGATTACCTATCTACCATATATGGAATTGGATTAAAGAGTGTTGAGTGTGTCCGGTTATTAACGCTTCACCATCATGCTTTCCCAGTGAGTTTTATAGTTTTGAGAAGCATTATGTTTGGAAGGAATGTATTGCGTGACCAAAAGGTCACCATGTTACTTGATTTATGCAGGTTGACACTAATGTTGGTCGTATTTGTGTGAGGCTGGGATGGGTGCCGTTGAAACCATTGCCAGAGTCTCTTCAGTTGCATCTTCTTGAAATGTAAGATTAAAGGCTTTTTGGAACCAATTATCAAGATAGAGTATTTGCAAGAACTAACATAGTTTGACACTTATTAAAAAAAAAAAAAACTAATAAAGCTTCTCCCTTTGATCTTTTTTGTTTTTCTTAATAGGTATCCATTATTGCCGTCAATCCAGAAGTACCTCTGGCCCCGGCTATGCAAACTTGATCAACAAATGCTGTAACACCTAAAATCCCAATCTTTCCATTTTTTCTAAAAGAATATTTCGTATTTAATGTGATACTAATTGAAAGTATGGTCTCTAGATTTTCTCTATCCTCTAATGGAAAGTTGTAGGTTGTAGGCATGTCCTAACCTCTCTAATAACTGATAACTGCAGGTATGAGCTACATTACCATATGATCACATTTGGTAAGGTAATTGATGATCTTGATCCAGCAAAGATTTTGCATATCACACTTACACCATTAAATTATACCTGTTTCAATGTGAAACACACACAACACACCCTCCCCCACAAAAAAAAAGAGAACATTTGCCTCTCAAAAACTCGCGCACAAACAATAAGACATGACAGTGTGCATATGACTATAATTAATTATAGTGATGTTTTCTGCAGGTCTTCTGTACAAAGAGTAAGCCAAACTGCAATGCATGTCCATTGAGAACAGAATGCAGACATTTTGCGAGTGCTTTTACGAGGTACATGAGTAGATCAGAATAAAAAGGCATTCACCAGTCACAACAATATATATATATATATATATATATATATAGAGAGAGAGAGAGAGAGAGAGAGAGAGAGAGAGATAATATGGTATATCTATGCCGCTGCAGCATACGTATGCATCAGAATTTAAACATTCCAAGGATCTTAAAGGCATAAAAGGTTTTGTATGTCATTCTACTGTGCATGGAAATATAGAGGTCCATATCATATTTCAAAGAATATAAGCTTATACCCTACAAGAGTTTACGAGATTGGGAAAGCCTTGTGCTAAGAGGAGTTAATCAGTTCCTTTTGTTCTTAAACTATGCTGGACCTTTAAAGACAATAACACTTTTTTTCAGCTATCTATGACATCTTAAACTTTGATAATTGTGTTGTGTTTGTGCTCATTGTATGTGCTCATGCGAACTTTCTGAATGCAGTGCAAGGCTTGCATTGCCTGGAACAGAAGAAATAGATCCAGTGAACTTGATTGTTCCATTTTCTGATGATAAAAAACATAGAGTGTTTCTCTCACAAGAAAGGCCTGCAATGAAGAAATGTGAGCCTATTGTTGAAGAACCGACAACACCGGAGCCAGAATGTTTAGAAGAAGTCCTAATAAATGACATTGAGGATGCTTTCTGGATGGAAAATGGTGATGAAAGTCTGCCCATCATCCACTTCCAGAGTATTTTAGAGTCCAAAAATATGGACCTAGAAAAATGTGACCTCTCAAAGGCTTTGGTTTGTCCAACTCTGGAAGCTGCTTCAATTTCCATGCCAAAGCTAAAGAATGTGAATCGCCTGAGAACAGAGCATTGTGTGTAAGTATGATAGTGACAGAATAGTTCCCCAATGAAATCAATATTTTAAATAAATAGTGACCTTGATATTCATGGGATTTGATCATCAGATGAATAATTTCTTGGTAGACATAGATAAACGATTAAAAACAGTTGTAGCTTATATTCTCTGCTCTAAATTCTTTATCTTTTGAATTGTAGGTATGAACTTCCTGATTCTCATCAACTTTTGGCAGGGGTTAGCCACTCTTTACTTAATGAGAGCACCAGCTAATATTTGCACGAAATTTCATTTCTAAATTTTTGAACATTGAAATTTCAGTTGGACCGCAGAGAACCTGATGATCCTTGTCCCTACCTTCTTGCTATATGGACAACAGGCAAGTATTTGGGCAGTGAGATAATGACATTGGTGCTTGTATTGAGGACAAATAACTAATAAATAAACCTTTCAATCAGGTGAATTTGCAGAGTCAAATCAACCGCCGCACTCGGATAACTTAAGTCATGGTGGAACATGCTGCAACAGCAGAGGAGAAGAACATTCCGAGGTTGTCAAAGGCACGCTTCTGGTATGGAATGTGATTTTTTTTTTATATGTTTTATCATTGTGGATCTTCTCTGACCCATGACTGTAACTTACTTCATGAGCAGATACCATGCCGAACAGCAATGAGAGGGAGCTTTCCACTCAATGGGTCCTATTTTCAGGTTAACGAGGTAAAACCTGTATTTCTAGTGATCAATCTGACAGGCTGTAATTGCAGATACATGCTCCTGTACTTGATCCAAACAAATTATAACAGCCTGTATAATAGAGAAAAGTACAAATTATGTCCTTCACTGTGGTCTGGAGAGTAATATTATTGATTTAAATAACATTATTATGTGCAGCTCCTTTTTGTTAAAGTAATGCTAGCAGCTTCAGCATCCTGATTCTACAACGTTTTTAAAAGTAAATTTAGCAGAAGTTATCCTTGTGCAGGTATTCGCAGATCATGATTCAAGCCACAACCCGATTAATGTTCCTTGGAAATTAATATGGTATCTTGAAAGGCGGATTGTATATTTCGGAACATCAATACCTACAATATTCAAGGGTAAGGAAACTATGGAAAAAATATATCTGATTATCATAAGAACATGCATATGGGTGAAACAATTTTTTAATACTTTGTTATATATCTTTGTTAATTAGGTTTATGTATTGAGGATATACAACGCTGCTTTTCCAAAGGTATGTTACGCAATCTCATCACGGGGAAAAAAATGACCACCTTTGTTCCTTTAAATGGGTCACTAATTGTATCTATTAAAAATGTAAGCCAAAATTTTAATTCAATAACTACACATGATCATAAGAATAATAATAAAGATCCCAAATATGTGTCTATAAAACATCCAAAATAAAATTCTCAATGGCCTGAAGTAATAATCAGAATTATGCAAAAAAATAAAATACTAAAAGAAAATCAAGTTCTCAAACTCTCCTGGGCCCTTGTTCATCACTAGTGTTTCCTTGTTTATCACTAGTTAATTTCTTTCAAGAACTAAAGAACATATATGGCATCTTTATGAACCATGGACATCCTCTTCTGTCCATTCCTCGTACATCTCCAACATTGGCAATTTTGACTTCTTCTCAAAGCTCCATTTGGGTTTTCGCCAAATCCCCTTGTTTCTGTGATTTTCAATGCTTGTTTTCACCCATGTCACCCCTACTGGTTCTCCTATGTCATTCTCCCTTTCTTGTGTATACACCAAAACCAGAAGGCAGTTCCAGGATCCTCTTTGGAACATCATCCAAGCTTTGTCCTCCATTTTATCCCACACACCATGGTGTGTGATTGGTGACTTTAACTCCATCCTCTTCCCTGCTGAAAAAAGGGGAGGGCACCCACCAAACAGATTGAATATGCTAGACTTTAACTGGGTTGTCTCTTCGTCAGGTTTGATCGACATTGGGTACAATGGCCCTCACTTCACTTGGTCATATAACAGGCAAGGTTTAGCCCGCATTTTTGCTGTCTGGACAGAGCTCTTGGCAATCCAGCCTGGCTTCAAGCCCTCAGCTCCTCATCCCTTTCCCACCTTCTCTGCACCTCCTCTGACCATAAGCCCTCAGCTCCTCATCCCTTTCCCACCTCATTGTTTCCAATCCGCCAAGGCCCAAATCCCTACTCAAGTTTGAAAAAATGTTGCTTCAAGGCCCCGGCTTCCTGGAGGTTGTGACCAATTCATGGGCTCTCCCCCTACCCCGATCTGGCTTAGCGCAGTTTGTGTTCAGCAAAAACTAAGGCGGCTGAAGGATGATCTGAAATCATGGACAGGGATGTCTTTGGGCTGCTTGCGCATAAGATCTCTCTGTCGGAACAAGAAGTCCTAAGACCTAAGACTTGAAGAGGATTTAGACAACGGAGCCCCCCTCCCATCCCCTAGCAGTCTTCTGGAGGCCCGCTGCAATCTTCACAACTCTCTTTGTGCTGAAGAATCCTTTTGGAGACAAAAGTCCAGGGGAAATGGCTCAAAGATGGCGATTGGAATACCTCCTCCTTCCATTCTTCGGTGCAAGTGAGGAGAGCTCTCAACAGCATCTTCTCCTTGGAGGTTAAATCCAGAATTCTGACTGATTACAGTTGCATCAAAGAGGAACTCCTCAGGCACTTCTCAAACTCCTACACCTCATCTGCTCTTCTCATGGATAACACTCTGCTGTCCCCAGACTTATTTCTCCTGATGACAATCAGCTTCCACCTCCATCCCTTCAGGCGAGGAAATAAAGGCCAAAACTTTCTCGCTCAAATCCTCCAGTGCTCTAGGGCCAGTTGGTTTCTCAGGATATTTCTACCACTCTTGTTGAGCCATCATCAGGGATGACCTCATAGCAGCCATCCAATGCTTCTTCAGGGATAAATTTCTTCTAAAGGCAGCAAACACCACCTTTTTAGCTGTTATCCTCAAGTGTAAAAAACCAAAGCAAGTCAAAGCCTTCTGGCCCATTAATCTATGCAATCTCTGTTATAAGATCATATCCAAAATCTTAACCAGGCGGTTAGCCCCCCTGTTGAAGAAGCCCCCAACAAGCCGCCTTTGTCCCGAGGCGCAATATCTCTGACAACATATGCCTAGCCTATGATCTTGCTGAGAGAATGAAAATTAGTTACATGGTTGCTCTATGTGCATCAAAGCTGACATTTCTAAGGCCTTTGACAAGCTTATTTGGTGTCCTTAGTGGCAACTCTCCTCAAATTTGGCTTCAGCCTATGGTTTATAAACCTAATCTTTCATGTATCAACAACAAAGTTATTCATCTTGGTGAATGGAGCACCACACGGTTTCTTTGGGATGGAATGTGGCATCAGGCAAGGTGACCCCCTATCCCCCTCACTATTTATCATTGCCCAAGATGTTCTAAGCCACAATATCAATCACCTTTTGGCCCTTGCCCCTTGGCGCCATCACCCCTTTATGCTATGGCCATAACTCTACATGCCACCTGTAGGGGCCAAAATCTGAGCTCATTAACAATGCTCCACGTACTGGCGGCCCAAGTCCCGATTAGCGAGGGCCCACGACCTGGATAGCACACCGAATGTGGATCCGGCCCGTCGAACCCTCCACACTTGACGACCAGCACAAATCCAAGTAAGTATTTTACTTTCAATTTCTGAATAAGGGATTATCAATGACTTATTCTCTAAATCCTAATAGGATATATTAAATCGAGAGCTATTATTAAACTGACTATATGAGATCACAACAATGTATTCTTGATTTAGAAACATCATTAATTGATTCACAAGATCATAACAAATTATGTGTATTTATTCAAGGATAATGAACAGTTGATTCTACAAATCCTTCTGAAAAACAAATAATTAATCTCCTAAATCTGAGATCTCTCCCCATCCGTCTCTTGAGAGAGAGATCCACCATTGATTCTAGGGCACCCACCAAAGTACTATAAATAAAAAACCAGTTCTCTTTATTGAGACATGTGAAAAACTATTTTTTACAAAACACTAAGTTGTGCATTGGCTGACTTGAGCGTCAAAAGGTCTTTTGCAGGTCACCCTAACCTTGTTTCCAATGACGCTCGAGGAGGATCGCCGGCCACCTAACGGAAGCCGTCGGGAGAGGCGGAGTGGACGGATCATAACGACCCAAACCCGGTTTGTTTTTTTTGTCCCTCCACCACCTCCTATTTGTTGATGACATTCTCCTTTTCCTCCAAGACACTCAAAAGGGTGCTCGTGCCTGGTCAAACCTCTTCTCCTAATACCAACATCCAGCGAGACAAGTTTTCAACCCTCAGAAAAGTCAAATTGTGTTTGGAAATATGCCTCCCTCCAGAAAATCCACATTCTCAAACATCCTACCCTTCAGTGCCTCTTTCCTTACTTACCTTGGCTTACACTTTTTCAAGGTGCTCCAAGGTTCTCTTTTCTAGCCTCTTATTGAACACTTTCAAAAGCATCTTTCTTGTTGGAAAAGTAAGCTTCTCTCCCAAGCCGGAAAGCTTGTCCTTGTTCGCCATGTGCTATCAAGCATTCCCATATACCCTGTCTTCACCTTCCCATTTCCCAAATCCATCATGGTGGATCTTGAAAAACTGATGCGGGCTTTCCTTTTCCAGTCCCCTTCTTCCCACATCCACCCCCCCCCCCCCCCCCCCCCATAGCATGGAGTAGGATCTGTAAACCGAAGGCTGAGGGTGGGCTTGGTATTCGTTGCCTTAGGGAAGTGAACCAAGAATGCTAAGAAAAGCTGGTTTGGAGGGGCCATGACTTTTGAACTCTTGCTGGGCAGATTTTATGTGCTTCAGATACCTCTAGAACAAACCAATATGGGAGGCCACCCTGCCAGGGAAGGCTCATGAAACTGGAGGTCTTTCAAAAATCTACATGACTTTCTGAAAACATGTACTAAAATGGTCCATTGGGCATGGCACATTAGTTAGATTTTGTTGGGTGGACCATTGGATTGGCAATGGCCCTCTCCAACTCCTTTTTCCTCAGCTCTCAGACCCCACCACCAAAGTCAGCAGCATTGTTGGTGTTCTTGGGGGCTGGGACATCTCGCAAATCCACAACCCTCCATACCTGACAACTAGCAAAAATCCAAGTCAATATTTTACATTCAATTTCTGAACAAGGGATCATCAATTATTGATTCTCTAAATTCTAATAGGATATATTAAATCTAGAGCTATTATTAAACTGATCATCTAAGATCACTACAATATATTTTTTATTTAGAAACATCATTAATTGATTAACAAGATCCCTACAAATTATGTATATTCATCCAAGGATAATGAACAGCTGATACTACAAGTCCTTCTGTTATTAATCAATCCCTTAAATTTGGGATCCCTCCCCATCCATCCGTTGAGAGAGAGATCCACCATGATTCTACGGCACCCACCAAAGTACTATAAATAGAAAACCAGTTCTCCCTATTGAGGAATGTGAAAAACTATTTTTTACAAAATCTTAAGTTGTGCATTGGCTGACTTGAGTGGCAGAGGGTCTTCTGCAGGTCACCCCCAACCCTGTTTCCAATGATGCTTGAGGAGGATCGCCGACCACCTAGCGGAAGCCGTCGGAAGAGGCGGAGCGGACGGATCGTATCAACCCGAACCCGGTTCGTTATATTTTGTCCCTCCACCACCTCCTATTTGCTGATGACATTCTCCTTTTCCTCCGAGACACTCAAAAGGGTGCCCGTGCCTAATCAAACCTCTTCTCCTAATACCAACATTCAGCAAGATAAGTTTTCAACCCTCAGAAAAGTCAAATTGTGTTTGGAAATATGCCTCCCTCCAAAAAATCCACCATTCTCAACATCCTAGCCTTCAGTGCCTCTTTCCCTCTTACTTACCTTGGCTTACCGTTTTTTCAAGGTTCTCTAAGGTTCTCTTTTCCAGCCTCTTATTGAACACTTTCAAAAGCATCTTTCTTGTTGGAAAAGTAAGCTTCTCTCCCAAGCTAGAAAGCTTGTCCTTGTTCGCCATGTGCTGTCAAGCATTCCCATATACTCTGACCTCACCTTCCCACTTCCCATATCCACCATGGCGGACCTCGAAAAAGTCCCCCCCCCCTATTGCATGGAGTACTGTAAACTGAAGGCTGAAGGTGGGCTTGGTATTCGTTACGTTAGGAAAGTGCAGGGGCGGAGGCATTAAGGGGCAAGGGGATGCTCAAGCCCCTGCTTCAATTTTGAAAAATAAAAACATAAGGTACTAATGTAATAATGTGTGTGTTTGGGCAAATGAAAAAATGTGGGACAAAACAATACTGTACATATTTTGGTGAGGCCAATATAGGAATATGTTATACAAAGAAAAAGGGGGTCCCATGCCCTAAATCCTCCACTGTTCATATTCACAAAAGTGAGCAAAAACAGAGGTCCCCACAAAGTTACAACTCAACCCATTTAGAGGAGACCCCATTTAAGGTTTTTATTCTTTATTAACTCTTTTTTCTTGATCTTTTGCATGTCACTGTTGTTTTTCTCAGTGAGGTATGGGTGATTGGGTGTTGACAAAGATTAATTTTTTTTTTTTTTGGGGTTCTTTGAAGTTGAAAGTTGTGTGATCCGATTAATGATTATTTTTTTTGGGGGGGTGTTTTGGGTTCTTTGTTTTTGGGCTTGAAATATTATTTGGGTATTTATTGTTTTTGCTTGTTTTGTTGTTATTGTATGAGGATTGCTTGGTGACTAGTGAGTATATTTGTGCTAATTTTCTTGAAAGGATTTTTTTTAATTTTCAAGATGATGCAACAGTCATTTTTTTAGAATTTATATGGGTTAGTTGAAGCTCTAATGATCTTTTATTGAGATAGATCCTCATTTGTTCCAAAACAAAAAAACATGTGATCATCTTTAGCCTTTAGGAACTTTTCAACTTCAAGAATAACACCATTATGTGGATCCACTCATAGAGTCATAGTGTTCTACTTCTTTCTTTTTTTTTTTCATGCTTGAAACAGCAATGGAAAAAATTTTCAAAAGAAATTCTAATCAATTTCCTCCTACCTATGAAGCACGGACATGCACACGGGACACGGGGACACAGTGACACGGACACGGCGATATGACAATTTTTGAAAAAATAGGACACGGGTACGGCTAGGACACGGCAACAAATAAATTAATATAATAAATATATATTGTATATCCATATGAAGTTAAATGTTTTTCATACACCACCATGTTTTAAATGGATTATTTTGGGTCATTTTAAATGGGTTGGTAACTTATGGGCTGTTTTAAATGGGTTTGGGTCAATGTTTAGGGCGCGTCTATCCCCACCCATCGTTTTTCTTATCCCACCAATAAAAAAAAAAAAAACGGTGTTTGGCTGTTCCCACCAATCCAGATCGACCGAAATTGGTCGTCATTTCAGATTTTGGACGACCGGATTTGGTCGCCATTTCAGGTTTTGGGCGAATTGGTCGCAATTTCAGGCTTTGGAGGACTGTAATTGGTCGAACATGGTTCAAAACTATATCTACCTATTTTTTGTAAACAAATAAATTTTTGGGTTTATCCATTATATTCTACATTTATTATTTGATCCAAACAACAGCTAAGGGGCCGAAAAAAATGTAAGTAGGTATACTTTCAATTAATTCAAATTTTTATAAAAAAATATCTTATTAGACAAATATATATCATTTTTAAGCTTCGTGTGAATTCGTAGTTAAGAGGATTCTTGGTTTGAAAACAAAAAAAACCTATCAGTTGATCCAAATACATTATATATTTGGCTTTTGAAAATTAGTCCGTCACTTATGTAAAAAAAATTGTTCTTATATTCTACATTTAAGAATAATAATTGATTCTCCTTACATTACAACTCAGACTTGGAGTGGTATGAAGGATTCAAGGAAGATATACGTCATGGGATTATGTTTCCAAGAAAAAAATTATAAACTTTATTACAAATCATGTTCGACCAAGTTCGGTCGTCCGAAACCTAAAATGACGACCAAGTCCGGTCGCCCAAAATCTGAAATGGCGACCAAGTCCGGTCGTCCAAAACCTGAAGTGGCGACCAAATCTGGTCGACCTGGCCGGATCGGTGGGAAAAGATAAAACACCGATTTTTTTTTTTCGATTGGTGGGGTAAGAAAAACCCTTGATGGGGATAGCCGTGCCCCAATGTTTAACGGTCACTGACTTACCAAAGCCAAAGCCACATGGATCCAGTCACACCAAAAGCAAAGATGATATCATATAAAAATCCCCTTCAATGTCTCTCTCCAGTCTCCATCACAAACACACTATTCTTCTTCAACAATCCCTACACGCGTCAACTCTTCACAAAGCCCATGTTCCTTTTCTTCCCCCCACAAATATTAACCCTAACAAATTAAAAAAGAACAGAGAGAGAGAGGGGGGGATAAACAGCCCGTCAATGGAGCCACTGACACGGCGACACCTTCACCGTCGCCATAGATGTGACTCGATTATGAGTTCGAGTGGGGCGACGACCGATCCCCCGCAACAGAAATACACACTGCCTAAAGAAGAAGAACAAGCAGAAGAAGAAGAAGAAGAAGAAGAAGAGGCCGAGAAGGGGCGCAGCGAGAATGGGTGAGGAGAATCCGACTAGTTTGGGCCTTTTTTCTGTTTCTTTTTTGCCTTTTTGGGCTGAAACTGGGCTCGGCTGTGTCCTGGGCCGTGTCCAGACAAAAAAACGCATCCCATTTCAGTAGACACGGCTGGAGGCGTGTCCAACATGTGTCCATGCCGTGTCCCCGCTGTGTCCGTGTCCGACACGTGTCGGACACGGGTACGGGACCCCTCCAGGCGTGTCCGTGCTTTCAAGCCTCCTACCATCAACAAAGAAGATCAAGGTCAACCTAGTGCTAGTGGATTAGGCTCTAGTCAAAAGAGAATTTGTTTATCAGATGTAAACTTAACATAACTTCCAGCAGATCCAGGATTACGAATTCGAATATCAGAATATCATCCTAATGATCAAGATATTATTCGAAGAGCATATCTACAAAAGGGTGCTTGTCAACCTCGTAATTACAGTTTTCCCTTGAAGAAAATGGGAGGTCAGTCTCGAAGGTTCAATTCTGCTTGGTTTTATGAATTCGGCAGTTGGTTAGAGTATAGCATATCAAAGGATGCCGCGTTTTGTTTATGTTGCTTTCTTTTTAGAGGAGAAGCAAGAGAGCAAGGAGGTGCTGATGCTTTTACTAATGAAGGCTTTACAAATTGGAAGAAAAAAGAGAAACTTTATGAACATGTGGGAGGACCCAATAGTTCTCATAATAATGCATTTAAAAAGTGTGATGATTTAATGAATCACAAGCAACACATTTCAACTGTTATTTGTAAGCAGACCGACAAAGGAAATATGGAATACAAAGATCGCCTGCGTGCCTCAATTGATAGTATTCGGTTTCTTCTACGTCAAGGTTTGACTTTTCGGGGTCATGATGAATCAGAGAAATCACATAATCAAGGGAATTTTCTAGAACTGTTGCAATTTTTAGCCGACCATAATGAGCACATAAATAACGTGGTATTGAAAAATGCACCTGAGAATCATAAATTATCTTCTCCAGATATTCAGAAGGAAATTGTAAGTGCTTGTGCTATTGAAACTACAAATGCCATTATTGATGATCTTGGAGATGCTTTGTTTGCTATTTTAATTGCTGAATCTCGTGATGTATCTATCAAAGAGCAGATGGTTGTTGCTTTACGTTATGTGGATAGAAAAGGATGTGTGGTTCTTAGCTATCATACATGTTCTTCAAACCATAGCTATAACACTGAAAGAAGCAATCATTGCATTATTCGCTTAACATGGTTTGAGTATGAGCAGGTTGAGGGGTCAAGGCTATGATGGAGCCAGTCGTGGAGAATTGAATGGTCTCAAAACACTCATAATGAAGGAGAATGAACAGGCATTCTATATTCACTACTTTGCACATCAACTTCAACTAACTATTGTTGCGGTGGCAGAAAATCATGTTGATGTCAGATTTCATTTTAACATGGTTTCTAATGTTCTAAATATTGTTGGAGCTTCACGTAAAAGGAATGATGCTCTTCGAAATTTGCGATGTGCTAAAATTGCTGAATCAATCTGGAGTGGCAAACTCACAACGGGGCGAGGCTTGAATCAGGAGTCTAACCTCAAACGACATGGTGATACACGTTGGGGCTCACACTTTGGTACGTTATTGAGCTTTATTCTCATGTTTCCTTCTATAATTGAAGTACTTCAAATTGTGGTATAAGATGGCTCGAACGCTAAACAACGATATGAAGCATTTGGCCTATTAGAGTTGATTCAAACGTTTAAGTTTGCATTTGTCATACATTTGTTGAAAAACATATTGGGAGTTACTAATGAACTTTCAAAGGCATTGCAAAGGAAGGAACAAGATATTGTGAGTGCTATGGCTTTGGTTAAAGTATCTAAGGAGAGATTGCTAAAGATGAGAGAAGATGGTTGGGAAGGTATTTTTCATGATGTTTTTTTATTTTGTCAGAAACATGGTATTGATGTTCCTATAATGGAAAATAAATTTGAAGCCCGAGGAAGATCACGATGTAGAGCAGAAGAAATGACTTATGATCATTACTATCGCATTGAATTGTTTTACAAGGTCGTTGACATACAATTTCAAGAGCTCAACAATTATTTTAGGGAAGTGACTAGTGATTTACTTCTTTGCATGGCTTGTTTGTGCCCCAATGATTCTTTCTCATCTTTCGACAAGCAAAAATTAATCCATCTTGCAGAATTTTATCCCGTTGAATTTTCTGAAAAAGATCTACTGATTCTTGATAATCAGATTGAAACTTATGTCATTGATATGCGCTCTAGTAGTGAATTTTCACAAGTGAATGGGATTAGTGATCTAGCTATGAAGATGGTTGAGATGAAAAAGAATATTGTGTGTCCACATGTTTATTTACTCATTACATTGGTGCTTACACTACCAGTTGCTACGGCTACAGTTGAGAGAGCTTTTTCTGCCATGCATATTGTGAAGAATAGAATGTGCAATCGGATGGAAGATGAATGGTTGAATGGTTGTTTGATAACATACATCGAAAATGATATTTTTGATAGCATTGATACCGAAAATATCATGCAGCGTTTCCATAATATGAAAAGTCGTCAGGGAGTATTGTTGTAGAAATATTTCTTTGAAAATACTGAATGACATTTTGTAATCATCTTTTTGGACAATATATATCTATATTTGTTTTTTTTTTATTTAGTTGTTTTGAAATATCTAAAGTAAAGAAAAATTGATGATTCCATATTCATCATTTATGCTTGAGCCCCCCCTTTAACTAAATCGTGGCTCCGCCACTGGGGAAGTGAACCAAGCATGCTAAGCAAAAGCTGGGTTGGAGGGCCATGACTTTGAACTCTTGCTGGACAGATTTTATGTGCTTCAGATACCTCCAGAACAAACCAATATGGGAGGCCAACCCTGCCAGGGGAGGCTCATGCATCTGGAGGTCTTTCAAAAATCTACAGGACTTTCTTAAGCGAGCCTTGTGCGGCCGCATATGCGGCTACATAGGCGATTTGGTTAGTAGACCGAACCTCATCAGGCAATGTGACCCCATATGTGGGCCACACATATATATGTACTTGCTTAAGCGGGCACATGGACTTGTTAAAAAAAAAGACAAGATAAAGATTTTCAGCCGGCCCTAAAAACAAAAATGTTTTTTCTTTTCTTCCTCAGGCTTCATCAACGGCTTCTTTTGTGCTTCTTCATCAACTGCTTCATCTTCCTCAACTGATCAGGTTCTCTTCTTCTTTCATCAATTGCTTCTTGTTTCTTCCTCAGATCTTCTTCGTCTTTTTCAGTTCTTCAGATTGTCTTCGTCAACAACAGCTTCTTCTTCTTCATCGATTAAAGTGATTGATGATCTCTCTCTGCAACGACAATCCCTCCATCTCTCTCTCTCTCTCTCTCTCTCTCTCTCTGCTCTCTCATTATCTCCCATCTCTGTTTGTCTTTATAAACCAGAAAATATTGATTAATGTTGTTTATGAAGGCTGAAATCATTGATTAATGTTTTTTTGTGTAATGTTTTTATCCATTATTGATTAATCTTTTTTATTGGCTGAAAACTGTGTGCTATTTTGTTGCGGATCATATTCTTTCATTTATTTTTTATACTCCATGTAATTGCCACAGCAAATGCTATCAATTCACATAAGTTTTTATTATTGTGTAATGTTTTTATCCATTGTTGTTCCATTTGTTTTTATTGGCTGAAAACAGCGTGTTAATTTGTTGTAGATCATGTTCTTTCATTATTTTATCCTCTCCATGTAATTATCACAGATTGCTATCAATTCTGAACAACACGATTTTGTATTATTGAAATGACTGTACTCATATTCTGCGGTTGAATTTGCATCTCCTTTGTATGATGGGCATGGTAGGTTAAAAGCCTTTAATATTTATCTTGTTATCTATTGTATAGAAATCATCTTATAGAAATCATCTTAGTATCATAAATTTTTTATTAATAAAAAAAATAAAGAATTGCATATACCCTTCGGCCTACCACTGGGAAACTGGACCCAGCCAACATTATTTCCTCCCTTGGCCTCCACATTGCACCGGCCAATCCAATCCCCCCCTTTAGAAGTCAAGTGGTAGTAGAGGCCTGAGCCCCCCCTTAGGTGAAACTGAATATAGATGGAGCCTCAAGGGGTAACCCAGGAGACACTGCCGCAGGTGGCCTCCTAAGGGATCACAAGGCTCATTTCCTTTTGAGTTTCTCAATACTCGAAGAGAAACTAATACTTTTTGCTGAATTCTACGTTCTCTTCTGTGGGATCTCCATTTTTATGAATACATTGCATGGTCTCCCTAAATTTTTTATAAATAAAAAAATACAAAATCGCTGATACCCTTTCGGCCTACCACCTGGAAAAACGGACCTACCTACAGCCAACATTATTACCTCCCTTGGCCTCCACATTGCCCCAGCCGATCCTTCCCCCCCTTTAGAAGTCAAGTGGCAGAGGCCTGAGCCCCCCTTGGGTGAAACTGAACATAGATGGAGCCTCAAGGGGTAACCCGGGAGACTCTGGCGCAGGTGGCCTCCTAAGGGATCACAAGGCGCATTTCCTTTTGGGTTTTTCTCATGCAATACTCGAAGAGAAACGAATACTTTTTGCTGAATTCTTCGCTCTCCTCCATGGGATCTCCATTTTTATGAATTCATTGCATGGTCCCCCTCCACCCATTTGAATTGAAAATGATTCCATGGTTGTGGTGAATATTCTGTTGGGCAAAGCTAAAGCTCCTCAGAGACTTGGAAACCTTTATCACTCAAGTAATTGCTCAGCTCAACTTTCTACCCGACTGGCGCATCTCCCATATCTTATCATGAAGGGAACCGTGCTGCAGGCAAATTGGCATCCTTGGGGATCCTTGAGGAATCTGAAAATGTGTCTGTTATCTTTTTCTTGGATCAGGATGCCCTCTGAAGTTCTTTAATTCAGGTTTCCAAAGTGCTGGCAGTAGGCATGTTTCCCCCTGGAACTGGAAGGTTTGCCTGTTTCAAGCCCAGGCCTTGCCCCTGGTGTTTTTCCTGCTGTTTCCCCAGCCCAGACCCACTTTGTTCTGCAGCCCAGTTCATGCCTCTGCTTCAGCCCTCAGTTGTAGGGCCTGACCCACCCACTTTGGCTCGTCAAATCCAAATCTATGCTACTTATTCAAGGCATATTGTCTCCAGGTTTTGCAGCCCACTGAGCTGATTTTGGTCCACTCTCTCTGGCCTGGCAGATCCAAACCATTGTGCATTTTGTAACTAGTTCTTAGGTCTTCTAACTTTTTGGGTGTTGTTACACAGTTCTTTTTACATTCCAAAATGTTGTTCTATATATTTCATTAGAAATCCAGCGAACGTTAGACGATGTATATATTGGAGTTATTGGATAGGCCTGTTGTTGGGCCTATTTCCGGAGGCTTGGGGGTTGGGGGCAACGCCCCCCATGGGCCGCAGGCCCCCCTGGGCCGGAGGGAATAGGCCCAACAACAGGCCCATGTGGGGAATCACCGAATTTTTGTCATGGGTATTTTGGTCTTTTTCTGTTTTAGGGTTTGTACATCTTGTAACTATATAAGGGACCTTTCGGCCTCCATTACGTAATACACATTATTCCATTTATTTTTTTCTTGGTATCAGAGCCACAGAGAAACCCTAGGGTTTCACGATTTTTTTTTCCATCACGGGTCGTGGTGATTTCTATTATCTTTTTCTTTCTCGGGTCGAGATTTGAGGTTCGCAATGGACAAAACGCCGAAGGACCCCACGCCACTGTCGGGTGTGGAGATCAAGGACACCACCATTCCGTTAGGGCACAATTCTCATGCTCAACAGATTACCACCGTGCTTCTTGATGGACGAAATTATCCGTCCTGGTCGCGTTCTGTTCGATTATATTTGGGTAGTCGAGATATGTCAGGCCTTCTTCTTGGCACCATTAACAAGCCAGCAGAAACCGATACGACTTTCAATCAGTGGGAGATCAACAACTGTACGGTTCTAGGTTGGCTTTTCAACTCCATGGAGACCCGGATCTACAATATGTTCATGTATCATGATACGGTCGACTCTCTATGGGTTGCGTTGAAGAAGACCTATGCTCATGCCAGGAATGACTTACGGATCTATGAGTTGTACAAGGATATTGCCCAGGCCACCCAAGGTACCCAATCAGTTACCGATTATTTTGGATTTCTGCAGGCTCGTTGGGAGGAACTTGCCCACTATGAGCCTCTCTCGGAGTTGCCTAAGGAGGCTGCCACGATTGTGGTTGGCCGACTACAACGCCAACAGACATATGCGTTTCTTATGGGCCTTCGATCAGAGTTCGAATCTCTTCGTGTTCAGATCTTGAATACCACACCACTTCCTTCTCTATTCGAGGCATTTGCTATTATTGAGGGTGATGAGCATCGCCGTCAGATCTCTTCCTCAGCGACCACTGGAACCCTCGGCGATCAGATGGCATTGGCGGCCACTTCTGGATATGACTCTCGCGGCCACAGGGATAGTGGTCGCGGTCGTGGTCGTGGTCGTGGACGTGGACGCGGCAATATTGTGACTTGTGGCCACTGTGGAAAAACAGGGCATGAAAAAGTCAGATGTTTTATTCTGTACCCACACTTGATGCGATCTCACAATGTTGGAGCTACTTCGTCTGCCCCTCGTGCTGCTGTTGCTGATGCCTTGGTTCCGGGTGATGCCCCCTCTGCTCCATCTGGGTCCTTTGATATGCGTAATATTCAGAACCATATTGATGCTATGGTTCGGGAGAGTCTTGCCTCTCATGTCTCTCATGCTGGTCTCTCTAATGCTGGTCCAACATCCTCTGCTGCTTCTTCCTCTACCTCAGGTATCCCCTCCGCCTACCATGTTAACCAATCAGGGTCTCCTACTTGGGTCATTGATTCAGGCGCTACAGAACACATGTCTGGTGAGTCTCGATTGTTTGTTCCCTTGACATCACCTTCTATACACAGAGAGGTACGCCTTGCTGATGGCTCACTTACACCTGTCATCAGTAAGGGTACCGTTCCTTTATCTTCCTCTTTATCATTACACTCTGTGTTACATGTTCCCAATCTTGCTCTTAACCTTCTTTCTGTTAGCCAATTGACTAAGGCTTTGAACTGTTCAGTGACTTTTTACCCTGATCATTGCGTTTTTCAGGACCTGAGTACACGGAGGATTTTTGGCAAGGGGTATGAGAGAGATGGCCTTTACGTCTTCGGAGAACCACCCACCACGGCCCATGCTTCCATTTTGTCCACCGATCATTCGCATAGTTTTTTTCTACAATCTCTAGATTTATGGCATGCTCGTTTAGGACATGCCAATTTTCAGCATCTATGTTCTTTATTTCCTACTTTTCGCTCTTCATGTAAGACTCATAAATTTCAATGTGCTGTGTGTGAGCTTTCTAAACATACCCGTACTACTTATATTTCTCGCATGAATAAAGCTTCTGGGTTGTTTGATTTGATTCATTCTGATGTGTGGGGTCCCTCTCCTGTTACTGCTTTTGGTGGTCATAGATATTACTTGACATTCATTGATGATTTTTCTAGATATACTTGGGTTTATCTTCTTAAATCTCGGTCTGAGGTATCCTCTCAGTGTATTAATTTTTTACGCATGATTAAAACACAGTTTAACATTACTGTCAAGAGTATCAGGTCTGATAATGGGGGGGAGTATGTCTCGGATTCTTTTCGGTCTCATGAATGAGTTGGGAATCCTTCAACAGTTGACTTGTCCATATACACCTGAGCAGAATGGGGTGGCGGAACGCAAGAATCGTCATCTCATGAATGTGGTTCGTTGTCTCCTTCGAGGAATGAGTGTTCCAAAGTCCTATTGGAGTATGACAGTCCTCACTGCTGCTCGTACTCTTTTCCCCATCACTCCTCGAGTCTTCGGGTGTACTTGTTTTGTTCAGGATAGGGGCCTTCACGCACCAAGCTTGATGATAAGTCTATACGTTGTGTTTTCCTTGGTTATTCCACCATGTCCAAAGGATATAGATGCTATGATCCTATTTCTCGGAGATTGTTCCATTCCCTTGATGTTACATTTTTTGAGGATGTGCCATATTTTTCTGACACGGTTCTGCAACATTCTTCTTCACCAGTTCGACCGGCATCATTTTTTCAGCCATTGCCTTTGCCACAGCCACGACCACCACAGTCGTTCCATCCACAGTCATCACCACCACAGTCTCCTCTTATTGTATACACTCGTAGACCTCGACCACCTCTCTCTCCTGCTCACTTGTCGACATCCTCCTCGGACTCAGGTATATCCTCTTCCTTGATCACTCCATATTCTGTTTCTGATTTGCCTCCATCTGACTCTGATGTACCTATTGCTCTTCGCAAAGGTCGTCGGAGTTGTGTCACTGCTCATCCTCTTGCCCAGTTTGTTTCTTATCAGGGACTTTCAGATTCCTACAGAGCTTACCTAGCTGCTACATCGTCTATCCGTATTCCTCGTACTGTAATTGAGGCATTACAGGATCCTCTTTGGACCGCCGCTATGACCGCAGAGATGGATGCCTTGCAGAAAAATCATACGTGGGCGTTAGTTGATCTTCCACCAGGGGAGAGAACTGTTGGTTGTCGATGGGTTTTCACAGTAAAATACAAGGCTGATGGGGCTGTTGAGCGCTATAAGGCACGCCTTGTTGCAAAAGGTTTCACTCAGACTCCAGGGAAGGATTTCCATGCTACATTTGCTCCTGTTGCCAAGCTGACTACCGTTCGGCTTCTTGTCTCTCTTGCTGCTTGTCACAACTGGCCTCTTCATCAGATGGATGTGAAGAATGCTTTTCTTCATGGCGACTTGACAGAGAAAATTTATATGGATCCTCCGCCTGGTTTTCGTCTTCAGGGGGAGTATTCCGGGAAGGTCTGTCTTCTTCTCAAGTCTCTATATGGACTGAAGCAATCACCGAGAGCATGGTTTCAAAGATTCAGTGTAATCATTCTCTCTCTTGGATTCACTCGTTGTCATGCTGATCATACTTGCTTCATTCGTCGAAGTAATGGACGGTGCACCATTGTTCTAGTTTACGTGGATGATATCATTATCACAGGAGATGATGCTGATTACATTGTTAGAGTGAAGACTGAGCTTGGACATGCGTTTGATGTGAAGGATTTAGGTCCTCTTCGGTATTTTTTGGGGATTGAGATTGCTCGCTCACGCCATGGTATTTCACTCTCCCAGCGAAAATACACTCTTGACCTTCTTGAGGATACCGGTATGCTTGGATGTCGCCCTGCCACTTCTCCTATGGACCAGAACCATCGCCTTCATGTTGAATCAGGCGACCTTCTACCAGATCCTTCTTTGTATCAGCGTCTAGTGGGACGTTTGATTTACTTGACGAATACTAGACCTGATTTGACTTTTGCTGTCAGCGTGGTGAGTCAATTCATGCATGCCCCACGGACTTCTCACCTAGATGCTGTTTACCGGATTCTTCGATACTTGAAGTCATGCCCAGGTCTTGGCTTATTCTATGCTACTAGTGCTCAGCCTATCATTTCTTGTTACACTGATGCAGATTATGCTGGTTCACTCACTGATCGTCGATCCACCTCCGGTTTCTGTACTTTCCATGGGGACAACCTTATTTCCTGGAAAAGTAAAAACAGAGTGTTGTCTCTCGTTCTTCTGCTGAGGCAGAATATCGTGCCATGGCCCAAGGCACATGTGAGATCATTTGGTTGCGCTCTCTTTTGACAGAGTTGGGATTCCCTGTAGCTGGTTCATCTACTTTGTTTTGTGATAACCGATCTGCCATTATGCTTGCCTCAGACTCAGTTCTTCATGAGCGGACCAAACACATTGAGGTTGACATTCACTTTCTTCGAGAGAAAGTACAGTCAGGCGCCATTGACACAGCATTTGTCTCTTCCAACGAGCAACTTGCTGATATGTTCACCAAGTCCGTTGGTCCCTCTGTTCTTCGTTCTAGCTTGATCAAGTTGGGCTTGATTGATATCTTCGCTCCAACTTGAGGGGGAGTATTGGATAGGCCTGTTGTTGGGCCTATTCCTGGAGGCCCGGGAGTTGGGGGGCAACACCCCCATGGGCCGGAGGGAATAGGCCCAACAATAGACCCATGTGGGGAATCACCGATTGTGGGCGTACGGGGGTTCGGGGCAGCGCCCCCGACTCGAATTTTTGTCATGGGTATTTTGGTCTTTTTCTGTTTTAGGGTTTGTACATCTTGTAACTATATAAGGGATCTTTCGACCTCCATTACGTAATACACATTATTCCATTTATTCCTTCTGTATATACATCGTTAAATTTTTTCGTACACTTAAATCTTAAAATGAGTTCATTCAATTCCAAATGGAGCGATAATACACTTTTTATTAAAACATCATCATTAGATGATGTTTATTATTTAAAAAAAATGAAAAAAATGTGTGGTCTATGTTTAAGACGGTAAAAAGGACTGTGTAATATTTTCCTTTTTGTAACTAGTTTATTTGGCCATGGGGGTCTGCTGTCTTTTTGTAACTACTTGATAGTGTCCTGGGCCATTTTTGTGGGACCTCTTCTTGTAACCTCTTTTTTACATCAATAAAATTTCAATATTTAAAATAAAATAAAATAAAAATGTCATTGGCACACTCCATTTTCAAAAGGGTGCCTCTATTTACATCTCTCAAATCTATAAGCACACCTCCCCTTGTATGTTTTGTGATACATAAGATCTATTTAGATCTGCTTGATTTGCACGCCCCCAATCTAGATGCCCTACATTTTTTTTTGGAACTATCCTTTATTAAATTTTCCTTAATATAGATTCTCATTGTAATGATAAATATTGTTCTAGGATTCATTGTTGCTTCAAATGGTGGTGAAAGAAAATTACATGTGGCTGTGCAAAAGAATTTAGATTTGAGTTTAAATAGATGGGACTTCTAAAGTAGATGTCCATTACAGAATTTATTTTTTATTTTTATTTTTTTCGGTAGAAAAGCCCACAAGGGGCTACTAAATCCCACTTTTTTTACTGATGGTATATTGTTATAATAGATGCCTCAATTTTGAGGCCTTTACATCAAAATACAAAATCCCACTTTTTTAACTAGTAGTACATCTACTATGGCCATCATGGGTCATAAACTGACCAGGGCAGAAAGTCTACAACACAAGCCCAGAGGGCTATTACCACAGTTACTTTTCTCGCGTTCAACAAAAGTCGATCCGTCGCCTCTTGTTAAAAAGAGGGTGTCTGTTACCAACTGTCCAAGCTGTGTGGGGCGGGCATGAATGTGGATTTGAGGGGTGCAAATAGAGGCATCCATTTTGAAATAATTACACTATCTAATCCATGCACCACAATTACCAATAGCTTCTGTCATCTTAGTAATTCCACATTCACTTGTATAATAAATAATAATGTTCAAAGAGTTGGACCAGACAGTATTGTAAAATTTATCCACAAATTTATAGATTTTAATTGCCTTTCAATAATACATTAGATATCTCAATTCTTTATTCAAGTTTCAAGGAATTATGTATTGCAGGGTTTATTTGTCTACGAGGATTTGATCAGAAAACAAGGGCTCCTCGTCCACTTGTTGTTGGGCTACATCTTCCAGAAAGCAAGAAAGCCAAGGTTTTTCGGAACCAGCCACGCCAAATTCCATGACTTCGGCTGTTATGTTCCACTTTGTATTCACCACTGTTCAGTTTATTTTTGTAAGATTTTGAAAACGGTGAAACTTTTGAAATGTTGTATATTCAGGAGGTATAGTTGTGTTGTAAAAAAAGGTGTTGTATATTCAGTTGGTATAATTTTATTGTAAAAATAATTCATATTTGTCTCCATCTTTTCATATGCATCAATCTTTATCATCTCTTGTCCCGTGAGCTTTTGCTTGGTTGGTAACGGACACCCCACCTCTTCTTAAAAGTGGGATGTTCGAGCCTTGCGTTTAGCAAGGAGAAAAAAAGTGGATTAACAGTCTAATTGGGTTTGGTTTCATGGGCAGTGACCCAGTAAGTATGTTTTAAGTCCTCCTCTAGGCCTGTTGTTGTTGTATGTATGTTGTAGGGACTTGTAGCTCCATCTTTAGTGTCTCTTAATGATTTATAGTACTTTTTTTTTTTGATGGAATGATTTATAGTTAATATAGCACATTGAATTATCTTAATCTTCAATAATAATGATCCAAAGTACTGTAGCACATGATTATCCAGGAGAGTTCACCTAAACACATTCTCGCAGATCCTGTTATTTGAATTGAAATGCAGGTAGTTACGGAAAAGCTTGGGAGGAATTTGACCTTGGTGGCGTTTGGAAACATATATTGAGTGATTTTGCTCTTATTGAAAGCTAAAAATTATAAATGTGTTTTCAAACAGTTCAAATAGCTACAAACATAAACCATGCATCGAAAACTTTGAATGAATAATTTGGTACACAAGTATGGGAGTTGCCTAAGGTATGAGCCTCACTTGTGATGGATGCCAACAAGGGAGTTTGATACAAACGTAGACGCGCGATATTACAGGGGTTCAATAAGTCAAGCCTCCACATTGGCAATTTACTAATTAGCAGCTCAAAAATTATGACATTGATAATGTTGGACATTAGCTGTTTACTAATTGGCATGTACTTTGTATAAAAACGAGATAAATTTACTTCAACAAATTGACCAATTCATTGAAGTAGAAAATTGTTCTATTTAACGAGTGATATATACTAAGAGTGCAATTTGATTGGTATGATTATGTTTTTTACAAATTCAAATTGAATCAAATTATAATCACATGTAACCCGAAAATCGAATCGAACCAATTTTTGTTTGGTTAACCCGAACTAAATCGAACCGAACTGAACTGTTAAAGATATATATATATATACCCAATTATTTTTTTTCTTCCTACTAATTTGGGTTGGTTAGGTTTTTTTGAGGCTGGGTTGGTTTATAATTTTACATATATATATGAAAGGTTAGGATTGATGATATAAATTACTGTATTCATTTTTTATGAATATTAATAATATAACAATAATATAGTTTTTAATATAAAAAGCACTATCTAAATGTTGATTGAAGTCTAATAATCTTGTGTTTAAATTTAATTCGGTTTGATTAGGTTAATTCATTTTTTTTTAAGTAAAACCAAACTCAAACCAAAATAGATCGGTTTATTATTTTTTCGATCCATACCCAAATTATACCAAGAAAATATTAACTTAACAAAAAAAAATCGATTTGGATCGGTTCAGATTTGATTTAACTGACCACAGTTGCACCCCTAATATATACCTTAATGGACATATGAGATTGTAAGTAAAACTATAAACAGAACTGCGTGTCTGTGTAGCATCGCCATTATAATATACTTGGCATATCATATGCAGATGCATGTAGCAGTGAGGGTTCTCGGTTTCTATTAGTCCTCGCGAGTGCTTGACCACCCACTCCATCAATGGAATCCACAGCCTCACAGAGGGAGGCCTTGTGTAGTTTTTTGTTGAGACTTATCACATTATTGTACATTTTGTTGTCAATCCCATTTCAGAGGCATTTCTCATATTCATAGGGAGTGCTGTCACACACAGTATTTATTCCAGCCCCACTTTCAGTCCTATATGTGTCGATAAAAAATTATTAGAGCATATATTCACTTTAGCGAGGTATATGCTTTGATAAATTTTTTTCACATTTTCTATAAATGCATTCATACAATTTATTGGAGTATATGTTTTATTTTTTTATAAAAACATATACCAATACTCTTTCTCAATCCAGTCTCCAATGAATGTAACATTATTGGATGTAACATTATAAAAATGAAGCATATACTCCAATAAATAGCACGACTACATTTATAGAAAATGTGAAAATGTATCGAATCATATATCTCACAAAAGTGAGTATATGCTCTGATAATTTTCTATCGACGCATATAAGATTAGAAGTATGGCTAGAATAAAGACTGTGTGTAACAACACTCTTTCTCATAAGAGTACTGATTTTTTCGATCATTCTTGCAATCATTCATTAATTTGTTATTTCCCACTAATTTGGTATATACTAGGTTAGAGTAGTATAACCTAGTATATAATCACATGTTTTGTCACATTTTCTTTATAACCTAGTATATAGTCACATTCTTTATAATCTAGTACATAATCACATCTGGAGGAAGGGTTGCATGAAGAGGATATCAACCGAGCTACCTGTGTCGACCAACATCCTTTTGACGTCGAAGTTTGAAATACACAGAGTGATGACTAGCACATCCGAGTGGGTTGTTTAGACTCCCTCTAGGTCAGCGTCAAAGAAGGTAATGACTCCTTCGTCATCGCTTCTCACCTTCTTCGTGACCAGTTTCGGTTCCTGGTGACATGCATCTTCTTCCAATCCTTGCGAATGGTTTTTGGGTTAGTGAAATATGGTTCACCTCCAAAGAAGGCATCAATAACCCATGCTGAAGTGATGGGGTCAATGTTCGTCATGTGTTGCTCCTTTGCAGCTGGGGTCCTCTTGGGGGGACATACCCCTTCCGAACCTGTTCCTCTAGAACTCCCCGGTACGTGCGGCACTTGTCGGTAGTGTGTCCTACACTTTTGTGGTAATCGCAACGGAGAGTTTGATCATGTTTTGACTCATCCCCCTTCATTGGTTCAGGCAACCTGAACATCTGCTACCCTTGGATCTTGGGCAACATTTGAGACAGTGACACCTTGAAGAAGGTCCCTCGCCCCTCAAGGACTTCATTGGTTGATACTCCTGGCTTCTTGTCCTTCTAGCCACGCAGATCCTTTGGTCGTGAATCAGGTTGGCGCTTTGTTGTTGGTGTGGTGACGACCATTGTTGACGACGATCTCGTTCCGGCCACTGTTTGCTTGAGGAGCTTGGACTCCTCCACCTTGGCGTACTTTTCGGCACACCCCATGAGGTCGCGGAGGTTTGAAGGAGTGCGCTTAATAAGCGACTCCTTAAGACTGTTACCCGCAGGTAGGCCATTGCAGAAGGCCATGATTGCATCATTCTCGTTGCAATCCTCGACTTCAAACTTCAGGAGATGAAAGAAATTGACATACTGTCAAATTGTTTCGCCCTGGTGCATCTGGATCTTCATTAGATCCCTCAGGTCCTTTCGTCGCCTGCTGCATATGAAATGCTTAGCAAATATGGTGCTGAGCTCTTCAAACGCATGGATCATAGCAAGCGGAAGCAGATGGAACCAAGTTAGTGTCGCCCCCTTTAAGGTGGAAGGGAAGAGCGGCACATGAGCCCATCATACTATTCATACAATGCCATCGAGTGCCGGAATGCCAGGATATGATTGTACATGTTTGATGTGCCGTTGTAGAGCTTGAACTTTGTTTGAACTAAATTCCATGGAAGTAGATCCTTGAGTATTGCATTGTAGAAAGGGGGGGGGGGGTGAATCTGCATAAAGCGTGTTCAACCATCCCTTGGTCTAAAACTCGTCGTACCCTGGATCTCAAAGCAGGACAAGGTAGTATGGCAACTTATTTGGATTGTTTGTGAAGTTGTGGGTCATCTTGGTGTCTTTGTGACACCTCTCGCCGAGCAGACCTCTCATGACGAGGGTGCCTGTGCGAGGTTTCATTTCGAGTAGATCGCTCTCTACGAGGGGAACGCCCGCGTACTCATCGAGAGGCATGGGGCGACATGGATCGTCGACGGGATTGATGCCTTTTGTTGGAAGAAGAGGTGCTTTCCCTCTGAGTCAGGCATAGCGTCCTGAGGTGCCGGTGGTTCGAGTTGCGTGGCGGCTCACAGTGGGATGTTCTCATCGACGTGTTGCCGTTGATGCATGTGAGTGAAGAACTGTTGCATCGACCCCTCGAGTCGAGCAAAGAAATTCTTCTGTGTGGATTCCATTATCCGCCTGAAATCCTAAGCTTGACTAGCTAGGGTTGCAGGCAAACCATCCACAGCTTCAGTGGGAGGAAGGTTTGGTTGATTTCGCTCCCTTCTCGAACCATTCCCGCTTTCGTTAGGTTCAGACATTGGGCTGTGACTTTTTGTATCGTGTCCCACAAACGATGCCAAATGGAAGAGGCATTTTTTTTCTTTCAACTAAAACAATTGGTCGTCGGAGCCTCCTTCTCGAATCCGGGCCCTGTTGGATGTGGATCCTGCACTCAAAAAAGATTAAGGGGGACACCAGTGTGGTGCCAGCCAAAGGGCCTCCGAGGAGATGTATCAGTAAGGGAATTCAAAGGAAAATCTCACTAATTTGATGGCTTTGTGTGAAAATCAAAAGTTAGATACCTTAACTATTTCATCATCTCCCTTTTTATAGGGTCCCATGGCTTAGATAGCCGTTGTCAATGTCTTCCTAGCCGTTGTAAGGACTTTTCTTAATGACTGCTTAGTGGGCGGTTTTGGTGGTAACCACCCTGCTTTATTATAGCTCAACGTGCCCGTAATTACCCACGTCCTATGAGCAACAGGCCTTAATCACCTACCTGATAGTTACAAGCATTTATGGATGTTTGATCGTTTCTCCGAACCTCCTCATATCTTATTGCTAGATCGTTTATACGTAGTCTTATTCGACGTGAACATATCCATTTACTCGTGAGGTATAAGACCGCCTGACCAGACCTTTACTATGGTCGTGCCTTATCTACCTGGGACATTATTCGCTCTCGTGGTATAAGACCTTCTGACCATATCTTTAATCCGATCATGCGTTATCTACTCGGGATCACATTCACCCGCGTGGTATAAGACCGTACGACTAGATCTTTAATCTGATCGTGTCCCACCTGCTCGGGAGCGCCCATGTGGTATTCTGAATGTAGATTAAGGCTCTCAGATGTCGAATATGGCGACCCATACCTGTCTAAGCCTTGACATGTGTCATCTTTTGATATAGTGCAGATTTTTCCCTAAACAATTATGAACACAGGAAATCCAACTCATCCATCTACCAAAGCGATGAGGAACTGCAGATAAAAAATTTTATTGAAATTTTCTGCCAATTTACTTCTAGCCCTGTAATCAATCCCCTTCACTTCCTTCATGATTTGTCTAATCTCCTTACACTATGCTGGAGTAACAGGGTTGTCCTGTGAGCTTGGTATCTAGCTGATAACCCAACAATCTACCTTCAGGTTGTCGCCATATGAAGAGACCGGATATGACTTCCTAAGCTAAAACAAACGGGTAAGGGGATAAGGGATCCCCTTGTCTCAATCCCCTCCCAATTCCAAATTATATATAATCACATTCTCTTAAAAATTAACCAAAATTAACTCTAAAAATCTTTATTACATTTTCACCAAATCTCATTAAATTTAAGAAAAATTATAGTTAAATTGCACATCTTAAATAATTTTTAGATAACTATTGTTATCAACAAATGAATATATTCTTTTTTATTTTATTTATTTATTGGTGGGTTGTTCTTGGAGGTTTATTAACATATCATATTATTTAATGGGTTATAATAATATAGGCGGTTCATTTTTTTATTCTATTTTATTTATTTTATTACTAAAAAGAATTAATCTGAATTAGAGGGTTTGAACATTGGATTATTTTATCTTATTGTTTTGTTGGTGGGTTTTTTGTATAGATTTATTAACATATGATATTATTTATTTATTTATTTTATTTTCACGCACATTGTGCATGGGTGAATACTAGTACGAGGCTATTTGAGACTTTAAAAAAGATTGACTGCAATTTGTAAAAGGGCGCTTTACACTAAGTCTTTTTTATAGTCTTATATGTATTATTAGAGATCCAGTGAAACATATGCATTGTTATACGGGATATATACAGTGGCGGAGCCAGAATTTATATAAAGGGGCCTAATGTGGCTTATTGAAATATTTTTTAAAATTATATCATTATATATATATTTTTTAATTTCAATAGCATATTTTTTCTAGGTTGCAACCGAGAAAGATCATCATTTTCTGTGGATGAAGATGATAGAATAAACTTTTTTTTAAGATACTTAACCATAACTGGTAGAATGAAAAATAATGAATTTTAATGATCATGTAAATAATTATAAAAATATATTGTTACTTTTTTCAAACATTTTTCTTAGAATCCATAAAAATATAATCTCTTAAATTATGATACATAGATTAGCATAATTAAGAATAAGAAACTAAAAAGATTTTTAATTCAAATTTAAATTGATAAATGGTTTATTGATTGTTGCCAAACTTAATCTTACTGTTTTTTCTTTCTTCAAATAAAAAACTTAAGGTAATAAACCCTAGAAATAACGAATATTTTATTAGAAATTTATACAAATATTGTAAAATATAAATAAATTAGTAAAAATGATAATAAGATAAAAGAAAAAAATTATATACCTTTGAAATGTTGATAAAAGAGAGGAGAGAATTATCAATTCCCGATCGTGGAGTTGTTAATAGAACAAAAAAATAAAAATGTTAGAACGTAGAAAAATTGAGTTTGGTGAGTTTCCAAATGGGTGGGATTCTCAATTGAAAATGGTGGTATTAATTATCAACCCTCCCCGGTTACACCAATCCCCGAGACCACTATACAAGTCCTCAAGTGTTGACGTCATCATTGACAAAACCACCAACCAACTGAACTGAGTACACCATGAAAAAGAGTTCGGATCCAGTCAAACTAACTTTGATTAGTTCAGTATAAATCAATCGAACTACACAATTAATTATTGGATACATGTGTTAATCACTCTTCTATTGGATTTAATCAAACCTGGGATTTATTAGTGCTATCAATATTAAATAAAAGAATGACGGTTGTACCTAATAATTGATTGTGTATACTTAGGCATCTGGTAACACGATTTGAAAAGCATCTTTTAGTTTTTCATGCTTTAATACTTTAGACACACGTGTAATGATGATGGCTACTTTATGAAACATAGATTTGAAGGCACAGTTTAAAGATAAAATTTAGTAATAATGATGTATCTAAATTGATAACAGTTTTTAACTTTAGCTTAAGGGTCCGTTTGAAAACGCGTATGAAAAATAAGATTTTAAATAAAGTGGTTTAAATAAACTTCATTCCTGAAAAATAGATTTTTTTCGTTTTTTAAAAATCAATTTTTTTACACTAATAGTTGAAAATAATTTTTTAAATAAGTCAATTTTTTAAAATGCATTTGATAACACTTTAAAATTTCATGCTTAATTAAAAACAGAATCGATTAAAAAAAACATAACCAAACAAACACGGCTTAAAAAAAAAAAAAAAAAAAAAAACTGCTTTATAAGGTGTTGGCAACCAAAGCCTTGGATTCATAGACCGTGTAATTTACCGGACTGACCGAAGCAAGGGATCCGGACTCTAAAAAAAGCGGCGCGTGAATACATATCAGATCCATTACATCTCTCTCCCTCTCTCACAGCTCTAATGGCGAAACCCTCGTCAACGGCCATACTTTGCGCGGTAGTGACGGCTGTCCTCCTCGTCCTTCTAATCTCCACTCCCTCCAACACCCCTTCGCGTCTCCACCACCACCACCACCGCCGCCTCAAGCTCCGCCACCCCTCCTCCGCGTCTGCGGGCGGCGACAAGAAGCACGATTCCGTCCCCTTCGATCCCGTCATCTCAGAAATCGAACTCCGCCGCGAGGACCGCGAGTGGGAGAGGCGGCACTACTCGTTTCCCTCCTCGGATCACGCGCCGGCGGCGGAGGCGCAGCCGGAGTGGGAGGACTTCATCGACGCGGAGGACTACATCAACGATGAGGACCGGTTCAATGTGACGAACCGGATTGTGCTTTTGTTTCCGAAGATCGATGTGGAGATTGTTGATGGGTTCGTGGATGTGGAGGAGCTGACAGAGTGGAATGTAAAGCAGGCGGAGAGGGAGACGCTGCATCGGACAGATAGGGATTTGGAGGTTCAGGACAAGAACCATGATGGGTTTGTGTCGTTTAAGGAGTACGAGCCGCCTGGATGGGCCAAGGACTCTGGTGAGTGAAATTTAGAGGTTTTAGTTAATAAAAAAAAAAAAAAAAATTGATTTGGGAACTGTGGATATTTTCTGGTTTAGCTGTGTTTGAAATTTTGTTGATGTCATTGTTGATGAAACTAGGTAGAAAAAAAACTAGTGTTTTAGTGTTATTTAAAGTTTCGTAATTTAAATTACAATGACCGGTGGTGATGATGGTACTTGAAAGAATTTATGTTTTTTCCTCAGTCGGTGTACTTAATGCTTCACGAATATGTAGCTTGCATTGAGAAGAAAAATTGAGATGTGAAAGTGCACCTTTGGCATTCCTTTGTGCTCTTTTTGGAAGCCTGGTGTGATTCAAGTACCCATTTATGAAAAAGTGTGGATTGTTTGAAATTGTTGGATTCATTGTGTTTGGTGAAACTAAGTAGAAGGGAGGGAAAAAAATGTAAGAAAGCAAAATAGTGCTTCTTGTGTAACTGGAAATTTAAGTTGCATTGATGACTAGTAAAAATGCCTACTTAGAGCACATGTGATCTTTTGTTAGTTGATCTACTTAGTGGTTCGCAATTCTTAGATGAGTGAGAGAAAGTTAGACGTGAAATGTGTCTTTGGTAATATAATGAGGTTACACCACCAATACAGTCATGTAGTGGCTGGGATACTCATGTAAGCTAAATTGGTTTCTGTGCTTGATTGCTTTGGAGTCAGGAGTGGAGTGGAATGATTAAAATGGAAAATAGTTATAAATTTTGATATTACTAATTTTCTAATTATGGATATGTTCAACTGATTCCAATTTTTTGGGAGGATTCTTTCTGTATCTGTTGAACGAATAAGATTACTTTAGTTCCACTCTCCAAATTGAGATAGAATACCAGCGCCTGAACCTTTCTCCTTTCATCAAATAATCTGCTGCTAAATTTTTAAGTTACATCATTGATTACCATTACTTTTACCATGTGTTTTTTGAAGAAAATTACTTTTACCATGTTCTGCTTCACTCTGCATCAATTTTCCTTCCTCTGTTCCTATCCTTTGAGCGCCCAAACACACTTTTTTTTATGAAGTAAACCAAACACGCATTTTGCATATTTTGATGCTATTTCTGTTGCCCCTGCATACAGAAACATAAACCTCTCAATTTTCTTATCTTCTTCTAGAGGGCATAAATTTGAAGGCACTGTTTGCTCTTCATAATGCCATGATTAGGCTTTCTATATGTTCGAAATTTTTTGATTAAAGGCTGGAGCACTCTACCTATAATTTTATTAAGTAACATATGATTGTGTAGTGTTTTACAATCTACAGGCTCTATATTTGTTGCCAACTTCACACGTCGACCATTGCATTTCTTCGGCATTGGACTGCATATCTGCATAAGCCTATGAGAGAAATGTAAGATACTATTTTGTCTCTTCCACTGGATCTAGAGATTTTTAAGTATTGAGATGGAGCATCAAAGCTCCTTTTTTACTTGATAGACTTACAACCCAAAAATCTTGATCTGGTTCATCTTACTTTTGCTCTACATCATGATGTAACAAATGCGATTGATAATCTTAATAAGTAATCATGGAATACCACTTGACTCCAACAACCATGCTCGAGTATGTGTCACTTTCCAAAATCTATTTTTTTATGAAAGAAGGGTGGGATGCCCACCTGTTTCATTAAATTGAAGAAAATCCATATATCAAAAGACAGACAAGATGTCTCAGACAACCGTATTCCCTTCATGCAGGGAACTTCCTACAAAATTAAGACAATGAGATAAAATTGCTCAATGACAAATTTATTGATCATTTAAGTTGCTTCCCTTGAAGTTTTATTGTTTCTGCTTGGATAGCAGTTTTTGTAAAGGTTCTTGTTAACAATGGAGCATGGACACAGATACAATGTAATATGCATGCAGTGACACGAAAAGATCCGACAATGAATAAATAAATAAATGAATAATATATGTTTTATATTATTAAAATTTGAAAAAAAAAGAGCACACATGGATAAACTATAACAACTGATATAACTATAATGATGTGTCAACTATCAACTACTTTTACATTAATATCATTTACACGGATTTACATGCTTCAGGGCACATTGTGCTCAAGGCATGTACATGGATACCCAGGGCATTTATGTGCATGCAGTATTCCTGTATAATAGTAGAAACAATGTCTGACCTCATGTTCTCATCAACATTCTAGGTGGTCATGCTGGTCTAATTTGCAAAGTTCTATCTGACCATAATAAACCTATCTATACTTAAAAGTATTTGTTTCATATATATTTTAATGATACTAGAATCCTAGTATACCTTTTTTAATCGAATTGAAACACGCTTCTCTCATACTCCACTCGATCGATCACCTTTTCTTGATCTTACCTTAGGCTCGGTGTTAGTACAAAGAAATAGTTGTTTGAGGAGCTCTGCGGGTAAGACGGTGTAACACGGGGAACTTTGGGATATGTGGAAGGTGAATGAAGTGAAGTTAAGCTCTACATCAAAGAGTGGCGTTGACTTAAAAACAGTTGGCTGGGTCTCATCCTGTCTTTGTCTCACTATCGCTGAACTGAGGTATTGTGCTTCTACAGTGCGATATCAACTTGTGCACTCTCATCATCCATCTGTGTAGCACTTCACCAAATGCTTGTTTTCTACTTAGAGAATTCACTGCTTCGCACCTACTGAATGTGGACCACAAAGTATTAGTTCTCTTGTTCTTGCTCAATTCAAGTGGGCTTATAGTGAAGCGAGTGACCCCTAGCCACCCTGTGATGAAGGAACCGTATGCAACCACCTTCACTCCCTTCACCTGTGTAGAACAGTGTTATGGAAATGACTCTCTGGTGAGGGAAGGCAATCGAAATTCAGTTGGTCAAAGGGTGACTTTCTTTTCATTCCTACCTTTGGGTGGCGTTCCATACGATCTTCCTTCTTTGTGTTCAGAAGGCTATACTCCATCGACAAAGTTCCACCAGCGGGAATAGCATCTCGACTAAGAGCTAAGGATTGAGATTTTTTTTATTTTTGGAAAGAAACGGCAGGCATTGTGTGTTTCTTGGATGAAAGTGGGGGCACACCCCCTTTTTTGTTGTTACCATTTCTTAAGATGGGAATAAAAGTTGCCTCAAAGAACTATTTTGTGAAGAATAGTGATTGAGCCTAGATATTTAGTTGCTGTTACCATTTCTGAAGATGTGAATAAAAGTTGTCCTCAAAGAACTATTAATGATTCATCATAGGTATTTAGTTGCTGTTACCATATCTGAAGGTAATTTGGTATGGCATTTTAATCGTTTATTGGAAATGCTTCTACCACTGTTAAAAAAACTATATAAATTGTGGTCATGTCCCAATTTTAGAAATTTCTGTTTGGATGCATAGACATAATTTACATGCACAAATGGGAATGTACAAATATTCATTCACTCACACGTAAAAACAGCAATGAATTAATTTGCAAAATAATTTTCTTGATAATTGGAACTGCATTTTGCATGCCAGATGATAGATCCCGTGATATGGGTTGGTGGAAAGAGGATCATTTTAATTCCTCAGATCTAGATGGTGATGGTCTTCTAAATCGAACAGAATTTAACGAGTGAGATGGCTTTTTTTTCTCATCTGTTTTATAACATCATCATTTTTTTCTTGCCACTGATCTCCATCTATATATTTTTATTTCCAGCTTTTTACATCCAGCAGACAGCAAGAATCCCAAGCTGAAGCAGTGGCTATGCAAAGAAGAAATAAGGTGATTCAACTTGATTTTTCCTAATCTATTTCTCTTCAGAATAATTTTAGCATACTTGAGTAAAACCATGCTCATTATATGTTGGTGAACGTTCACTTCAAAATGTTTTTGTTCATGTTTTTTCTTGTTTTTTATTTGTTATTCTTGTTTTGCCTATTGTAAGTTGGCTATCATGAACAATTTTGCTGCCTTATTTCTTCTTGCTTACATCAATTAATAATACCTTCTGAAGAAATGCATGTTTAAGAAAATGAAAGAAATAAGAAATGCTTGTTTTTAATTCAAATTTCGAATTAGTTTCTTTAGACCTGATTTCAAGATTCAATTTGTCAATTTCTAATGAAATATGCTATTTTCTGAATTTTTCTTTGCAGTTGTTTTTGTACACCCTAATCCATTGATACATACACTTACTAGCATATGTTGGTGCATTAAGTTTCTTTCTTGCATTAACTGTGCAATAACTTGGAAGATGTTTTTGATGCTTGTTTATCATGGCAAACTGATATCTTCATCATTAATGTAATCTCCTTCTCAACACTAATCTATACCTCATGTGGTTGTTGGAGTACATGGCTTGCAAGAAACAAACTTATATATCAAAATAAGATGTATCCCGAGCACATTTGGGAGGCCACTATGGCTTTTAGGTTTGGGCGACTATTCTCATAGGAAGGTTCTTCTTGTATTTTTTTGTGATGTAACGGGTGGGTGCAATGTTTTCAAATGCCGTGCACAATCTACCATCACATGCGGCCACATGTACCATACACGCGGTCACACTTTTGATATTATTTAAATAAAATCAGAATATACCTTGTAGGATTTACATCTCCAATTAAGAGAGATTTATTTTATTATTTCCTTAGTTAGTTTCTAATCCCTTCATTCTAGGGATACTAACAAAATAATTTTTTATATTTCTAAGCCTTAGAAATTGATAAAGTATTTGATTTACCTTTATAATTCCTTGATTTTGTGATATTTGTATTTGAGGAAAATGGTAGGTATTCTATTCAAAGAAAAGGTGTCCAAAACAGGGAAACAAACACAAGCCAAGTCGAATCGAAGCAGGAGAGAATCCTAATTTAAGGTGATCAATATAAACAAAAAATAATAATTTTAGGGATATTAATAAAAAATTAATTTTAAGGAGATCGATATAAACAAACCCACTTCTTAAATGTCATTTAAATATTTAAAATCATAAAACACTTAATGTTTTTTAAATAATAATATTGTACAGAAATTTATAAATGTCAATTAAAATTTAAAATAACTACCCTTGTATGTTAAAAATATATATATATACGATTTCTAATTTCCTTAATTTTACTCTACTCCCTTCAATTTAATGATATAAACAAAACAATTTATTACACATTTAATTCCTTCATTTTAGGGATACTAATAAAAAAATTTATTTTAAAGAATGAATACAAACCAATTGTATACGTGATTCTATTTCAAACTGAAAGCAAAACAAAAAAATAATTGAAATCATAACAAGTTAACAATTTGAATCAAATGTTTTTATGTAATTTTTTTTACATAATATATGACTTTCATACAATAATATTTTAACAACAAATTACATTAACAACCTTTGGGTTTACATGATTATTTCCCTTTATTTTAACATACAAATGAAAAATTTGATTTGAGATATGTTATCTTCATATCTCCCTACTACAAAAACTATAAAAAAAACTAAATTTTTCTAAGATGAGCTGTGAATTGTCTCCGCATATGCTGCATGTGTGGGAATATTACCACACATGCGCTGCACGTACTGTACTTGCATGGGTGTGGCGCATGTGGAATATCAAGTGGGCTGGGGATGACACTTCAGTATATGTGGTCGCATTTAAAACCATGGTTAGGTGTAAACTGGTGTTCTTTTTTTTGTTTTTTTTTTTAGGGGGTTGGGGGTGTGTGGTGAGGGGTTTTTTTTCTGTAATTCCATTTAGGATTTGTTTTATTTTCTAGAGATCCGTCGTCTCCATATTTTTTTCGACTGCCTTTCCTTTCTTAATCATCAGCTCCTATCTTTTCTTAAAAAAAAAAATAACAAAAAAAAAAAAATGAAACTGATCTTTGCATTTCCTTCATTCAACAATGATCTTGTAACTAAAAGAAGTTCAACACTTAGTAAATTTATGGGTCTTTCTGTGCATTCCATAGTATGCTTGTGGGTTTTCCTATGCATTTCATTGAATGAGTATTAATTATGCCTTCTTTGGTTTTGGAAAATGGTTAAGCACCCTACCCCAATTTTATTAAAGTGAAGAGAATGCCCATATACAAAAACAAAACATAAACCAAAAAATACATCTTGGCTATGACCCAGTAGGAGAGTTTTCTACTGGTGCTCCAAAATCACCACTCCCCCTACTACACTACTCAATCATAATATGACTTCCCTCATACAACCACTTGACTAGCCCCCAATATGTGTGTTCTTTTTATGTATCATTTATTTTTTATGTAGAGTATCATTTATTTTTTGTTTCTTTCTTCTAGTGCACAGGATGTTGCATTCTGATTATTTGTCAATTCTAGTGGTGAAAAAAAAAACTAGTTTCTATACAAAGGAATATGTAGTGTAGCCATTATTTTCTGATTTTTTTTCCTTATAAGAAATACTTGGTTATTAGATGCTTGTCATCTGATACATATTGCTGTCAAGTAATCTCTTAATTGTCTATATATTTTTGGTTTCGTATTTCATCACTTGTTCTGGGTTCTTCCACACACGTAGTGATCCTTGTAAAACAAAATTTTCATTTAGACTAATTTGACCTTTTAGCTGTTATTAGTTGGTATAATATGCATTGTTTATGATGAAAATTTACACATCGTGCTTATCCAAACTTCTCATAGGGATAGTCCGTTGTTATGAATGAATTATTATGTTCCATCCTTAATCATATTTATTTTGCTAAAGTGTGGTCACATTTGGGAATAATTTATCTTCACAATTCTGAATTGTGTGAATTTGTGATTTCTTTAAATGAAAATATGAACCTTCTTGCTTCAAAACTTTCTGTTATTGTATTACCATAAGTAGCTATGCCAATAGCATGACTTTTTAATTTCATAGACTAGGTATGAGATTTTACAATGACTTAGGGATCTAGATGTTAATATAATCTTGTTAGAATTTTCAAGTGTGTGTGTCTGTGTGTCTCTTATCAGCTTGATGTTTTATATGAAACTATAATATGTAAATAGAAAACGCTTTTTATACTTGGTCTGCAAACTTCTCTTTGGATAACCTTCTCTCTCATACTAAAACTGCAATGACATGCTTATATATTGAATTTCACATCTAGTTAATCCCTTCAACTTTTTAGAGAGTTTTAATTTTCCGATGCGTCACTTGGTTTAGGGTGCTTTACAGACACTAATATGTAAAACATAGTGATCTATCACTAATTCATCCAGAATAGAGACTGATCGTCCAGACATGCACCGTAGCTACTTTAATGTTGAATTGTAAGTAGATGTTTTTTAAAGCACCATTTTTAATGTCACTTTTAAGATTATTGTTTGTTGCCTTTTTAGGGAAAGAGACTCCGACAGAGATGGGAAGCTTAACTTCAAGGAATTTTTCCATGGATTATTTGACCTGATAAGAAACTATGATGAAGAAAGTAACAATTCTTCACATCAGTCTGATAATGCAGTGGATGCTCCTGCAAAACAGTTGTTTGCTAAGCTTGACCAGAATGGCGATGGGTATAAAACTTTGTTCATCTTTAAAAATGCCTACTTTAGTTAGCTTAAAGACTGACATTCTGTGCTCTCTTTATTTGTCAGATATTTATCAGAGGAAGAACTTGAACCTATAATTGGTAATCTTCACCCTTCAGAACATTACTATGCAAAACAACAAGCTGATTACATGATCTTACAGGTAATACACTAATACCCATAACCTGTCAATATTTTTTAAAATTTTCAGGAATGAGTGTTAGGTGAAAATAGTAAATAACCATACATTATTCACCCACTGAACCGTGTTTTCTTATTCATCAGTACTCTTCCATCCAATCTGTTTGTAACCAACATTGGGTACACAATTTTCCATGGATGAGACATTTGAGGGAACCTTACCTTTTTCCTGTCATAGTATCTTCCTATTTCAGTATCTCCATTGTGCTTTAGTAGCACATTGCCTTATTGAAATTCAATTCTCACATTGATTTCGAAGATTTAGTATATCTATTATTGGTGCATGTGTTAACCAATACATGAAAATCAAATCAGTGTCAATGGGGTGGAAGGTATTCAGTTACCTGTGTCTCATCTATATCCTAAACCATAGGGGGCTTAATTGGCAAATGGCAGCATAATATTGCTTGTCATTGCTACTGTCTAGGGTATTTGAAAGCAATTCTCTATTATTCCGAAAACATCATGGAAAGAACTAACATCATTTTGGAAGTTTTCTTTGTGCATACAATCATATATAGTCTTCATTCATTGCATACCCCCCTTAATCACAACCGAGATCCCAAAAAACTGGGTTTCTTGAAAATTTACATTCCTTTTTTTTTAATTAATTTATGAAAATGGTAGGCATCCTATCCCAATTTTAAAAAGTGAAGAGAATGCCCAAATACAAAAGAAACATAGAGCCTTAGCTATGGCCCTCAAAACACCACATGATTCAAGTACTAGTAGAAGAGAAATCTACTGACCCCCAAACCACAACACCCCACATGCGCTACACCTCAATCATGATAAGCCCACCTGAGCGCACCATTTGCCCCCGCACAAAATTCTTCCACAAATCTTTGATTAAGCGAATCACCAACTCCCAAATATTCTTACAGGGCCGCTCCTTTGAAGATCACCTCGTTTCGTGTTAGCCATAGCGACCACACCATGGCAGGCACAAAGGACTGGGGGGAAAATATATAGTCCTTGAAGTTCATAATGGAAATCCAGCCACCCAAGGGACTAACTGGGGTGTTGAGTGTGTGAACCCATCACAAAGGTGCTTCAGAGTTCCTCCACCGATCATCTAAGCAAGATCTGGTCAACCTTTCTTGATAGGGGTTTCACCATCTGCCGCCCATGAAGATAGGCATAATTGCATACCTTCCTTGGGGATTGTGATCTTCTATTCCACTTCTGTTATTGCCTTTCTGGCCGTTCAACCTTGCTTTCGATTGACAAAGATATGGATTGTTCACCTTCCGTTCTAAGAGGGGAAAAAAGTATAAGTAATGACACTCAAAAGCAAAGAAATATTTTATAAAAAAAATGTTTTTTAAGAAAAATATGTTATAGTTAAAATATTAACAACATTTTATTTATTTATTTATTATCAAATGGTGGATCTCCGAATTTTTTTTAAGGTATTTCAGATAACTTCTTTGAACTTCTGAACTCTGAAGGCAGATGAAGATAAGGATGGCCGTCTAAGCTTGCATGAAATGATCGAACACCCTTATGTGTTTTATAGTGCTATTTTCAGCGATGAAGATGATTTTGATTATCATGATGAGTTCCGTTGATGACACCCCAGGTATACAACAGCACTCTGTTGAGATACAAACACAAGCATGCATCCACATGCACAACATTTATTCACATGCAGACATGCACCCATGCACGCACAAAAGACCCACTGCCATCTCAATGATTCATCATTTCTCAACTGCTTTGCAGGATTATAATACGCTATCTCAGAATTCAAATTCCTTCTCCAAAGGCCCGTGAGTTCCTTTTTCTTTCAAATGAAATTGCAATTATCAATCATCGTATTTTCTCTTCTAAATCAAAAGGAGTATTTATAATGACAGGTCAGAGATTTAAACTAGTAATGGAGTATGTTTACACTGGAGTGTTTGATAACAAGTTAACGTTCTATGTAAGGTCTCTTATTTCATTCATTGCCTTTTATTTAACTTTTCAATTCAAATTAATTGTTGCTCATCATAGAACAGTTGTGTATTTGTCTTACTATTTTCAATGAAAATACTCTTTTTTTTCTTTTTGTTGGTTTGGTCTCTTGTCATGTCACTGGGATTATGTTTTCCAGTGTAGAGCCCAGAAGGGGAGATCACACTAATGTGCAGTGTATGGTCATGTTATCTTCTGCATTTTGATCTAGTTTGTTGAATGTTTCACAAAAACAATTGATGGATCACACTAGTACGAACACTTGTAAAATCTTATGGTTTTGCATCCATGTTTTGTGTTTGTCCAAATTTTATAAGTTACTTATGTCTGTCTTCAACTTCTGCTCACTATATTCCTATCAGGTTCATAGTTTCATAGATATACTTTCTGAACTCTTTAAGCCCCCTTTGGCGGTTGAGTTTTTTTGGCTGAGTATTTAGTGTAAAATATCTTAATACGCATGAATTTAATCCATATTAATCATTGAAAACTTAAATTATTCTTGTGATATAATCTAATTTTATTTTTGTCTTGTTTTTGTTATAATCTGTGCATCCTTTTTAAAATACCAATTTTATGCTCGACCAATGTGTTGAAATATAAAAGAAAAGGAGACGGGTAATTGATATATTTATTTTCCATTAATGTTTTAGGTAAGAGTTCTATTTTGTCAAAATGATATAAACTAAAACCTTGTGTCAAATGTTAATTTTATTTTTAGGGTAATTTAGATCTTTTATAACTCAAAAAACGGTTAATATTGGTCCGAAAAACGGAGTAGTAGAGGAAAGAAGAGAGTTCCCAGCCGCAAGAGTTTAGGAAAAGAAAAAACAAAATGCCAACAAAGGAGAATTAAAAACACAGGAGGATCAGCGGCAGCACAAAGAGCATCCTTTGCGCTAGCAATCAAATATCCCCAACTTCTTATCAATTGAACCGTTATCCCAAAGGTTTTCAATGTAGAAACAGTGGTTTCAGAAGATCACACTGTCATGGATGCGCTAAATTGCCCACAGCCCTGTTGGAATTAGGACTTTCATTACCCGGGCATCTAGAATTTCTATTAATAAATATGGAACGGGAAGTACATATTTTAAACTTTGTCATCGGAGCGACAGCGGAGGAGTGGAAAAAAGAGAGGTGAGCCGTTTTTTCTTGTTCAATCAAGGTTGTGGATCTGCTTGTGGATCTGTCATCCCTTCTTGTGACCTTGCCCATGACTCCCACAGCTCTTCTAAGGTCATAAAACTCATGGAAATGTTTGATGGCCCCCCAAGATCACACCATAGCTGCACTGTTGTTGGGCATTGGAGGAGAGGTTGCTCCGCGGTCTCTGACTCAGTGTGGCACAGTACACAGCTTGTCTCCTCTGCCAACCTCCATTTGAATCTATACACCTTGGTGAGGATGCATCCCTACAATGCCAGCCACAAGAAGATTTTTACTTTTGAGTGGTATACTCTATTTTCACATTCGTCTAGTTTTGTTCAACATGATCGGCACACCAGGTGAACCATGACGCTGTCTTTCACTGTATAACCTGTTGTTAGTCTTCCTTCCCAGACCGTGCAATCTTTTGTTGGGCATTGGGCATTGTTGTTGGGCATTGGAGGAGAGGTTGCTCCGCGGTCTCTGACTCAGTGTGGCACAGTACACAGCTTGTCTCCTCTGCCAACCTCCATTTGAATCTATACACCTTGGTGAGGATGCATCCCTACAATGCCAGCCACAAGAAGATTTTTACTTTTGAGTGGTATACTCTATTTTCACATTCGTCTAGTTTTGTTCAACATGATCGGCACACCAGGTGAACCATGACGCTGTCTTTCACTGTATAACCTGTTGTTAGTCTTCCTTCCCAGACCGCGCAATCTTTCATTGAGGTGGTTACTTTCTGTTCCTGAAGCCTTGCAAGCAAACTGGCGAGCTTCTCCACTTGAATTTCAGATGTGACTCTATGAAGCTTAAGATGACATTCACCTCAATCTTCCCCCGTCCTCCACACCTTCATCATTGGCTCATCTTTATCCTCGACAATGCAAAACAGATGTGGGAAATCATTGCACAAACTGTCTTGTCAGCACCATCTGTCTCTCCAGAAGCTCACTTTGTCTCCTTTGCCAATTCACCATTTGATTTCCTGGGTGAACTCTATCCCCATCCCGAACCATCCCTTGCCAAGGAAAGACATCCACGCTGCCGGATATGGGAAATGGAACCCGATCTTCTTGCACCATATCTTTCTTGAAAGATTTTTAACCCAGAACAATGAAGGTTGCTCAATCCACTTCCAACGCCACTTAGCCAACAAAGCTTTATTCATCAATTCCAAATCTAGCACCCCAGCCCACCTTTCGACTTCGGCTGGCAAATTTTCAATTTTCTCTCATTGATTAACCAGGCAAATGTTTCTATTCTCCCTGTTTGAACCACACCAGAAAAAAAAAAAGCCTCCTAATCGACTCCACCTTCTGTAGTGTTCCTCTCAGAATATGAAATATAGACATGTAGAACAAAGGGAGATTCGAAATAACAGATTGCAGGAGAGTCAATTTCTCTCTTGAGCTCAACATTCTATTCTGCCAGCCCTCCAATTGTCTTTCTATTCGTTCAATCAACAGTAAGCAGTCTTTACTGAGTAATCAATTCTTAACCAAGGGCAGGCCAAGGTACTTGTCCACTGACTCCCGCACTTGACAGTGAAGAATGCTGGCCATCTCCCGAGCTTGTTGCAGCTCGATGCTAATTCCCATGATTGCACTTTTATCCTAGTTGATGTGGAGACTCGAGACTAACTCAAAAACAAAGCAGGATGAACCGCATCCCAGTCAACACCTTGGCCTCCAGTTCCATGAACACCATTGCATTGTCCGCGTATTGAAGGTATGTAATTAGAGGCCCTGTGGTAGAGCATGCTAAACCCTTTATCCAGCCCTCCGCAGCAGCCTTACTACACATCCGGCTAAAGGTGTCCGCCATGAGGGTAAAGAGTATAGGGGAGAGCAGATCTCCCTAGCGAAGATCGCAGTTAATGGGAAAGAAACCATGTGGAGCCCCATTGATCATCATCCCGACAATGCATATCATTCTTAGCCAATTATGATCAAAACCGTGCATGGAAAGGATGTTTTACAGAAAACCGCATTCCCCGCTATCATACTCCCTTGAGAATTCTAATTTCAAGGCCACGCCGCTTCTCTTATCTTTATGTAGACATGCAATGAGTTCTTGGGTTATGGAATAGCCGTACTATATGTTCCTTCCCGGAGTGAATACCGATTGATTCTCATCCACTAGTGAAGCGCAAACCAGTTTAGACAGTTTGCCATTACTTTTGCAATTAGCATGTAGCTATCATTCACCAAGCACATTGGTAGGTAGTCTCCAATGGACTCCGCACTCTCTTTTTGGGGATGTGGATGATAGGGTGCGGATGAACCATGATGCATTCAGGCAACCAATCCCTTTTCGAACCCTTTGAAACTCTCCAAGCATACGCAGAATATCATCTTTTATAATACTCAAGTACTTTGATAGAAGTGCAGGCCAAAACCATCCGGCCCTGGTAAACCGTTCTCTTAATTTCTTCTTCTGTAAAGAGGCCCTCTAGAAAGTCCTTGAGATCAATCGGGATTTTTTTATAAGTCCTCATCGACCACATTGGTCTCCGGACCTTCTTTTCGCAGGCCTGTTGGAAGTGCCTCAGAATAGCATCCTTTATGTCGTTCTCATCTATCTTATGGGCCTCCTCCACTTTGATTCTCACAATCTCATTCACCATCGTTGATTTGCCACTTTATGAAAAAAAAAAAAAAAAAAAAATTGTGTTCCCATTGCCTTCTTTATCATGTGGACCGCTGCCAGGGACTCGTGCTCCTTTCAGACTCTCTCTTCATCTTTAAGCGAATGGAAGGCCACACATGTCTACAGGGAGGGGTGGCCATGGGCCGGGCTCGGGCCGGGCCTGGGTCGGGCTTTTTTCGGGCGGGCCTTGACCGGGCTTGAGAGGCTTCGGGCCCGGGTTCGGGCCGGGCCTAAAGTCCAAAATCAAGCCCGGGCCCGTCCATAGGCCCGGCCACGAACGGGCCAAGTCCGGGCCGGGCCGGGCTTAAGGTTCGGGCCGGGCTTTGTGCCCACACCTATTTTTTCATTTTTTTTAGTTAAATTAAAACATACAATAAAGTAAATAAAAAAGTTGAATAACTTGAATTGAACTATGAACAATAAAACTATTTGAATTGAATATTGATATAACTTAACAATAATTGCACATTATAAGTTTACAACAAGAAATATTTGAACATTAATTGAATAGCTACTATAAACTCATAGAAAAATATTTTAATGGAACATTACAATGATTGAATATTAGCTTGTGGGTGATGACTGCATCACAATAAAATAAGTACATCCCAACTAGGTTGGCACCTACTCATTTTATCTATCATTTGCACAACTCTACCCAAAGCCATCCTTCAAGAAATGACAAGAAAACAAGTAAATTTAAACTAAATTTCAATTTAAATTTACAACATCATCAAATTGGTCTCCAAGAGCCTCCTCAGCCAAGATAGTCTGAGTTCTTTGTTGTGCTTTGTACCAATCTCGTAGGCACACGCACTGCTCGACTACATCTGGATGTAAACGACTTCTATAATCATCAAATACTCGATTTCCAGTGCTAAATGCTGATTCTGAAGCAACTTGTGAAGCAGGAACAGTTAATAAGTCTCGAGCCATAGCAGAAAGAACAGGAAATCGATTTTCTTGCCCCTTCCACCATGCCAAAACATCAAAAGTCCCTTCGCCATCTTCTTCGACATTTGGTTCTTGAAGGTAGCGTTGTAGTTCAGATGTACCACTGCCACCTAGCGACCGGTTCAGAGTGCTTAGTCGCACCTTGAATTGTTTCCACCCTGACACTGATTTTTCCCTCGGTTGTTGTGATGAGGATGTATCGGCTTCACCACTTTGTCTTTGAGTATTCTCCCTTTGAAACCTGTATTCTTCAAACATAGCTTGTAAAACAGAATTAATTTGAGCAATATTTTCATAATCCGTGCCACTATCAGGACCATTAAAACATTGATAAATACATTCAACTAAAATTTCCAGACCACTTATTTTAAAACGAGGGTCCATAATAGTGGCTAATCCAAAAATGATGGGAATTTTTTCCCAATATTTTGAAATTTTGCCTCCATTGCTTCACAAATTGGTTCAAAAGCAACTTCATCTCTATGTTGGTTAAAAACATCACAAATATGGAACAAATGGAGTAGTACCTGGTTGGAAGTAGCATAATAAATTCCAGAAAAACAAACAGTAGCATTATAAAAAACTTTGAATAAATCTCTAATCATTTCTAAGCATGCCCAATCTTCAAGACTAATTTCCTCATCATAATTTTTCTGTAACAAATATGTACTAATAACATTTTTATAAGGAAGAGCTGCTTCAATCATCAAATAAGTAGAATTCCACCGATGTCTAACATCCGTCGGTATTTTTCTACTTCTAAGACCTGCAGTTTTACATGCTTGACGAAATTCTTGATATCTACTTGTAGAAGAAAAAATATAAATGAAACATTGTTTTATACGCTCAATAAATGGCTTAACGGCTTCTAAACCATCCTGCACAATAAGATTGAGTATATGACAACAACAACGAACATGTAATAATTTGGATGTTGTACATGAAGGCAAGCATCTTTCTAGAAATCTAGCTAAAACATCATTAGAAGAAGCATTATCTAAAGTAATTGTAAAAATTTTCTCATAAATACCCCAATTTTGAAGTTGGTTGATGATACTAGTTGCCATCGCTTGTCCTGTATGGGGGGCATCAAGATCAGAAAAACAAATAATTCTTTTCTGCAATATCCAATTTGCATCAATGAAATGAGCTGTTAGTGAAATATAACATAAAGGTTGGTTAGAAGTCCATAAATCAGAAGTTAAACAAACTCTTCCAGGAATATTACTAAGGGTTACAAGTAAATCTGTCTTCTCTTCAGCATATAATTTTTCGACATCTCTCTTAACTGTGTTGCGAGAAATTGGTTGAAATTGAGGACCAAAAGCTTTTTGGATCCACTCTTCAAAATCAGGATCCTCAACCCTTGAAAATGGTTGTTCAGTCTTGATTATATATTTCACAGTTTCTCTTCTAGCAACAACTTGATTAAAACTAAAATTTGACAATTGCCCAGTCGAAGTTCTACTTAATTGTGATTGAAATTTCGATCCAACAATTTTACGGGTACATTCAGCAGCATGTCTAATTAAGTGGCTAGTGCCACTACAAGAATTAGCAGTTGCCACAGAAACGACATTTAGCAACTGTTTTGAAATATCCCGCAGGTTTTGTAGGATCTTGAACACTTATCTTGTCAAAAGTGTCCCAAGCTGCTGAAGGTTTTCGTTTTGGTTTGGAGGTGCCAACTTCATCTACAGCAGGGGAACCAACTGATGGATTTTCAGCATCAGCTCTAAAAACATTATCTGCAGAACTATCAGCCATTGTAATGTTAAAAAATATTGATATAAATAATATATGAAAGAAGAAAAGAGTTTTAGAGAGATCAATCAAATGATTTAGCAAAGAACACAAAAACTTCCGCTTGAACTTCGTAGAGCAACTTCAGAGAGTTTGAGAGAGTTTGAGAGATAAGTGATTGAAACTTGAAAGGTTATGGGGATATTTATAGTGTTTTTGTTTATTTTAAAATTCAAATTACAATGGAATCCACCAAATTTCAAAAAATAGCCGTTGGGGAGGGTTTCAAAAAATAGCCGTTGGGAGAGTTTCAAAAAATAGCCGTTGAGAAAAATTTCAAAAAATAGCCGTTGGGGAGGGTTTTAAAAAAACCCTTAGGGTTCATGACCGGGCCGGGCCCGGGCCTACGGGCGGGCTTTCCCGGGCCGGGCCTTGGGCCGGGCTCCGGGCCGGGCTTTGGGGTTTTTGCCAAGGCCCAAGCCCGGCCCTATGGAAGGTCCGGGCCGGGCCGGGCTTAGGCCCGGAAATTTCCGGGCCGGGTCCGGGCCGGGTTCGGGCTCGCGGGCCGTTTGGCCACCCCTATCTACAGGGAGGGGAATGGAGCAGCGGATCATCTTATCAATCCCCTATGGGAAGTATTGTGCATGATCCACCTAACTTGTGGAGGGATTTCACTCAATTGTTAAAGGAAGACAAAGAGGGCCACATCACTCTCATATCAAGCAATTGAGTGTCTTTCTATTTTCTTTTTGTTAACATGCAATGTAATTCCTTTTTAAGCATTGGGGCGGATGGTTTTTGTTGTTCCGTTGCTCTTGTTGGATTAGTTTATGTCACTTGTACATTTGTACTTCTTACATAAATACAAAAAAATTTACTAAGCAAGAAAAAAAAAATCTTTATCAATGATTGATGGAGAACAATTATAATTCCCAACTTAATACCTAATCCATAAACATCTCATTTCTTTGAAGGATCTGATTATAATTTCTCAAAAAATGTTCAGAGGACGCCATCAACTACAGGGGGTTCAACGTAAATGTTCAAACATGTCAATCAGTTTGTGAATTGTGATGGACCCACATCTTTACGTAGGTGCATCTTCTACATATAGGACAAGTCACAGCTCATGAAACACCCATTATTCAATAGTACTGGAGAAGAGGCTCAACTTGTCAACGGGTTCTTTTGAATCAGAAAAGTCCATCTCGAAAAATTCCCCAAAGGTCCCCTCCCATGGCAGCTTTTTGAATTTCGCACCCCAATTACAACAACAAAAAAAAAAAAAAAGAATAGTTTTTAAACTCCCAAGGACGTAAGGGGAAAAAAAGCACTCAAATCAGCCCAAAAAGAATTGTCTAAAAACCTTTTGGAGCACGCGTTTGTCCACCCACGTGAGGGGTGCAACACATATACCTATATAATACAACCACCTTTTAAGGGGAAAGTAATCACAAATTCATTGAATTTTTTTTACACCTGAACTTATTTTTAAGTTTTCAGGTTAGTTAAAATATTATTTTTAGGCCCTTCCATTCAATAAGAGTTATCTTTTTTTTATTTTATCTCTGCCTTCATCTTTTAACAGTGTACTCAGATTTATTAAGAATGTATCCAGATCTACTAACATAGGTCTAGACTTGAAAATATATATCACGGAATGAGGGATATAAAAATAAAATGTTAACGATAAACTTAATGTCCGTTACTTAAAAAGATATATAAATAATAGATAACGGGGTATGAGAATCTAAAAATAAGTTCAAATATTTCATAGTTCTAAAATAATTTAAGAATTCTTTGAAGGACCTAGAATTAATTTTTCAAATCAGGATTTTGTTTCGCAAAATGAACACCAAATAAGAGCCGCATTTGGTGTGAAAGAACTTTTTTTTGTTTTTTGGGATTTTAAAAATATTCCGACAGACATGCATGTTTTGTTGTCTTTGTTTTACTCTCTACGAGTATGTGTGTATAAAGGTTTCTCCAAAAGAGACTGATGAAAGCTGTGGTGGCATTAACGAGGGAGCGGACGTTGACAGGAGAGAAAAGCTTAAAAAGATGGAGATAGAAAGACAGATACCATAAAAATAAAAGCAAATCAAAGAATAGAGGTGCGTGCATAGGTTGGAAGACCAAAAACTTGCCTTTGTCGACTTATATACCCCAAGAAAAAAAAATAAAGAGAGGAGAGGCTTGGTACTGCCTGGGACGGTATACATGTGAATGTAGATTTTTTTTTTTTTTTTTTTGTTGAGTGTCCGTTGGGAATTTGGATGTGTGTTTCCTACATCCCGATTTTCACTGTGCAGCGTTTCAGACAGGGTGGACCAATGAGCTGCTTTTTCTTCATTATCCCTACACTGAGAATTCAGTTTGGCTCACATATCTGCGTTTAGCTTTTTAAAAGAGGACGATTATCAATATATCCCTGATGACGTTTTAAAAATGAGGGTAATTAAAATATGAAAGGATAACTTGATAAAATAACACCCATTTTCACTCTCTTTTGTGGCTGGCTTCTAGGAAGCGTTTTGAAAGACAGTCCAAATACATTGCAAATGCGAACTCTTTTTTTCCGCTTGAAAAATGTGGTGGCCCATTTGGATCAGAGTTTCATGTTTCAAGGGATTAACCAACGCAAAAGCATATGAATCACCTATCCAAATAGGCCCTAACCCCTCGAATGGCGTCAGAAATAAGCCCAGAATAAAGAAGAATACAGGAGAATAGTAAAAAAAAAGTTGTTTGTTTTCACATAATAAATCCCGATAGTTATGTCTGGATAAGCTAGGATAAGGCCTGATAATGATTCTAAGGAAATGTTAGAATTGTTTATCAGGCCTTATCTATGTCAATGGATAAACATACCCTTCTCTGTCATTTTAAAAAAATTATCTCACCTAACAGTCTCACACAGATTTCAAAAACTGTCACATCTATCAAATCAATCATACATTTCTCACACTATTCCCAGGGGTATAGTTGTCATTTAAAAAGTCATAAACTCTTATTCATCCCTTATCAACCATTTATCATCACTTTATCCAAGATGAACCAAACAAAAAATAAATCATTTTTACGTTTTCCAATGAGAATAACAGAAAATGCGACCAAACAAAAAATTGTTTATTCAGTCTGAATTGTTATCTATCATAGTATAGCTATCAGGAGCGAATAACCCAATGTCACACCCCATACGGGGATAGGTGAATATAGAATTTTTTGATAACTTGCAAAAAATAACCCTCTCATATCGAATATTTGCAGGAATAACCATACAAACTAAATATTAGTAAAAAATAGCACTAGACTCGATCAACATTATCACGTCAACATTGATCGATTTTTTTTATTTTTAACCTAGAAGCTTGTTACCACGCTTCCTTTATAACTGGAGGCGTGGTATATATACCACACTTCCAGCTGCATTTGGACAAATTGGACGCGCCCAAATACGTTTTTTTTTTTTAATAAATAAAAAAACACAAAGGAGACGGCATTTATATAAAATGCCTCTTGTGAGGTGTGTTATATAAACAATGTCTTCTTGGAGGCATTCTGTTATAAAAACCGTCTCCAGAGTAAAAAGCCTACATACTTGAAAATACCCTATCTGTTCAATATCTCAAGCACTTAAATTGGAAAGGTAATCATCAAAATTAATCTAAAAAAAAATTTATTTGAGATATCATTGTTTGGGGTTATTTTATTTTTCATTATGTATATTGACATTTGATTGTTAGAGGATTTGACTTAATTTATTATTGTGTTGTTTGTGAAATTTTTTTTGAAAATATTCAAAATACTAAATAGGAAATATGACAATTTGTTGCATGTTGTTATGTATAAATGTTTTATATATCATTGAATGTATTTATTTGTTTATATGGAAAAGAAATCTGATGTCCAGTTAATCTACTTGCTTAATAAGAGAATAATTTTTTAAAACATTTCATTTTTAAACTCATAAAATATTTTTTTAGAATATCACCTATTAGTTTATCTTTCATTACTAGGAGGCAGCAATGCAGGAAATCAATGAAGTGCTTGCAAGGAGACTGGTTCAATACCCCGATTATGACGTCGAGTGGGGGCGTATAGCTGTGGTGACACATGATGACACATTACCATGTGAGAATCTTCTCACATTCAAGTTATTCTTCAAGTCGACACATGATGACACATTACCATGTGAGAATCTTTTCACATTCAAGTTATTCTTCTAAGTCAAATGCCATACAAAGTTTTGATTTCACATTTCAATTGATAGCTAGGAACAACATATTGTCACTGTATGCATGGGATAGTTTAAATAGATTAGAAAAGTACGAATAGTATGCAACATACATGTATATATTGTCACGGAATTAGATGGAAATAGGTTGGAAATTTTAAAAATTCAGTAAAATAAAATATATAACAGTTAAAAGACAATTGATCGTGGATGATGAATAGAAGATGTTTGTTACGCATTTATAAGGCATGAGTGCTGTTACACACAATATTTTTTTCAGCCCCAATTCTGGTCTCATATACACCGATATAAAATCACAAAAGTATATACTCACATTAACGAGGTATATGCATCGATAGAAATTTTTTACATTTTCTATAAATGTATTTATGCAATTCATTGTAATATATGTTTCATATTTTATAAAAGCATATACCCTATTAGATGAGGTTTAAAAAAATTCAAAACACATTCAAATCGTAATTGTGACCGGAAAAGGGGATGTATGTAATGTTATCCATAAGACAATATTTGGTTCAAACTAAACCGTCCCCATGATCTAGCAAACCCACATAGATTGCACATTCTATTCTAGTGGAATCAAATACAGACAAAAAAATTGATCATTATAGACACTCAAACTCCTAGATGGGCGCTGTTACACTCAATTTTTTTTACAATTCAAAATACAGTCTTACATACCTTGTTAGAAGTCCAGTGAAGCATATACATCCTCTAACAATATATATAACTTGTTAAATTTTTTTCACACTAATTAAAAATGGGACCATTCAACTCCATATCTCATTAAATAATGTTTACTATTTTAAAAATAATAAAAAACGTGTAATATGAGTTTTAAACTATAAAAATAACTGAATCTAACATTTTCCCTCCTAGATTTTTTTTCATAGGACATGCAAGTGACTCTTTCTTAGGAACTCTCAAAAGACACTTTCTATGATAGATTCTTGGAATTTTTGCATATATACCCCTGTTAAAACTCAATATTATGAAAATACCCCTGTTAAATCCTACGGTGCAAAAATACCCATTGAAAACCCTTAAGTTGTGCAACCGTGCCCCTAGGTTAAAATCCCATCAACTCTACCTGATTTTCATTGTTTGATCAACGTTAGTGGATGGAAAATTACTCTTTTACCCTTTTGTAGTCGATTTTAACATCTCAAACATCCCCTCTTCAAAACCTCTTTTCTTCTTCTTCTTCTTCTCTACCATTTCATCCCTCTCCAAAACCTCTAAAACACATTGTATACTCATTTTCATCAAATCATTCATCATCTTCTTCTCAAAAGGTCCAACAATGAGCATCTCTTCACGAATCCTTCATCCTCTTCTTTCTAAAAGGTTCAAATGGGGGCTAGGGTTTGTGATGAAGTAGAGTTAGTTTTTCTTTCTTTACATTAGTTAGGGTATTTAGGTCATTTCTTATGTTAGGTTAGGGTTTTTAACCATAGGTAAACTAGGGTTCTTAACGGCGTCGGTGATAGGGGAACGGTTGCACAACTTAAAGGTTTTCTAGGGGTATTTTTGTACTATAGGATTTAATAGGGGTATTTTCATAATATTAAATTTTAACAGGAGTATATATACAAAAATCCCTATATTCTTTCACATTCTAAATTGGATTTTCTCTTGAATGATTTTCTCACTAGCGACACACTTTGTATGGTAGATTATGTCCTTTAATGGTCTCTTGCATATTCTGAATTATATTGGATTTTCTCTTCTTGAATGATTTTCTTACTTTTTAACATCAATTGATAGTCTCTTCAATGCTTCATGCAAGATTCATCTTTCCAATCTTGGTTCATCATTACAATCCAAAACATGAAACTTGCATATTCAATGTTTTAAATATGATTCATTCTCCCCAACTTGCACTATGTAATGAATGTCAAAATTTATGGACTGAAGAGTCCAATGTACATGTTACATTGTCAAAACCCATGACTTATGCAAATCCCACATCTATATGCCAAGCTCACATCCATGTTAAAGTTTAAGGCAGTGTTTAGTTGCACGACCAGACAATTTTTACGTTTGTAGAAAGCTGCTTCTATAATCGTACAATCAAACAGTTTTACTGTAGCAACTTCATGCAGACATATTTCACAAAAATAGCACCCTAAAGCTGCGATTTTCAAAAGCTGGAGAGTGAGCTTCATGAAGAATCAGTTTTGCAATCCCACAACCAAATGCACCCTAAGCCTAGCTATGTTTGGCTAAAGATCAAATTGGGTGTTTATTTGAAACAAATGAGGGATTAAAGTTTGAAATCCATCTTTTTTCATGTATGATTGAATTAAAAACCAAATATAGAATTTTGAAACTTTAATTGTAAAAAACTTTTCAAAATCAAAACATATATAACTTACGCCCCGTTTGGTAACACGAATATTGGGGGGGCGATTTTGCTTTTAACGTGTTACCAAATGGGTTTTATGAAGTTAGCTTAATTAAAAAAGCTACTTACAGCTTTTAGTAAAAAAATGTGGCTTTTAAAAAAACGCAGAAAATGCGCTTTCCAAGAATTAAAGTCTATTTAAACCACTTTATGCAAAATCTTATTTTTCAAGCATGTTTCCAAACGGACCCTAATTAGTGTAACAGGTGCAACACTAGTAAAATAGTCATGTGGAAGAGCTATGTGTGCGTACACACACATATATTGGTGTGAGTGCGCGCGCTGGCTTTGATAAATGCGCAACATCAGGTATTGTAGATCAAATAGTGTTTTTTGTCTAATTAGATATATGCTTCATATATGTAATTCATTGTTTAATATATATTTCATTTTTATAATTAGAGTGAATGTATGAATGATTATTATTCTATTCAACAATGTAAGTGGTGTGCGAATGGATCTTCGAAAATGCCAGCTCGCATAAGAATGATTAAGGATCAAATCCTTGGGATATATCTTTAAAAAAAAATGTAGGTAGGCTGGGTTTTATGGCATATCTTGGTGCACTGATCATTCCTAACATTCAAAGTCATTCTAAAGGTATAATGGAGGCCCACAAAGGCATGCATGGTCGGAATGAATATTATATGGGGGCAGCTTTGTACCACCAAAAGATAGATCACGTAGGACTAAAGCCAAATTGGATGTGTAAATGCTTTGATGAAGTGATAAAAGCATTTTTTTGGGTACTCGAATAATATTCTCAGTTGATAATCAATAACATACATACAACAGCATATAGTGTACTATATTTTTTCTCATTTGCTACAATGACTTCTCTAATCATTGTCATCCTTTTGAGCCGTGCCACAATTTTCTTTCATTTTTTTTTTTCATTGATCCTGCAAAGCATCTTTTTTGGATTCATTTTTGGATGTTGTTGCAATAACTTTAAATTTCCATCATTTCTTCTTTGCTCTTTCGAACTAACCTAATCAAAAGCCATGAAAATGATGCAAATAGACCTAACCATGACTTCTGAACTCATATAATGGGCTTATAAAATGAGGTTCAGAGTCATTTAAAAATCGTCCACAAAAGATTAACACAACATACAAAAGATGATAGATAAAACAAATATCTAGTTTTATTGTCCTGAGTGACCCTCTTATCACAAAAATAACACTTGAGACCAGCTCCTCCTCCCTTTGGGAGGAATGCCCAGGCTACAATGAACAATGTCTTTTTTCAACTATTCCCATAAAATAAAATAAAAAAAATAAAATGGAGGAGAGAGTGGTTTTGAGAAGATGGTCCAATACAAGACCACAACCGCCCACCCAGAATAGAAACAAAATGTGAACTCCACACCTGTCTTTCTTTTGAAGTTCCCAAGGCCATGTGATCTCTCCCTCCCTCTCTCTCTCTCTCTCTCTCTCTCTCCCCCCCCTACTGGGGATCCCCATAAGGAGATGCATTCATGCAAGGGTCCACTCCACCAATGTTGAGCATATCCTTCTGAGAGAAAGTCTTCAGACTCAAGAAGTCTCTGGTCATCCCATCAGACACACCACCTCTCTCACCACTCCTCACAGTGTTGTTGTTGTTGGGCTCTCTCTTTGTACCCCAGAATCCCCCACCAAAGGCCTCTTCAAATGAACCATGAAAGCCAGTAGCTGAAGAGAGGGAATCCATCACCATGTCTTGGATGAGGGGAGCTTTGTCAGTGTTATTCTGGTTGTTGTTACCAAAAGTACTCAAACCATGAACAAAACCACCATCCATCTCCCCTTGTGAGGGCAATCCAAGGCCAAAACCAGAGGTAGCACCTGCAGAGGCAGTATCAGAAGCCTTGCTCATGGTTGCACCCATCTGAGCTGCCTTTTGAAGCAATGCAGTGGCAGACATGTGAGGAGAGGCTACACTCTGAAAGTTGGGTTGAGGAAATGAAGAGACTAAACCCTCCTGGGGCAATGACTTGGGATGAGGGAACTCAGTTTCTAGCCTTGTAGAGAAGATTGAGTTGGGGATGTCCAAGAGGGGTAATGAAGTTGTGGGTGCTGTTGCAAGCCAGGGTCTTAGGTTGAGCTGCTGCTGTGACTGCTGTTGGTCTCTCTTCAGTGAGAGAGCTTCACATTCATGGCTGTTGATGGTGGTTGTGGCATCTGTTGTTCTCAACATTTGGGGGAACAAATGGTTGTGATTGCTGGTCTCCACTGCTGTGTCTTGTGAAAACAAGAGTGGGTTGGTGAGAGTGTGAGCTGATGATGGGATGGTTCTTGCACTCTCTTCTGCCAATGCATCACAGAAGGCTCTGTGTGTGATGAAACTATCCCTCCTGCAATGAAATAAATAAATAAATAATATAAATGCACAACCTCCAAAACATATTTCACGTTGTTATGCATGCAAATGTAGAATGCAGTCTCAAATGGACAAAATGCATTGAATGATGCATGAAAGAAATTAATCTATAATCTACATTCCCTTCTTGAATGCTGAAACTCATTATTGTTATCATTTGACACCACCATTGGACATTATCATTAATTATTTATGGGCTGTTGGAAGTAAAAAAGAAAAAAAAAACTGACCTTGAGAAGAGGGTTCCACAATCACATTTGTACTCTCTTGTTCCACAGGTCTTAGAGTGAGCCTTCCAATCAGACTGAACTGCATATTTCTTAGAACACTTGTCACACTTCCACTTTTTCTCCCCATGCTTCCTGCAGAAGTGCTTCTTGATGCCTGTGAGGTCCCCAAGAGCCCTTGATGGGTGGTGGTGGACACATGAGATCTCTGGACAAACATACACCTTCTTCTTCACTTCCTTGCTTGCCCTTTGCTTCAGTTTCCATGGCAGGTTGTGTCCCCTCCTGTGGAGTTGCAGATTCTGGTCCCTTTGGAAACCCTTGTTGCAGACTTCACAAATGAACCTATTTGTGGCCAACAGAGTCTTGGGAGATAAAGCTATCACTTCTGCATCTGGGTCTGTATAGAAAACATTGAAAATGGAACCCACTTATGATTAATGAGTGAAAGCTTGGAAAGAAGGGAAAAATATCAATTTAAACCACTTTTTTTTTTACCTGGATTGCCTGGGAGACTCCTCTTCTTCTTGGCATGGTTTGATTGTGGGTTTGGAGAGGCAAAGATTGCATTGTCAGCTTTGTTGGTTGAGGAGACACTAGCTTCACCCGATGCAGTTGTCAGGTTGGAGAGATTCTCATCTATGAGTGGGTGGGTTTGGATTATCAAGTCCTTCATCATTTTCATTGCTATTCTAGTGATTATATAGATAGATCTGAGGTCTAAGTGGTTTGAAGACAAGAGGATGTAAGGGAAACTGAGTAGAAGACAAAAGAGGTGGTGGTATTGAAGAAGAAGAAGAAGATGATGATTTGGATTTTTAAGAACTCAAACAGTTCTGTATCTCATTTTCGATAAAAGGATCTAAAGACAAAACAACCACCAAGCATTTTTGGCACAAAAAACTTGAGAGCAAAGAACTATTTATGAGATAGAATCCTTACAAAGAGTTTTTTTTTTTTTTTTTTTGGATCTCTATGGCAACTAAAAATCAAAACCAGTCTCCAAAACACAAAAATCTAGAATAGAAACAATATAAACACAAAACACAAAAAATATTCAAAACACTACCATCATCACCATCTTGTCGAAGCCTTTCATGAGAGTGAAAAATACAAAGACAATAAAAAGAGAGGTGAAACTAACGAAAGAAGACAAAAAAAAAAACACAAACCAGTGAAGCAGAGAAATACCAACACTCACAATGGATTTATGCAAAAGTTGAAAACTATGGAAACAAACAAACAAATAAATAGAGTGACAATTTTTTTTGGTCTTTGGTTTGCAAGACCAAAAAGAGGAGAGGAGAGGAAGAAGGATGGTGAAGGATTTATTTATTTATTTTATTTTGGTTTTGTTTCTGGTTTTGGGTGGGTGGTGGGAGTTTTGGATGTGGATGAGTTTGAGGTGTCTTTTTCCCTGCCAAGCAAAAGCAAAGATGCAATTGTGCAACCATTTCATTGTTCAGTCCCCCACTCCTACAGCTTTTCCCCTGACGTATACACTTTCTGTCTTTTTCTTCCCCCCCACATGAAGCTAGAAATTCTTCTCTTTCTGTGTATCTGATTAACTTTTTTTAGGTAGCCTTTGCAAAATAGTTTAATAAAAAAATTGAGTTTTTCATTTAAAACTGTTTTTAAAATTTGATTTTTTGAATATTACTTTTATTAAATTCCTTGAGACCTTATTTTGTCACTGTTTATAACCACTGTTTTTTCCCCCAAAAACTAGTCACACTTGGAATGTTTGAATATATATATGTTTGGGTTTAATATGATTTGAACGTGTTTCAAATGCTATCCTAGGGTTCGGTCGTGTAACTTTTCATTTACATATTGAATATTGATACACTTAATCTATTTTACAGTATAATCTGTTGGTTAAAATGATCGAGATTTCAATGAACACCTCAAGTTGCATTACGATGCCGCTCTCCTTAAGACAATATTTACCCCCAATATAGTGTGCACAGTGGGTATTGCAAATCTATCTTGAGGATAACTCGAAGTAATATTTTCACCTGCGTTTGCACCAACGATGATGGATAGAATACTAATGAAGAACCTAGGTAAACCAAGACCTCTGTGTTAGGTTCTACAGAAACCCAATACAAGAACAAACTTTAGAAAAAAAAAGAAAGCTATTTGATTATTTTCTGAGATGGTTTGAATGGTAGGAAATCATGTCTATTTATAGACATAGGAGCACCCTTTCAAGACATCCCATGAGGCGTAACCACCTCCAATCTGTACCGTTGGATCTTCAGTTATAAGATCGACAGTCTAGATCAATCCAACGATACACATGGCATCTGACGGGTCGACCATTTGAATAGTCCAGATTGCATATGATGGAATGATCTCCATCGTCTGATTAGCCAAAAAGAGAAGGCTTCAGCTCCTAGCGACGATGCACACGATTGCATAAAGCGCCCACATTGCGCTCATCACATATGCGCACGCATGAGCGTATGCAGACGGTGCTTATGCATAACACCTTATCATTCCTAAAGTAAACATTACTTTATACACACCACACTTTATATAGTGCCAAATATTTTTCTCTTTAACCGATGTGGGACTAAAACCCAACACCACAAAGTTACAAACAAATACCCAACTTACAAGACACATAAATTTACATTTTAAAAAACTACTAACATAATCTATAACCTCATACGCTTGATAGCACAATATATATATTGTACTATTATAGTGTATGAGGTTCTATTCTAGTGTATGTTTTTTTGCTGATCTGATTAACATTCAATCCTGACGGGATGTGAGATCTGCAAGCTTTAACGATACTGTTGATTTTCATAAAAATGTCAGTATGATAGACTTCTACTAGGGCTGCAACTTGGATTGGGTCCAACCCAAACCCGACAGGTTGAACCCGATTTTTGGGTGGGCTAGGTTGAAAAAACTGGGTTCGGATTCGGGTTGGAAGATTCGAGTTGGACTAATTTTTGGGTTGAGTTCGGGTTAATATTTCATACAACCTGACCCAACCCAGACTCAATAAGTGTGAGTGATTTTGATTAAATATTGGCCATTAGATTGTTTGTTTTTTAATCTCAACCGTTGATCTTACTTTTACACAAAAGTAAAAAAACCTAGCCGCCCCCATCTCCCTCTTCTCTCCCTGTTCCCTCTCTCCCCCTCCCTCTCCTTCTTTGTGACCCCAAAATCATCTCCCCCTCTTTGTTTTTTTTTTTTTTGTGGGTATTCAAAATCGGGTTTTCTCTCTCTCTCTCTCTCTCTCTCTCTCTCTCTCTCTCTATATATATATATATATATATGATTCAAGATTTGGCTTTGTTGTTGTGTGTGAGTCGACTGTCGACGAAGGAGGGATCGAAAAAGATTCATCTTTGGCTGGCGAGAGAAGGGAAGGGTCAAAGCAAACGCGGTTGTTTGATCGGTCTTTATTGAATTTTTTTTATTAGTTGTTGTTCTAGAAGCTGTCTCTTTGTCTCTCTCTTTCGGCCGAGATTGGGTTACTCACCATACCCTCCTTTGTTTTTCTTCTTTTTTATTAACTCCAAACAAACCCAGCCACCACTCCATTATCGTTTTTTCTTCTTCTTCATAGCAGGCCTCCCTCTCTCTGCTCCCACCACCCCCTTCTATGATTTTTTTTCTTATCTGTCAAACACCCAATTTGGGTTGCTCGGGTTAGTTCGGGTTTTGAGTGTGTATCATGGGTTGGTTTGGGTTGAGATTACCGTTAAAAATCGGGTTAGGGTTAGGTTCGGGTTAAATATTTCAATCTCGGGTTGGATTCAGGTTGGCTTCAATCCGAACCCAACCCACCCCCCCCCCCCCCCCCCCCTCGAATTGCAGCCCTAATTTCTACATATTTGATATTCTATCAAGAATAACAAAAAAGATAGGAAAAATAAATAAAATGAAAAAATTATATTATATTATCAAAGTGTAAAGTAATTTTGTAATTAAAAGTCTATTTATAGAGTAAGAATCCTAATAAACTAGGATCTCAACAAATCCTATATTTCAAATCACAAATAAATCCTAACTAAATCCAAAATCTCTAAATCTCTCAAACCACATCTAAATCCTAACTAAATCCAAATTTAAAATTAAAAAATTTAAATTTAGATCATGAAATAAGAAAAGAAATCTTAACAAACTATTATCAAAGTGTAAAGTAATTTTGTAATTAAAAGTCTATTTATAGAGTAAGAATCCTAATAAACTAGGATCTCAACAAATCCTATATTTCAAATCACAAATAAATCCTAACTAAATCCAAAATCTCTAAATCTCTCAAACCACATCTAAATCCTAACTAAATCCAAATTTGAAATTAAAAAATTTAAATTTAGATCATGAAATAAGAAAAGAAATCCTAACAAACTAAAAATAATAAAAATAACTTTCAACCATTCATTTACCTCCAAGACAATCTCATATTGCTCTAAAATTTGTCATAGAGGCACGATACTCTGTAGAGCTTGTCGAGACGAACACGTGGATATATTGAAATAGTGATTCTGATATACTGTTTGTAAGTTACGGCATTCTGAAGTTACGGTGTTCCTAAACGATGATGATTTCTTCTTCTTTTTTGGTTCGTCTGATCTTGTGTATCCATGTAACTTGTGCTATGATATCTGCATCAGTATCACACAAAAAAAATTATTTATTCAAAATAAAAAATACATTACTATATTTCAGTATATACTTCATTTCATATAACGACATGTATTTCAATAGGAGAGTGCGTGATTTAAAAAAAAAAACAAACAAACCGGTGTAGACTGCAATTGGGGCTACACAATGGATTGGACATATCATTTTCCTTTACATATTGTAGCCAACAACTACCGTTGTAAGGTCATCTCTTATTTCATATAAAACTTGGAAGCATTTTGACAATGTCTATTTTGATCCCTTTATTGTAATAGATATGCTCACAATTCTCTTAGCCCCCGTTTGGATACAGAATATGACTTATTCTTGAATATACAATTATTCTGGCATAAATGAATATAAATAAGGATAAGTGATTTTATGTTTGGTTGTGTTTTAAATTATTCTCGTTGAGAAACATAACAATAAAATTTTTGTGGTTTGGGTAAATGTGAATAAATTGTAGATAAGGATTTATAAAAGGTGAAAAAATAATGATAGTTGATCTGACATGTGATTTATTAGAGGTGATGACAGTTGATTTGATAATGGGCCCACATATTCTTTGGGTGGAATAACCTGGAATAACTTTAATTCGAGGGGTTGGTTGGAATTCATATACCACTTTATACCAGTTTATTCTGAATAAGATATTCCAGGATATACCAAGCATCCAAACAGGTTAAAACCCATATTCCAGTCAATACCACTTTATTCTGGGGCTTATTCCTAAAACAAACGGGGCTTAAAGTAAATTGTAAGAATATACTTGATGTTTTCATAAGAGCGCTACTAAGTTCATTTTACAGTCCATTTTATAATCTCATACACCATTAAAGCATAATGGGGTTTTGTCCTGGTGTAGTGAAAAAAAAAAAATTGAAAAAAAATATATATATAATATTTTAGGAATTTTTATTTTTAAATCCTCATAAACCATAGAATTTAGTGATCGATCCCTCAATTCTTCATATTTTGGTTTTAGTCCCCAGATTTAAAGGATATGTTCCTTTTTAGTCCCTGGGAGAGACATATCCCCAAATTATTTGGTTTTGATTTTAGTCCTTGGGATAGACTAAAAAGGAACATATCCTTTATCTAGGGACTAAAACCAAAATATGAAGAAATGAGGGATTGATCCCTAAATAGGTATGTTTACAGAAATTAAAAACTAAAAAACCCAATATTTTATCTAATATATACTTTATTTTGTATAATAATATATATTTAAATAAAAAAGTATAATTTTTTTAAAGAAAAATGATATAAACAATAAATGAAGCAGCACAAAGGATTGGGCATATCATTTTTCTTTTATTAAACTATTTGTAACAACAATAGGAGGCCATGTGAGTCCATATAAGTCTCGCGAGGGTGAGAGTGAAAGATGTAAACAGTACTACTGAAATGCAGACTGCAGTTAGAGTTGCAGAGCAGGAGCAACTATAATTCATTTGATTGGACCATTGAATATAAGAGTATGGTGAGGCATCATGGTCTGTTGGAAAGATACAATTCAATTGAACACATCATTGATTTTGCTTCAAAGATGTATCATAGATTCCCACATGTATGTATTTTTTGGTTGTCGGGGCTAAGTTATTACCACACACATTCTCTTCCCATGTCTTGTGGACTTCCAAGATATATCATAGATTCCCACATGTATGTATTTTTTGTTTTTTTTTTTTTTGTTTTTTTTTTTGAGGAAAGTATTTTTTTGGTTGTTGGGGCTAAGTTATTACCACACATTCTCTTCCCGTGTCTTGTGGCATTAACACCTGAACTGAACTCTTCTCTTCTTTTTTTATTGATTTTGAGAGTTAAAGAATATACTCACATGACATGACATGACATACCACTTTGATTAACATTAGATATTTTGTGAAATACCGATACAGATTAATGTTGAAGCCAAAAAGAGTGAATGATGGTCTCTTCATATATGGGCCTCACCACCTTTGGTAAAATAAAATAAAAAAAAAAAAATCCCATCCTCAGCTTTATGAATAGATTTTACCACAACATGATTGGCCCATTGATTTGAAAATCATGACTCTACTCTTTGGTGTGCTCTCGTGAACTTGTCATCACTTTCAATTATTATATTGTATTATGACTTCTTTTTTTTTTTGAAACATATAATATGATTTTATTTGTATGGGTTATTGCATTAGTTTTATCCTTGGCCCTTGTTTTTTCTCTGGATGAGGGGCCCTCCAGGGGACACTGTTCAACCACCTTCTCTCATGCCTTGTCTTCTCTTGGGAATCCAGGACTGTCTCTCCACTATCTTCTCTCCACCTTGTAAAAATATTTTCAATTTACCTAGATGTACAGACATTGCCAGGTAGATGAAGTTCAATCAAATGTGTACTCAAACCTTCACTGCAATCATGTTCAAAGCTGGCCACTACCTTTAGTCTGAACTTGAATGCCTAACAATGATGGGTAGGCCCCTCAGAGAATAAATGGTGTCAAGGGGTGTCACCTCAGGAAAAGAGGGCATTCGGGTAGATGTTCAAATCAAACTCAATTGCAACCCAACTTAAGCCCTTTTGAAACGGGTTTATTCTGAGTACGTAAGAAGTTATTTTTTTTAAATTCATTTTTAAATAAAAAAACTGCATGTAGCCAAAAGCTATAAACAAATTTATGTAAAAAAGTGTTCAAAACCTGAGTTTTTCAAAAGTTGTGGAGAGGCAGCTTCCTGTAAAATCAGTTTTAAATTCAACTTTTATCTAAATTTAGTTTTATAATCGTACAACCAAACACAGCTTTATATGGTTTCAACTCTAAAAGTTGGAACTGTTGTTCAATAATGCCTCAGGTTTAAGAGGATCCTTAATTGCACCTTTATTACAGGAAAAGGTTACATATCCTTGTTTGCAGTTTGCATCTATTTTGATATTTATAATATTATACCTCATGATACATGTTTGTTAAAATTTATCAGTTAGTGATTTGTCCTGTTTGGATTGGGAATAAATGGTGGAATAGGTGGGAATAGAGGAGAATAAAGAAAAAAAAAAAAGTGTTTAGGTGAAGAAAATAAGTGGGTATAGCTATGCAGAGTTAGGTGAGAATAAACTGGTATTTGTATTTCAAGCCCCCCCATGGAATTATGTTATTCATCCACTGGTATAAGGGGACTCACCTATCAAATCACATGTCATCACATCAAATCATTTGTCATCACCTCTTATGCATCAATGGGGTCCACATGTCAAATAAACTTTTTACACCTTATTCACATTTTATTCTTCATCAACCAAGCAACTCAACCTTTATTATTGTGTTTCTCAATAAGAATAACAAAAAACACAACCAAACATAAAATTATTTATTCCATTAATAAAATTATTTATTTCTGAAATAGGTATAAAGCCCGGAATAACTTATGTCTCTACCCAAACTGGCACTATAGTTTTTAGTTTAAAATGAATAGTTATTACATGTTTGTTTAAACTTATTGAAACTTAGTTGAGCTAAAAACAACTTAAAAAGTCATAATCTGGAAACTGAAAAAGAGATGCTTTTAAGATTAGAGCTTATAAAATGCTTTTAACTTTTTTTTAAATCTTTTTTGCTAATAATACGTATATCTATGTTTTTACTATTATACATAAAATCACCAAACTTCCTTTCATCTTTTCAATTTTTTTACGATTACAAATAATACATTATCAAAATAATAATAATAATAATATCTCATTTGACACTCAATTTATTAAAATTCTATAATGTAATATTTAAAAAATATTGTAGTGAATTTAAAATATTATTTATGTTAAGTTGGCTTTCTTTTAAATATTTATAAAATTAATTTTATATGTAAAAAATAACTTATTTTATTAAGCATAAATCAATTTTTCACTTCTACAATTTATGAGTATTTTTTATAATTGTGTAGCAGCTATTTTACAATTTATTAAACAAACATCCAGCTTATTTCTTGCTTTTAATCAATTACAATAAACATGTTTACTACTTATCATAAAAGTTATAATTTATAATCTGTAAATTTTAGATGAAATAAATATGACCATAGTATCATAGAAAGATACACTCATTTCTTTTAAGACCCAAATTTCCATACATATAAGAAATATTATGAATGTAAGCTGCATATCCCCAAAGTTTTTAGCTAGTCCACAACTTGCATGGGGTGGAAGGTACTAACTGGTAAAACAATTATGTACACAGCAGTCAGTGATGCATCTCCCAAATAAGATTCGGGAAGGTTAGCCTATGCTATCATTGACCTAACCATGTTTAATGTGTGATTCCTTCTCTCTACAACATCTATTTGTTGTTAACCGTCTAAGAATTCCCATAGGAAAATGATAGTCCGGACCTGTGTGCAACCCTCACAGGAAAATCATTGACCAAACCATGTTTAACTTGCCCATTGAAAATATATATGGTTAGACGGATTGACGTATAAACTGATATACATTTTTTTTTTTTTTTAGAAAAATAAAAAAAAGTTCAGCCCCATATATTATGATAGAACCTATACACTACAATAGAAAACTGACTGAGAGTATTAGCACCCATATTCATAAGAACACAAAGACCCTTCTTCATGGGGTTAAAAAATCAAGGTACGAAAAGGTTTATTAGAGTAGCATAGCCCAAGGGCCAAATTGTTCATAATGATAAAATAAATTAAACACATTTCATGAATAGAATGTATTTCTATTTTTATTATGTATAAAACTATGGATTGTCCAAAATTTGTTCCATTGATCAATTTCTACAATTCTCATCTTGACTTTAAGACCCCGTTTGATTCGTGTTATTTTTTTATGGATTTATTTTATCAAAAATCATTTTACTAGAAATCCAGATTTCATTAGACTGTTTGATTTACTAGTGGATTTCTATCATTTTTCAATTGTTTGATTCACTCATGGATTTCTAAAAAGAATTTGGTTCAAATGTCTAAAAAAACATTTACTATTATACATCTACTTGTAAAATATATTTCTTTATCCATATCACAATTATAAATAGGGTTTTTTAGTTTTAAATCCATGCAAACGTGTCTATCTAGGGATCGGTCCCTCACTTTTCATAGTTCTTTTTAAGTCTCCAAATTCAACCGCCTATTTAGTTTTTAGTCCCTCCGTCAAACGTCCGTCCATACACTGTAAGTTTGTGAAATGTTATTTTATTTTTAAAACCTATAAACTATGTTATTTGGTGATCAGTCCCTCCCTTCTTCATAAAAAACCCTTCATTTTAAGTCTCCAACTTCAAACATATTTTTTTTTACGAGTTCTTGGACAAAATGTCTATATGTATTTGTAAGTATTTTGATATTTGAAACTGATATACAAAATGTTTAGAAAAATATATAAACCAAAACTGTATTTGCATTGTTAAGTGTTCAGTAACAATTTCAATGTTATTCAACATTTTGTATGTCCACCCAATCCGATATTGCATTCTCTTATGGTCTTAGCTGTCTAGTTAGAATTGATTACATAAGCAAAAGAAGAATTGTTACATAAGCAAATTTTGAGGATTTTTTCATTGTTGAGTTTTGATTTAAATGATTTTTTCGTGGTTGAAAATTGTGAAATATTAAATTATATATTTTGAGTGTGTTTAAATTTAAATTTAAAAATTTAGATGCCATTAAAAAATTTGTATACAATTAATGTAAAATTTATTTTGCATGGTTCTAAACTTTTATTTATTTAGGGATTAGTGATTTTAGGGGAATCTAACATATTTATATTATATATTTATTTATTTAACATTTAAGCTACTATTATTTTAGTTTTTATTTATTTATTTATTTATATTTAAAATCTCATTCATGAAGGATCAAAAATTTTTAAATATTAAAATACTTACAAAATCATATAGACATTTTGTTCAAAGACTAATCAGAAGAAATAAAATTTGAAGTTGGGGACTTAAAAAGAAATATGATAGAGGGACTGATAATTAAATAATATAGTTTATAGGGACTTAAAAATAAAATCACATTTCATAAACTAACGGTTTGATAGAGGGACTAAAAACTAAATAAGTGGTTGAATTTGGGGACTAAAAAAAATATGAAGAAGGGAGAGACTGGTACCTAAATATGCATGTTTACGGGGACTTAAAACTAAAAATCTCTTATAAATATTATCATAAATATTTAACGAATGCAAATAAATAAAACAACCGATTATATAATTAAACACATAATAATAATAATTTTTGTAAATTAATTGAATGTTATGAGCTCCCCTAACAAAAGAGAGGATGTGGGTAAAAAAAAAAGAAGCTATTTATTTTAGAAGTGATGTAAATAGTAATTTAATTCATTTAAAAATGATATAATAGTAATCTAATTTGTGAATCCTAATGGAATTTGATATTTCCACTATAAAGGGTGAGAAAGTGATTCCACCATATTTTCCCACATGTATGAATTTTAATTCATGTGGGCCCACAATTACCATCAAGATTACCACTAACCAAATATTGGATTTTACACAATTTTCTGGATAATTTCACATGGAATCATATTCCATCACAGATTGACACGAACCAAACGGACCTAAAAGCTCAATAAATCAGATGGCACCAAATAGATAGGCTCCGTTTGATTCGTGTCATTCTGGGAAGGAATTTGATTCTATGTAAGATTACTAGGAAAATATATAAAATCCAGTGTTTGGCTTGTGGTAATTGTGGGTCCCACTGGAATTAAAATCCATGCATGTGAAAAAATATGATGGAATCAGATTCCCACCCTTTGTACTGATAATCTCAAATTCCACCAGAAATCTTAATTAGATTATTATTTTACACTTTATAAATTAATAAAATTACCAAGTATATCCCTTCTAAAATAAATAGCCTCCTCTTTTTTTTTTTTTTACCAACCACCCATATAGTTAGTTCATATATTGATCTTTTAACTCAAAAATTATGTTAATTATGTTTAGATATTAATTTATGTCTTTAAATTTAGTTTTGAGTTGATTTTTGTAGATGGATTTAGATATTATTATAATTGGTATAATATGTGATGTGAATTTAGACCTAAAATAATACCTCTGAATCCGTAACTAATAAAATTGATTATTTAATTTTTAAGAGAGTTCATAATATTTAATTGATTTAAGAAGATTATCATTATTATATGTTTAATTATATAATTGATTATTTTATTTATTGACATTCATTAAATATTTATAAAAAAATTACTTTTTTTATTATTATTGTGATATGGGCAAAGAAATAAATTGTATTTTAAACATTTAAATCAAATTCCTTATCATTTTTCATGTATGGAACAAACACTTGAAAATGATTATTTGAGGAAATCCAATAACGAACCAAACAGTTTGATAGAATCAGGATTCCTGATAAAATAATTCTTGGTAAAGTAATTCACCCCAAAAAATTGACACGAACCAAATGGGGCCATAGTACTGTCTACATGGGAATTATCCGACTGTATCACAATGGATTAAGATTAAATCAGGGGACAACAAAATCTCTTCAAGAAACTAACAATTGATGTGAAATGCAAACTGCCCCTCAACCATTCTGATAGATGATGATATAGGCATATGCCATGATTCAATATAAAACAACAAAGAACATAGTGTTGGGCAAAGATTCAAGCCTATTTATATGGTGGTTTTGGTCCTGCCTTGAAACAGCTTTGAATTATCAAGGCACCTTAATTCTATAGATTAGTGGCTGTGACAGTAAAAGAACTCTAAATACCGACAAAATTTTGAATATTGTTCAAGTAGACCAACAAACGAAGCATCTTCCAAACAAATTCAGGAAGAAAAAAAACATTCTGTTTCGAGGGGCAGAAATAATCAGTTGAAGGGTACAAACTCTAGTATCAACAACATTGCTCTGGTGCATGGATTGCACAACACAACAACTCAACTCAACCAAAAGAAAAACTTTTCATTCTGTTATACCTGATGGGTTATCCAAGTCTATCTCACCCATGCCAGTATCCTCCTCTTCCTCGGAGCCTTCATCACCATTGACCTCCTCGTTCGCAGAATTGAGTTTCGCCATGTGCTCAGCAAGCAGCTTATCTTCCCTTTCACTCACCTGAACACAACACATGCATCAACAGCTCTCAGCATTATGGAACAGATTTGAATTATAATCTCAGATTTTATTTAATTTATATAAAAAGAGAAACCATTTTTCTTTTTTTTTTTATCATGGTTAAGAAGCTCTCTGATTTCACCACCGATCTCATGTGTCATTGATCTTGATTTTACAGTGCATGAAAGAACATCGTCGTTTTCAACATATCCAAGAAAGAACATGATTTTCCTCAAAAAAAACATGATCTCACCTCTCATGGAACCATTTTTTATGAATAAAATCCAACACATGATTCTTTGCAAAATTAGTCAGTCTAACACATGGTGCTTGTCAGATCAGGCCTCAGCAGAGAACCAATCAAAACAGTTTCAGAAGGTTCTATTTCACAGAGTGACAGCTACTTACAGAATATTCCAAAAGTGCGAAGAAAGAAACGAGGGAATGCAGAAAAGAAATGGACGCTCAAAAAATGCAAAGAGAAAATGCATGTTTGATATAGTACATATAAATATCAACTGCGTCAAAAGAATCCAATGATAAATGGATCTTACAGCTCTAGGTGCTTCCTTCACAACTAGTTTCCCCTTGTGTTGTTCTATTGCATTGGTGCATGCTTTGATTGCATTAGTCAGAACAGAGATACCTTGTTCCTGCGCAACAAATGAGCAAATGAAAACAAAATTAGAAGAAAATAAGAAAAAGAAAAATAGCCTGTTATAGTGAAGGTTTTCAAATCAAGGTGGGATAAAAGCATAGTTGTTCGGGCGGCCGGGCAAGCATAAGTGGTGGCCATTCACTTAACCTCCTAGGTGCGTGTTTTTAAACAGGTGACTTTTAAAAAAAAATAAAATAAAATCGGTATCCCCTGTGACGTGGTTATCCATGGGAGGGCATGGTGGGATTTGATTCCCCTCCTTTTCAGAGACTAACCGGCTAACCAAAGCTTGGTTTGCAAACAAGTGACCTTGTTAATGTTAAGTATCTAATAATCCATACTTTATTTTTTCTACAGATGAATATGATATGCCAATGCCACATTTACATGGTTAACAAAAATCACAGAGAGTCACGTGATTATCATAATCACATACATGTTCTGCTTAGATAAGAAAAGGCGTACATGTTCTGCTTAGATAAGAAAAGGCGTAACTGAATATGATCATATAAATATTTACAATTAAATTAAAAATAAACAACCAAATACAAAAAAACATATAACTCATTGCAACAACCAAAAATCCAAAATTCCAAAGCCACCGATCCATAAACAAAAACTGTAACAATATCCAAACTTCCAAACCAATAAAGGGAATAAAGAAAAATTACAATGTTAGCTACCAATTAAAGCAGCAAGTTTTTCAATCACTATCCAAACAATTAGATTAGCTATTTATATTTTCATTGCTATGATTAAAAAACTACTCTTTTGGTTCAATCTCAATTGATACACCGTCCAATTTTGACAGACAAGGCCTAAACAAACCATTAGGCGGACTTCATCATGGCCATCCAATTTTGATACACTGAATCAACACATAACCCCAACAATCTCTACCTTGGCTTGAATTCAATAAACTCAGACTTCCTTGAACATCTTGATGATTTCCAATTAATGTCTCCACTTCACTCTTAATCACTCCACCTTGCAGGAAACCTTGCAGAAATTTTAGAAAATTCTTTCTCTATACATCTGACTGCTGCGTCATAGAGTTAATACATTGATTCGATAATCACAAGAATCTATCGCAATTTCCATGTGTCTCTGAAGAAGACCAAGCTCTACCATGGATATGCTAAACACATCATCACACTTCACATGACCGTTCACCTGCTTGGCTAATGGTCCCTTTAAGGCGTCACTCACAGCCCACGTAACAAACCTCCATGCACATAGCTATCAAGGTACCGCTTCTCCTTTTTTTTTACATTAACTAGGGGCCTTGTATGCTCAAGCCTCCATGCACACCCTTCTTTTCCTTCACGTAAAACTCGATATGACACTACCACTGTTGGAGTTTCCAATAGTAAACCTGTCAACAATAATGCCATCATCGACCCGTGTTGCTATTGATCCTCGTTTTTCAGATCTCGTCCTCCTTGCTTAGAACGTGAAGCTCTGTGACCACTTTTGGGAACATATTCGCGGAAGTCAAAATCATGCACAAGAATGGAAAACCACAATCACACAACACAAATATACATGGTTTGACCTATGCTTGCATCCACGAGGCAAGATCAGAGAATCCACTGTAATAGGTGAGATGCATAAAAATTATGAGACTTACAGAACTCATTGAGTTTTTCTCTCTCACCTAACTTTCTAAACCTCTCTTTGGATGTCTACATTGTTGCCTTGCAATAGAATTTCCTATTTATTTGGGTATTTATAGAGATAATTTTCTAACTTCTTTCCCAAATAATCTACAACATGACCCTTGTGATTAGGGTCCCATCTCCACGCCCTCCCCCCTTCTTCTTGCCCTCTACTCATCCATCCCTCTTCCTAATGTACAATGATCCGTCTCCTTCTATCCCGGGGTTTCTTATGATATAGAATCTCCAAAAAAAAAAAAAAAACCAATTAAGTGCCCATCCTAAATGACTTCATTATGGTCACCTGATGTTAATATACCGGATCAAAACATAACCCAACACGTAGGACATTAAGATAATCTGAAAAAAAAAAAACTACCTAATCCATTTAAAAGTCTCATAAAATGCTCTGATTTTTTTTTCCTTCTCCCTTCCATTGAAATCCAAAATTGGAAGGAATGACATTTCTACAAATGACACACATCGAAATGCCATGAGGTTTAAGGTTTTAAAATTGCCTTTTAGATCTTTACTATAATTTCTATCTAGTAAATTGAAGAGCATTCCAGAGATTACAAAGATTGGACAATTGTTTTTTCAAACCATAGTATCTCACCCCTTGTAATCACACCACATTGTAAATTGATTTCCATTATGATATGACATTAGATATAATCCATGGAAAGCTAATGCCCCCATTCGAATAATGGCATAAGCTATTCCTATATAGATAAAAGAAAAAAAAAATTAGAATAATTTAGGAGAATCTTATTTCAAGAAACCCCCCGAAAGATAGGAGACGAGGGATCTCCTTACATTTTTTTTTAAAAAAAAAAAGGAAAAAAGAAAATACAATATTCCTATATAGATAATTATTACAGTGTAGATAGGTATACCAAAGGAATAAGCCATTTTCAGTTTGATTGTGTTTTTATTTATTCTCGTTAGGAAACATAAGTTTTTATTGTTTGGTTAAACAAAAATAAGATGTGGATAAAATGTTAATAAGATGTGAATAAAGATTTATAAAAAGTGAAAAAAAATGATTTGACATGTGAGCCCCTGCTTTATAAGAGATGGTGACATGTGACTTAACATGTAAGCCACCCTTATACCAATGGAATGATTGGTTGAAATAACCCAATTCCAAGTGGACGCTAGGATAACAATACCTGCTTATTCCTAGCTATTTTGGCATTACTATACTCCTCTATTCCATGCAAATGAACACTTGTTTTGGGTTTATTCATCCTTGTTCCAACCTATTCCAATGCTACTCCTCTACCCAAACAGGCCAAAAGAGTTCAATATTTTCCATGCTTGATACATCCATATAGGACATACAAGATAAACATTCTAGTTGTGCAACATATAAAGCATACCTAAAAGTCCTAAAATTTTGCAACAATCACTAAAAATTGAAGATCCATACATTATCAAGCCCTCATTTACCTTGTCAAGTGTCTGAGTGGTTAGAACATAGAGTGGAGGAGCAACCAATTTAATTTTTACAGGACAGTCAGCATTGCCAGAAGCTTCAGCTTTCTTCATAGCATCCTGCACATATCAGCACCAAGAAAAATGGCATACAAAGTCAGACACTTGTCACAAATGAAATGCCAAGATCAGTGAACAGACATGGAAAACAATTGCAATCAGCAAGAATAACACCAGTACCTTAATGTGAATAACACCATCAAACTGAAAACACTTCATTTCAATATCTGCACGTATCTTCAATGGTTGTGGAGTCATTCGTCGCCTGATATTTTTTATTAGAGCATCTTTTACCTCTTCTGACATTGCAGGAACCACCTTTGTTATCTGTGGATGTATGAAGTTGAGGAAACAGAAAAAGAACGAGGCTATTCAAAATGACAGGTAGAAAATAAAAAAATAAAAACTCATAGAATTGCCTCTTGGCCATCGGGACCAACTTCCTTGACTTCACGAGTGAGAGAGCTCAGAATTGAATCAGGATCTGTTACAATTAATTTGAATGCCTGCACAACAAAAAAATAAAGCCCAATGCTAACAAATGTTAAAAGAAACACACCAATAAAAAAATGTTAAAATCAACAGCCTTTAGGCTGTAGTTTGTGGCTTTACCTCATGAGCATGCCCATATTTCCGGTACAAAGGCCATCCAACATGGATATACAAATCCTGCAAAGACAAAAAAATCACACTCAATACATAAAAAGTGGGAGAAATCATCAATCCGCACGGAAGAGTCAACCTCCAATATCATTGTCTGTAGCGAATGAGACGAGAGAGAAATATGTCCTAGTTTCCAAAAGGTATAAAAAGCATGGAAATTTATATCATTAAAGAAGCATGTTATGAAAGTGTTCGCTAAACATGAAATTGATGCAGAACGGGTGCCGACGCGTTCCGGGAGCGATGAACTCGAAAGGGTCCATTTTGAGATTTTCAAATATTTACAGAAAAACCGGCTAGTAGAAATAAATGGCGCCCCGAACTCGGAATCACCTTAAATTTTTACTGAAGGTAGATATCGAGGAGATCTACAAAAGTTGTAGCTACGCTACAACGCGCGTTTATTCTGCATATCTCCTTCATAATAACTCAGATTTGACTGAAATCAAATCCGAAGATCTTCTAAGATCCTCTAGAGTTAGTTATAACAAATTTTTGTTTTTACTATTTTTAGTAACTTTTTAGTATAAAAAGGAGATTTGTAATTTAGGGTTGACAGTTTTTTTATTAATATATTTTTTAGTTTTATTTCTCTGTTAAGAATTGTGGTTTGCTGAAGGATCTCAACGCTGGTTGGATCTATTGTTCTAGTTTTTCGCTGCGTTAGGTAGTATCAGAGCGAGATTTGCCTTGTTGTGATGGAAAATAACGGAGGAAGAGACGACCAATCTAATGACGCTGGTCGTAGATTGGAGGATCTGTGGAAGGCGGTCGAGGAACAACGTGATCAAATGCAAGAAGAACGAGATCAAATGCAGGAGATCCGCACGATGATCACTGGCCTGAACCTCAACGCCAATAACAGGCATCCTGAAGGTGATAGGAGACGCGCCGAGGGAGTTGCCCAAGGCCAACATATTGCTCAGAACACCGTTCGACGTCTCACTCATTATCAACCTGATGATGAGGAAGACTCGAATGATGAAGGTGATGGATTTCAAGTATATCAACCGAGAGGGCGGTGGTTTGCTGAAGGATCTCAACGCTGGTTGGATCTATTGTTCTAGTTTTTCGCTGCGTTAGGTAGTATCAGAGCGAGATTTGCCTTGTTGTGATGGAAAATAACGGAGGAAGAGACGACCAATCTAATGACACTGGTCGTAGATTGGAGGATCCGTGGAAGGCAATCGAGGAACAACGTGATCAAATGCGAGAAGAACGAGATCAAATGCAGGAGATCTGCACGATGATCACTGGCCTAAACCTCAACGCCAATAACAGGCATCCTGAAGGTGATAGGAGACGCGCCGAGGGAGTTGCCTAAGGCCAACGTATTGCTCAGAACACCGTTCGACGTCTCACTCATTATCAACCTGGTGATGAGGAAAACTCGAATGATGAAGGTGATGGATTTCAAGTATATCAGCCGAGAGGGCGGCGTATGGAACACAATGATTACCGATTGAAGGCGGATATTCCATACTTCAATGGTAATATGCAGATCAAGGATTTTCTCGATTGGATCTCAAAGATCGAAAGATTCTTTGAGATGATGGAAGTCCCAGAAGAAAAGATAATCAAATTGGTGGCTTTTCGGTTGAAGAGCAGTGCAGCCGTTTGGTGGGATCAACTCCAGAAGACTCAGCAACGACAAGGGAAGGCACCTATTCGTTCATGGAGGCGGATGAAGCAACTTATGTTGGAACCTTTTCTTCCACCAGATTATGAACAGTACCTATTCCAACTATATCAGAACTGTCGCCAAGGTAATCAATCGGTATTTGATTATACTGCTGAGTTTTCGAGGCTTTCGGATAGAAATAACATCGCAGAAACCGAGGGACAACGTGTGGCCCGATACCTTAACGGGTTAAAGCCTTGGATCCTAGATCGAATTGACTTACACGTGGTGTGGACCATCGAAAAAGCCAATAACATGGCGCTGAAGGCAGAACTCATGGACCAGAAACCCAGAAGTTCTTCAAACTTTCGCAAAAGCAACCCCTATTATGTCCCTTCCTCTAACAAAGGTAAGGGTCTGGCATCTCAAACTCCATTCAATCAGACGAGAACTCAAGGAATTCCATCCAAGGGTGCGAACAATGAACCAGGTGGTTTCAATCAAACCACTGTTCCAGCAAATCGTACTGCACCAAAGAATCCAAACCCTTATGCTAAGCTTGTACCAGGCAATTGCTATCGATGTGGAAGGCCAGGACATCGTTCTAACGTATGTCCAGAACGCAAGACCGTGAACCTAGTAGAAAAAGGCAACAATGATGATGTGGGAGATGAAGAATTTGATGAAGATCTTACATATGAGGGTGCTGAGTTCGCGGAGGAGGACGGAGATCGAGTCAGCCTTGTCGTACAACGATTGTTGTATTCTCCGAAACACAAGGACTCCAATCAACGGCACACTATTTTCAGATCTGGCTGTTCCATAAATAAGATGGTCTGTGATTTGATCGTAGATAGTGGGAGCTGCGAAAACTTTGTGGTGAAAAAGCTGGTGGATCACATGAAGTTGCCAACAGAGAAGCATCATGCCCCTTATTCTATAGGCTGGATCAAGAAAGGACCGACGGTGAAGGTAACAGAAAATTGTAGAGTTCCTATTTCAATTGGCAAATATTATCAAGATGAACTGCTTTGCGATATGGTGGACATGGATGCTAGTCATGTGTTGTTAGGGAGACCCTGACAGTATGATGTTGACATCACTTATAGGGGACGAGACAACACCTATATGTTCTTTTGGAAGTCACATAAAATTGTGAGGGCCTCCTCAGGACTTCAACCAGCCAACAAAGGCCATAAGGTCGATGGTCGATCACTATTGACAATCGCTGAATCTGAAGCAGAGTTCATGGCAGATGCAAGGGAAGCAAAGGGAGTCTATTGTATGGTTGTTAGATCTCTTGTGGTGGAAGAACAAGAAGAAATTCCAGCGGTGATACCCTAGCATTAAGCCATTACTGGAGGATTTTAGAGAACTTGTTTCTGAAAATTATCTGATAAGCTACCACCATTGAGAGATATTCAACATCACATAGATCTTATTCCTGGAGCAAGTTTGCCTAATCTGCCCCATTATCGGATGAGTCCAAAAGAGTGAGATTCTAAGTGAACAAATAGAAGGTCTGCTACAAAAAGGGTTCATCCGTGAGAGCATGAGTCCTTGTGTCGTTCCTACCTTGCTGGTGCCCAAGAAAGATGGAAGTCGGCGCATGTGCGTGGATAGTAGAGCCATCAACAGAATCACCGCCAAGTACCGGTTTCCTATGCCTCGTTTAGACGACATGCTGGATATGTTGGAGGGCTCAAAGCTATTTACAAAGATCGATTTACGCAGCGGGTATCATCATATTCGGATCCGACCTGAGGACGAACGGAAGACGACGTTTAAAAGCAAGGACGGATTGTATGAGTGACTAGTGATGCCTTTTGGTCTGTCTAATGCACCTAGCACCTTCATGCGTGTGATGAATCAGGTATTACGACCTTTTGTGGGTAAATTTGTTGTTGTATACTTTGATGATATACTCATATACAGTCGAGCTGAAGAGGAACACCTAGATCATATGCGACAGGTGTTAACGGTTTTGCGAGAAAATCAACTATTTATTAACCTAAAGAAATGCAGTTTTATGACTAGAAGCCTCTTATTCCTGAGATATATAGTCTGTGCTGAAGGAATTCATGTAGATGAAGAGAAGGTGCGAGCAATTAGGGAGTGGCCTACACCTAAGACTGTTGGAGATGTTCGAAGTTTCCATGGTCTAGCCACTTTCTATTGACGATTTGTTTGGAACTTCAGTACCATTATGGCGCTGATTACAGAGTGCATGAAGAAAGGAAAATTCCGATGGGGTGAAGCCGCAGAAAGAAGTTTTGCATTGATCAAGGAGAAATTATGCACCACACCAGTCCTTGCTCTGCCCAGCTTTGAAAAGATATTTGAGGTGGATGCGATGCTAGCGGCGTCGGTGTAGGTGCTGTTCTTTCACAAGAGAAGAGGCCGGTTGCATTCTTTAGCAAAAAGTTGAGCGATGCACGACAGAAATAGAGCACATAAGATAAAGAGTTTTATGCCGTGGTGCGTGCCTTGAAACAATGGGAACATTATTTGATTCAGCGAAAATTCGTACTATATTCTGATCATCAAACCTTAAAAGTTTCTGAACAACCAGAAACACGTGGACAAGATGGTCTACTTTTCTTCAAAAAATTTCTTTTGTTATTCGTCATAAATCTGGTGCTACTAATCGAGTTGCTGATGCATTGAGTCGTCAAGCCAACGTATTGATGACAATATCCCATGAGATTGTGGGCTTCGAGTGCTTGAAAGATTTATATGCTGAAGATGATGATTTCAAAGAGATTTGGACTAAGTGCGGACAGAACCAGGCCGTTAATGATTTCCACATCACTGACGGATATCTATTTTGAGGGAATCAATTGTGCATCCCAAGATCTTCTCTGAGGGAGAAATTGATTCGTGATTTACATGGTGGCGGCTTGAGCGGACATTTGGGCCGAGAAAAACCATTACAAGTCTAAAAGAGAGGAATTTTTGGCCTAAGTTGAAGAAAGATGTCAGGATCGTTGTTAAGAAGTGTTACATCTGTCAAACCTCCAAAGGTCAATCCCAAAATACTAGTCTTTACATGCCTTTACCTATTCCTAACAGTGTTTGGGAAGACTTGTCTATGGATTTTGTGTTGGGTCTTCCTCGTACCCAAAGAGGCGTAGATTCTGTGTTCGTGGTGGTCGACAGGTTCTCGAAGATGGCTCACTTCATCCCATGTCGCAAGACGTCATACGCCTCTCATATTGCACGATTATTCTTCCGCGAGGTAGTTCGTTTACATAGAGTTCCCCAGTCCATCACTTCTGATCGTGATACGAAATTCCTTAGTCATTTTTGGGTGACATTGTGGAAGATGTTCGATACTTCATTGAATCGTAGCAATACTGCACATCCCCAATCTGATGAACAGACGGAGGTAACAAACAGAACCTTGGGTAACATGATTCGTAGCATTTGTGGAGGACAAACCCAAGCAGTGGGATCACGCGCTACCACAGGCGGAGTTTGCATACAATAGTGATGTTCATCGTTCGACAGGAAAGTCTCCGTTTGCACTAGTATATATTTATGTCCCAAAACATGCTGTGGACTTAGTACGACTACCTAAAGGTCCCGGCATGAGTGTTGCAGCGGAGGCTATGGCAGAACAAGCTCATGCCATGCAAGAAGAAGTAAAACAAATGCTCGAGCAAACCAATGCGAAATACAAAGCAGCCGCCGACAAGCATCGAGGCTCCAAATTATTCGAGGAAGGCGATTATGTCATGGTTTTCTTACGCAAAGAGAGGTTTCCAGTGAGATGCTACAACAAACTGAAGCCCAAGAAATATGGTCCGTACAAGGTTTTGAAGAAGATCAATGATAACGCATATGTCATTGAGCTACCAACAGACATGGGAATTTCTCAGACTTTCAATGTGACAGATTTATACGAGTATCATGGAGAAGAACCTCTCTATCCAGATCCTAACTCGAGGTCGAGTTCTTTCGAAGTAGAAGGGACTGATGTAGAACGGGTGGCCAACGCGTTCTGGGAGCGATTAACCCGAAAGGGTTCATTTTGAGATTTTCAAATATTTACAGAAAAACCGGCTAATAAAAATAAATGGCGCCCCGAACTCGGAATCGCCTGAAATTTTTACTGGAGGTAGATATCGATGAGATCTTCAAAAGTTGTAGCCGCGCAACAACACGCGCTTATTTTTTTCATTTTTTTCCATTTTTTGGCCCTCAAAATGGCCTTTTTACTATTTTTAATAATTCTTTAGATTCTGCATATCTCCTTCATAATAACTCGGATTTGACTGAAATCAAATCCGAAGATCTTCTAGGATCCTCTAGAGTTAGTTATAACAAATTTTCGTTTTTACTATTTTTAGTAACTTTTTAGTATAAAAAAGAGATTTGTAATTTAGGGTTGACAGTTTTTTTATTAATATATTTTTGAATTTTATTTCTCTGTTGAGAATCTCAACGCTGGTTGGATCTATTGTTCTAGTTTTTCGCTGCGTTAAAAATAAACCCAATTCTGCAAAATGAACATTAATTAATTTTATAGGAAGACCCCCTTTCCCTCGTCAAAAAAGGATCATTCTTCTTGCAACATCTTCCCATCAGTAAGCCGAGTACTGAGCTGTACAATCAGAAGTGTTTAATTTACTGGGGGATTTCAGTTCAACTGATGACATCTGGAAGAATTAATTTACACCAATCACGGAGTCCAAGTTTCTCTTTTGCACACGTGTTTTTATTTGTTATTAACTTGATTGATTTGATACCTTCACTTCATCAAATTATTCCCCGGGCTATACAAACAACAATTTTCCATTGTACACAAAACCTTCTATAATCCTGTCAGACTGGCATTCATTAACTCCAAAAAATTATTCTGCCTCTTTCCTTCCAGCTTCTCAAACAGAATACAAATGTTAAAAATATGGTTTTCTTGCCGTCTCTATTTCCATGTAACCATATATTTGATATATTAAACCCGTATTCACTCTCATGCGAGAATTGCAGGTTTTCCACCCCTTCGACATGTTGCCAAAAAAAAAAGGAAGATGGTTTTGGCAATGTTAGGAAATCATGGTAGTTAATTACATTTTTTTTTGGTAGGAGGCATACACCATTTTTTCTTGGAGTGGTAAACTACTTGGTTATTACATGATGCATACAGGATATCACATATAAGACCTCACTAAACAATAAAAAGCCCCCAGAGAGTCCAACCATAAGGATATGAAAGCTCCAATCCCTCACTGGTGAGGTAGATCAAATCAAGGGTTGTTCTGAATTTTTTTTATTGATAATTAATTTAGATAATCAATTAATGTTATTTTTTCCTTTGTAACCACAAATTTTATCTATAAATTGGATAAGCATGTAAGAATTTGTTAGGATTAGGAGTAATTAGATTGGCTTAACATCTTTTTTGTGATCCATGTGCTCTTATAATGGGTCACCCCCTTAGGGTGGCTTAGAAGCCTAATAATAAGATCCTTTCGAGTAGCAAAAGCATCCAACTTTTAGAATTATTTCTCTTAATTTTAAAAGAAGCTTTTAAAGTCTTTTAACTTGTATTTTTTAAAGGTAGTGCAACAAAAAAATTCTTACCCTCAATCTCTCTCTAAGTTTATTGTTTGTCTTCGCATTACGATGACTACACCATTCCATTGCACCAAAAGGTTAGTGTCATGCGCTGTTACTAACCCCCCCCCCCCCCCCTCCAGCAAACAAATAAAATTTATTAACACATAAAACAGAAGTACTGTCACATCCTCTAAACTGATATTTACCACAAGAATCCTAATTGACTGGATTAATTTCCAAAAAGAAAAAAGAAGGTTAATGTCATCGATTATTTAAAAAAATAAAATGCAAAAGTCCTTTCAATTATTATTCGTGCATCACACATGCCATCAACTAGTATTTTTTTTTATATAAATTGGTGCTTCCCGGGATGTGATACCCTGGCCTCCTTCACGGAGAGGGAAGGTGCTAGCCAACTAACCAAAGTTGAGTTTGTGCCATCAACTCGTATTGCCTATGAAAGAGAGCCGCCTCATTTTTTCCGTCATAACAAAAGCAATTCTCCACACTTGCAATCCCCACAAACTCTCTATGTACATGTCAAAATGGATATTATTAGCCACCCCTTATTAAGTGTTCTTCAAGAAGGTTTTGTTCATGTTTTGTGGAACCCTTTATCCTAGACTGTCATAAAACACCATCTTAGACTCCCATGAGCCAGTTTTTTTTTTTTTTTTTTGAGAGAGATGAGCCAGTAATTTTTAAAATGACAACAAAACATTCACCACTGATCTGATCTACACGTCCACTGACCATTCTCCTCTTGGTCCACGTTTTCATTCTAGAGAGCTTCAAGCAAGACAGCAATCTCATCCAGCTCCTCCTATAATCCCTTCTATATTTCTTAGGAACAAGAAAACCTGTTTACCATAACAATGTATCAGTCAACCTGACCTCTTTGTTGAGAATATATCAAAGGTCATACACTAATGTCCTTCATAGATGAATCCCATTTATTCTCTCAGTTTTCAAGCAATTCCACATATAGGCGGGAAAATTGGCATGTGTATTTCTACAGGTAGAGGAAAAGGAGGTTGGACAAAAGAACCAACAGAACTAACCTCCCATCTGCTTCTAATTAACCCTTTGTGGTACTTTGTATCACAAGCTTATCCCACAATTTTTCCTTTCCCGTCCCCATCTCCAAAGCAACTACACGGGAAGAAATCTGTCATAGTCAGTAGTAGAAGCCCAATCCTTCTCTTACCATAGAATGACATATCACCCTGCCCTTCATTTGTAGGCACAAAAAAGGAAAAAACAATTCATCCTGAAGCCTCCAATCACATTTGATACCCCTTTCGATCTCTGGGAAATGGAGAGGAAGTAATCAAGAGACTGAAAAGAATTCCCTTGGACAAAGTACTCACTCCTAAAGATAGATTCATCCTTTCCACCTTGCCAATATTAAAAAAAAAAAAAAGACTTTGAAGAACCTATTGCATTATTTTTCTTGGCACACATAAGACTGGAATAGAACAAAACTATTGATCAAAACAAACCATCTGAACTCCGCCTGACGTGCCTTTGAAACATTCCGCTCCAGACCACTGATTCAATTCGAAATGGAATTGATGTTTAAAACAACTGCTGGAGAAACCCATGCATCTATTGGCCCTGTCTGTATCAGAATCACGACTAAACAGTTTGCTACATGTTTGATATGGAAGGCGCACAAGAAGTTTGAAGCCACTCAATAGACATGCTTCCTTTCCCTCACACATCCTGCTCAAAATACAGTCCATGTGGCCTCTGGTGGATCAAAAGAACCCAAAGGGGGTCCCATTCAACAAATACAGAAAAGTGAACTGTTGTCACACAGAACAATGGCAAGACATGAAACCTACTTATTCATGTTATTGTATCTTGGGATGTCTAACCCATGATTGGTCACACTCAGTTTGATAGATCAATTTAAAAATCTTAGATTTGCAAACTTCTTGCACCACAACCCACTTCATAACTAGAAGCTCCCATGATATCCAGATCAGCTAATGAAAGGTAAAAGACAAATCACTGAAAAATTCCAGTTAAGCCAAATTTTATTGACAAACACAATCACACAAAGGTAGAACACACACGAAAAGGCACAAAGAAAAGAAAAGTCGACCATAACACTGTAGAAAAATGCATAAAGTATATGACGTCAGTGGCATACCATTCTCCAGTGCACATACAATTAAAAATTTCCAGAGCAGAACAGCATGCAAGGTAGAAATTCCTTAAATACTCCTCAAATGTTCTAAATCTTCATGATACTGCATAATTTAACCCTCAAAACATCTTAATATTGCAACTAAACTCATGAAAGGGCATGCAACCATCCTACACAACTCTGTAAAATATAGCACTGAACAATATTGCAAGCAATGAATTCATAACTTTATATAGCTGGATTACACAGAAAGGTTAAGAAGAAGAATGTTAATCATGCCAAAGATATTATGCTGTAAAGGTGATGAATAACATCCACGGGATCTTAATATAAATAAACATTATATAAAGGAGCGTTGTTACATGCAATCCTATTTATAGCCCCAAATACAATCTCATATACCTCATTAGCCATCCAACGAGATATATGCTTCCTTAGATAAGGTATATACCTTGAAATTTCTTTTACATTTGTTAAAAATGAGTTCATTCAATTCAAAATGGAACGATATCCGTATGTTTACTATTTAAAAAAAAAAATTAAAACAAGTGGGGACCATCGACAGGATTGTCCCTAACATTTTCCTATATAAATAAATAAATAAATATAATAAAAGACAATTCTCAGTTCAACAGCATAGGCGATCAATCGATCATACCTCGAGGTCTATGTTCATCGTCTCGGCAACATGACGCATGATGGAATGAACAAGCTTGCTCTTGTTGTACCTCTCTTCACAACCCTGAATATCCTCCTCGGAGACCCTCCTCTTACTGAGGTCAATGTACCCCTTCTCCTTGTCCACCCTCAGCACCATCACTGGTTCCTGCCTCCCGACCTTGATGAGGCTGCTCACACTACGAATCCGGCGCCGTGAGAGCTCCGAGAATAAAATCATACCTTCGATGTTGTTGTACTCCAAGAGGGAAACGTATGCCCCCATGTCGCCATGGAATTAACCATTATAAATGGGGCCCTACGCGAACTAATGTAATGAGATGATGAATTGTTTTAATGACTAAAAATTGGCATGTGTATTGTCCCATGAGCCTTTGCTCAGATGGTCAAGGGACACCCCACCTCTAAAAGAGGTGGGCAGTTCAAGCCTTGCATCAAGAAAGGGAAAAAAAATGAAAGAACAACCCTGTTGGGCTTGGTGTTTCATGGGCAGTGGCCCAGTATGACAACCTAGTTGAGTTTGGCTTCATGGGCGAGATAGCCCAGTATGTTATGAAGCTTCGTATGGGCCTGTTGTATGTTGCAAGTAGAGGTGTCAAACGGGACGGGCCGGCCCGGCCCGGCCCGTGGCACGGCCCGTTAAGGGCCCGTGCCGGCACGGCACGGCACTGGCCATGCCGTGCCGTGCCGTGGGCCGGCGCGTTTGGGTGGCGACGCGGGCTGGGCCTGACTCCCGGCCCGCGTGCCGTTCCTGGCACGGCCCGCGAGGCCCGCGGCACGGTTTGTGCCGCGGGCCCCACTTCCACCAATGGCTAGTCCAACTAGCCGTTGGGACGGGCCGGCATGGCCCGTTGGCCAGTCCCAACGGCTAGTTTACTAGCCGTTGGGGGAGCCAACGGCTAGTTGGACTAGCCGTTGGCGGGCCAACGGGCCGGCCGGCCCGTTGGCCCGCCCGAACTCAAAAATCTTCACCTATAAATACCCCACCCCATCCACCCATTTCTTCATCAATTCAATCACAAATCTCTCTACTCCTCCACTACTACACTCTCTTCTTCCTCTAAAATTTTCTAGTTTTGTGTTGGAATTCCAAGTGTTCAAGTGCTCTCTTTCTTTCCAAGTGAAAACTTCAATCAAATTGAAGTGGTGGTGGAAGCTCTCTCTGTCTCCAATCTCCATTTCTTCAAGGCTCTTTCCAAGGGAAGTTCTCTCCAAAGGGTGGGAAGGTTCAAGGCTCCAACTCTCCAAGCCTAAGGAGATTAGGGGAAGCTCTCTCTCTCTCTCTAGTCTCTAATCTCTACTAGTCTCACACTCTTCATCTCTAGTCTCTACTCTCTACACATTTGAAATTTCAAGTTTTACAAAGTGTATTTCAAGTTTTAAATTCAAATTAATTCCATATTTCAAAACCAAAGTGTATTTTAAATTTCAAATTTTTAATATTTTAAATTTTAACTATTCAAATAGAAGAATTTTAAATTCAAATTTTAAATTTTAAATTCAAATTTCAAATTTTAAATTTTAAATTTCAAATGGCCAACCCAAACATAGAATATTCACACACTGATGATGAATTTGACAATATAGATAACCTACTACATGATTTACCCCAAGACCAATCCCAAACCCCCCATGAATCAGTTGGAGGTGATGTTGGTGCATCATCTAGTCACCCCCCAACTGGAAAACAAAAAAAACCCTCTAAAAGAAGTAGGAAGTCTGAAGTTTGGGAGCACTACACAATACAGAATATTAAATACCAAGGTAGAATGGAAGATAGAGCTGTTTGTAAATATTGTAACAAAAATTTTAGTTGTGCAAGCGCGGGTGGTACCGGACATCTCAAGAGACATGCTGAATCATGTCTGAAAAGGCATCAACAACAACTGAATCCCGGTACGCAGTCTCAGATTGGGAGTTTCGGTCAAACAGGTAGTACTGAAGGTACAATGTCTACATTCTCTTATAATCAATCTAGTATGAGAGAAGGTTTATCTGTATATATAGCATCTGATGAACAACCATTTACATTTGCTGAACGTTTTCAAAAAAGGTACGTTAATCCACAATATAGAGCTGTTTCTAGAAATACTATTAGATCAGATATAATTAGAGTTTACAATGAAATGAAAAATCATTTAATTCAATCATTCATGAACATTCAAAAAATTTCATGCACATCTGATTTATGGTCCGGTAAGAATGATTTAGCCTATATTTGTGTTACTTCACATTATATTGATTCTCATTGGATGTTAAATAAAAGAATGTTAGCTTTTCGTCCACTTACATTTCCACACACCGGCACAGTAATTTATCAAGCAATAATGGATATTTTTAGAGAATATAATATAACTGAAAAAATTTTATCCATAACTTTTGATAATGCTAGTAATAATGTTAGTGCTATTTTAAAATTTAAATCTTCTTTGGGTTTACCTTATGATTTTGAATTTTATGATTGTAAATGTGTATGTCATATTATTAATTTAATTGTGCAAGATGGATTAACTCATATTGAAGAATCATTAGTAAATATTAGATTAGCATTAAAATTTATTACTTGTACACCTTCTAGAGTACAAGCATTTGGTGATTTTTGTGCGACACGCAATATTCCCCCTAGAAAATTTCCTCTTGATATGCATGTTCGTTGGAATTCTACATATATAATGTTGCAAAGTTGTGAGGGTTATGAAAATTTGATTATTGAATTTAATGAAATGTTTAACAATCGTGTTGAATTTCTCCTATTGATTGGCAAATTTCAAAAGTTTTTGTGCAATTTTTAAGTATTTTTTATGATGCTTCTATTGCTTGTTCAGGTGTTTATTATCCTACATCAAATCTTATACTTAGACAATTATTTAATATTTCTTGTGCATTTAAAGAATATAGAGATTATAGTATACTTCAAGAATCTATTATCTTGATGGAACAAAAATTTAAAAAATATTTTGAAGATATTCCTATGCTTTTTTGTTTAGCTGCTGTAATGGATATTACTATTAAATTAGATACTGTTAAAACTATAATTTCAAGAATAAGTGATAATGTTAGATTTCCAATGGTTATAAGTGGTGAAGATGTAGAATTTGCTTTAACTGAAATGTATAAAAAATATGAAAATAAATATGCAAATAGAACTAGAGCATCATCCTCCACTTCATCTATTAGTTTATTAGGCAAAGGTAAGAAAAAAGATTATTTCTTTGATTTTGTTTCACAAAGTTCACACACTTCACATGATTCTAGTAGTGGTAGTTCTCATCTTAATGAACTGTTTAAATATTTAGAAAATGATTGGAAGTCTCTTTTAACTGAAAAGGAGATGGAAAATTTTGATCTCTTGCAATGGTGGAAAGCACATGAAGTGACATTTCCTGTGCTTTCTATAATGGCAAGAGATTTACTAACTCCTCCAGTGTCTACAGTGGCTTCAGAATCTTCTTTTAGTACAAGTGGGAGAATATTATCTGAGAGGAGGACCAGGTTGGCAGCAAGTTCACTGGAAGCTCTTATTTGTCTGAAGGATTGGAGTGATGCTGATGAAAGAAATCAAGAATTTGTAGATAGTCTTGAGGTGGATTTTACAAAATTCAACATAGATGATGATCAATGAAGATTTCACATATAAATCTTCTCATTGTTGTATTTTTTTAATTTTTTGAAAGGTGAGTTGCAAGTGATTGATAGTTTTAATAGGTGCCAACCTAGTTGGGATGTATTAAAAACTATAGTGATGCAATTATTACTCACTTTTTATGTTATATTAATTTTTTGTATTTGTCAATGTATTTTTTAAGAATTGTATAATTTATTTTTATTCATCAATGTACTATTTGTGTATTTTTTATTCATTTTATCATTTATTTAATTATTGTTCATGTACTCAAGAAATTCAATATTCAATAAAATAAATATTTGTATTCTTAATTCTTTTTAGTTTTCAATTTTTATAAATGACTTATGTATATTTTTTTAATTTTTTTAATTTAAAGGAACTAGTAAATTAAACATGGAATTAAATATTAAACTTAAAAAATTTTAAAAAAATGGACATTTTAATGGGCCGGCCCGTTGGCCCGTCAATGGGACCGGCCCGTTGGCCCGTCAATGGGCCCGGCCCGTTTGGCCCGCCGGGCTAGCACGGCACGGCACGGTGGCCCGCCGGGCTGGCACGGAGGGCCGTGCTGGGCCCTACCCCCTGCGGCCCGTGCCGTGCCGGTATGGCACGGTCACATAAAACGGGCCAGGCTGGCACGGCACGGCCCGTTTTACACCTCTAGTTGCAGGGACTTGTAGCTCCTTTGGAGCTTTAAAAAAAAAAAAAAAACTGGCATGTGTAAATTTGTTTATGTCTTGAGATGATCAAATAGGATGATGAATCGTTTTCATGACTAAAAGCTGGCATGAGTACAATTCATTTTTGTCTGGAGGTGTTAAAGAGGATGGTGAATTGTTTGTACTTTTGTTTTTGTTTGAGAGAGAAAATATACTACAATCAAATAGAAAGAGAAAAAATTGTATAGGTTGTATCCCAAATAAATCGTAAAAGAAACCATAAAATAACGCATCAAATAAGAAAAAAAACGTTCTTCTTACAGGAACATATGTATTGCATATGTTGTACCCACAAAAAAAGATTCATAACACAAAGCACCACACCTACTTACCACACTTCCTCTAACACGAACATGCATCATCAATGGAACTGATATCTTCCCATATAAAAAAACATTGCATGTAATATAAAGAACAACATACATCCCCTTATGTGTTGGAGAGGAAGAGAGAACAAGAAGATGAAAAGAAGAGAGAGGAAGAGAGAACTAGAAGATGTAAAAAAGAGAGAAGAAGAGAGAAGAAAAAGAAACATAAGAGAGAGAGGAAAGAAGTGGTTTGGCGTGAGAGTTCGTGCATGTGTGAGTGTGTGTGTGAGTGTGAGAGAGAGAGAGAGAGAGAGTTGATGTGTTAGAGAGTTTTGAATTTCAAAATTTGTTAAAGAAAGCAAAGAAAAGCCACACAGATTGCTGCCAAATAGGATTACTAAGGTGGAGATCGCGAGTTAGGCTACATTCGGGGCTGAGTATATCATTTTCCAAAAAAATAATAATACTGGTGCTAGTCTAAAATACTCCTAAATATGTATGTGTAATGTTATTTCAACAACATTACATCCAACTATATGCTTGAAGAGCGCAAACTTAATTTCTATTTGAATAACATATTTACAAATTTATAAAATCAATAAATACTACCTATTCAAATAGAAATATGAATATGTGTATCAAAAGGATAAGCTAACAAATACATTAATTATATAACATAGAGTGTGTACCTGAAAAGCTTGATAATTTGTTTCATCCCTTTTTTAAAGCATTGGACATACCTTCATGTAATCATTAGAGGAGGTTGACAAATTTTTTTTTTTTTTTTGCAATGTGGGATTAATAATAAGAAAATGTGAGATTCATTATTTTTGTCAACTAAAACTCAGATGACAAATGTTTTCGTTTTATTAAAAATAGTAAACATCACCTAATGAAGTATATGCTTTTATAAAAATTGTATATCGATTCATTTTGAGTTGAATAAACCCATTTTTAATAAATGTAAGTTAACGAGGTATATACATCATCTAATAAGGTATATGCTTCACTGAATTTATAACATGATATATAGGACTATATTTAGACCGTTAAAAACATGAGTGTCACAGCGTCATTAATAATAGGATAATGTTAAACATACTAGTTGTAACGGCACCTTACTTTATATATATATATATATATATATATATATATATATATATATATATTTGGAGGGTAAATGTAAAATTTTGTATTTCTATGAAATGTACACGTAAACAAAAAGATTTAGTTACAATATAGACAAACAGTTGGTCTAGTTGAAGGATAAACCCCCCATCAGTAGGAGAGAAATATAGAGCTAGCTATACTGCATCCCAAACGATGAATTAACCATCCCGCAAGACCAAGTAAATTGTCTGATTTGGTGCACGGTAACACATTTTCAAAAAACTTTTTGTCTCGGATACTCTGAACCGACCGCATCAGAGAGTAATGCGAGTCTGAGTTCTGAGCAGGTGGAGTCTATATGAAACAATACTTCACCATCCAAAGTGTTCCAGGAGGCCATCATGTCCGCTGGTTGATTAGTTTCTCGATCTATGTGTGAGGCTTTCCAGTGCGTAAAAAACTGCAGGGAAGACTTGATGTCGTACAAGGTTCGAAGTGCAGTCCACTCCACGGTGGGAGTCCTCTCCCTTGAATCCATGTGATTGCTGTTTGAGAAGTAGATTAAACGTAACAGATGTAAAAGTAGATTCTAGACTATTAATCACAATGTTTTGTTTATTCATGCGTTGCAAATTGCATGTGTAAATGCCTAGATGGGACGTGGCAAAATATCAACCACCCACACAGCCATTCATTTATATTGCTTTAATATTGTAGTATTTGTATAAAACCCCTTGGCCTTTATAGAATTAAAACCAGGTCCCCAAGTACATGCACATACGTACAAATCATAAAAACGAAGCCCAATGATAATCATTTAGGTCAATTTATAAAACAAAACACATCGAATACTTAATTCTAATGAACCCAAACTCTGAAATCAAGTTATATTTAAAAATGGAAAAAATAATATATTTTATTTTAAAACACAAGTTTTTTATAATAAAAGAAAACACCAACAATTAATTCAATAATAGTCTCTCCAAAAGATTTTTTTTTTTTTTTTACTTCTAATGAACTTTTCTCAAGAATTTTTAGTTTTTCTCTAAATTGATATTTTTACTTATTAGATCAGAACTAGGTATCACCACGCATGATGTGCGTAAAAATCAAAATAATATAAATAAATCACATGATATGTTAAAAAATATTTTATAAATTTAAATTATATAAAATAGCAATGTTCTAAAAACCCCTCTAGACCCGATTAATCCCCTGCTTAGGCCTAGGCAGCCCTAACCCGCAATGCTTAGTGCTAAGCCATTTTTCTGATTAATTTCTAGTTAACTAATAAGTTAATAAGTTACCTTATATATATTATGTAGCTATTAATTAATTTTTTTATGTTGTTCCTATATGCTTATATTATTATTTTGTTTTGGTGTTATTTTGTTATTATTTTGTTGTATAAAATTATTATATATATAATATGTATATCTATATGTATTATATTTATTATTCTAAAAAGTGATTAATTGATTCCCTATTAATCCCAGATAACCGATTAATTCCTAGTCCCTTCTCAACCGCTTAATTAGCACCTAATACTTTTTATAACATTGTAAAATAGTCCTTAAATTTCAGATCATATGAAATTATATTAAGAATATTTAAACAAAAAACAAATTACATAAAATCATACTCCAAGTAATCCACAAATAAAAATACAAAAAATCAACAAAGCCGCGCCCCCCCCCCCCCCCCCCCCCCAAAAAAAAAAAAAGGAAAATGAAACAACAAAATTAATAAATATTTGCCAATAAAACTATCCAATAAAAAAAAGTAAAATAAAATAACTCGTCCAATCCTAACATATCCTACCTAAATTCTCATAACCAAAAATTTTCCACCTAAATTAGCCTTATACATTATATAATAAGAATAAAATAAAAAAACACCCTTGAAACGGTGACTCACACACCCCTTCTCCATCGCGTTTTTGTTTTTCCATATATGTAATTTATACACAATAACCACACATATATATATAAATTAATAAATTATAGACATAGACCGAATATCAATGTGATAGGGTTGTACCAAAGTTGTACTGAAATCTCAAACAATTTCATATTAGACATTGGGCCTTTGTTTTTTATTCCAACATTATTCCTAATCTATCCTAAAATTTATATAGCTATAATTTACTTATTTGTCTAAAAAATTTAAAATTCAATACTATCCAATTTAAAAAGTTCAAAATCTAAACTTATGATATAGGAGTGTAGCAAAGAAATAAAGTTGAAAGCACTCATAATTAGCATACTAGATTTGATTTTTGAGTTTACTATTTTCTTTTGACAAACAACAATGTTATTTTAAAGATTAATTAGAAAATGATTTATTTAAATACATATATTTATAGGGCTGATAAACGAACCAAGTCGCTCGGGCTCGACTTGGTTTGAGCTCGTTCAATTATATAAATGAGCGAGCTTGAACAATTTTTAAAGCTCGGTTAGGCTCGGGACCTGGATCGAGCTTCATTTTGTGTTTAAACTCGGCTCGTTTGTGTTATAAAAAACTTAGTTGAAACTTAACTCAACTCCTTTGTAAAATCAAAACATTAAATCAATAGTTATGTTCGTTTAGGCTCATGAACTTGTCTCATTTAGGCTAAAAATTTTTTTCAACCCCCAAAAATCCTAAAATAAAGAAGAACACTAGGCTCGTGAGCTTGGTTTAACTCAGCTCGTTTATAAACGAGCCGAGCTTAAACATGTCAAAGCTCGACTCATTCGATTAATTTATCACCCCTATATATTTAGATCTTCATACGTAGAAATCTTCCAAGTCTATATTCTCCTCAGTATCTAACTTGAGGTTCCAGTCCCATAAGAGCAAACCCGTTCTGATGCCAATTGTTGGAACATGACAGGGTTAATTATATACCTAGAGGTTGTGTGTGGAGGGAGTTTTTATCGTCACGTTCAAGATAGTGGGCATGAGATCCGAAACATTACTTGGGAGAAAATTGGTCCATGTGGGAGCATATGTTCCACAAAAGCAAGGGACTCTATCACTTCTAAAAAGGGACTTCAGAATATAGCAGGCTTACTCCAAAATAAGGATAAATGCCATGAACCCTCATTATTATTCATTCCCCTGCCTTAAGAGAGAGGCCTTTGGTGTGACGCTTCCCACCCCACTCCAGAGTATTACAAGAAAACTTGGGACGTTTAATTCTCTCTAAAATATATAGTCCCACAACGATTAAAGAATGCGAAGAAGCGGTATTTAAATATACTGTGTATAGATTTTGGGTAGGGACCCAAGGAGGAGCTGAGGCTTGTGAATTGCAACCATAAACGCTTACCATAATTGACGCGTGTAATTATTGCTAACATTACACCTCCATTAGTCGAATATTTGTGCCTATAAAAAAGCCATCTTCGCAGAGATTCAAAGTATGCGAAAAAACTAAGTGTTCAACCAAAAATCCTCCACAAACAAAGTTCTTATTTTTTCTTTTGAATGATCAAGTCTGCGACCGGTTTGACTCCTTTTCCTGCTTGCACCAAGAAGAAAACAACGAGGGCTAGGTGATTTTATCTTGGAAACAGATTGTCGAGAACCCTCCTTGCGCGATTAAGGGGGCATATTCTGTTTAGAAGACAGTGTTACCACGTGACTATATATCAGACTCTTCTAATCCCTATCTTCGTATTCTCTTTGTTTTTGTCTGATAATAGCTCATTTTTTTGGCAGTGGCTTCACCCTGAAATGACACGTGTACTCTATTTCTTGATTTCATTTTCTCTTTTCACCTAAAATGGGAGATCATCATTGGCTAGTACTACACTGTTGTCTAGTCCATGATCTTATCTTTGTTCATATCAGGCATTTATTTTACAAATACCACACCGATGTGTCCATGATCTCATCTTTATTCATCTAAGGCATTTATATTAGAGTCTCTGACGATATTGTTCCCGGTGGGGACTCATTCATCATCATCTTCATCATCAAATTTAAGTTCCTTCTACATTGATGCTGTCTGTGGGAAGGTGTAGAAAAGCCACCTCCCCTGGTTCCTTTATTTCTTATTCTTTCATGTGAAGTCCCTGCATACAAATGGTACGCACAAGGAGCATCTTATAAGATGATATGCGACCAAACATTCCAACCATCTAGCAAGACGGAGGAGCATCTTGGGGGTGTAAACCTCTAGCCTGAGAAGGACACTGTGGGGGGTCAGCGCACAATATAGAGGATCCTCACCTCCAAGAGATAAGTAACCTGAAGGACCAGGTCCTCCGCCCAAAAGAATGGTTATAGAATTTTTGAGGTCATTGTGGCATTGCAATGCCAGAACATGCAAAATGCAGTGTCGCAGCCTCCTCAGAAGGATGCTCGAGAAAATGGACTTGGAGTGTGCTTCTATTCGGTAGCCATGCATGCACAGGGTAGCCGCTCAGAAAACTAGAAGGGGAGCTGCCAAGAACCCCATCAATCCTGAAATCCAAGAATATAATCGGTGAAGTTCTAGGATCAGGCGGAACCACGGCGACCAGCACATGACACAATCGCATGACGCCACCTTCAGCCATCCCATAATTCATACGCGGCAAAGAAGAATCCACAATCAACCCCATTCCCAAACAGAGTGCAAAAGATCCCATCAAAAAAAAGAAGTAGCACTCGGTAAATGAATTATTAGCAGAAATAACATGAGAGGATGAATATTTGTAAAAAGTAACAGTGATAAAAGATAATTTTTTTATTATTACATGGGAGGCATCATGTATATATATGACTCAAAAGTACTCTTAAGAGTTTGGGAGGGACGTTAAATAAGTATTAGGATATTTTAGTGATTTTAGTCAAATGGTACTTATTTTTATTGGGATTTTAGTTTATCATATTTGTACAAACTCTAACTCTAAGGGTACTACCTTTCAGAGTTTGGAAGGGAGTGTTAAATGTGTTAGATTATATATCAGTTTGTTATTATATTAGTTTGTTATTATATTAGTTTGTTAGTGTGTTACAAGTGTAACACTATCTTGTACTATTATATAAAGGGCTTTAGTCCCTCTCTAATAAAATGGTTTTATGGTTTTATTATTATTATTTTCTCTCCTATTTCTAACAAAATCATACTCCAAGTAATCCACAAATAAAAATACAAAAAATCAACAAAGCCCCAAAAAAAAATGGAAAATGAAACAACTAAATTAATAAATATTTACTAATAAAACTATCCAATAAAAAAAAGTAAAATAAAATAACTTGTCCAATCCTCTAACATATCCTACCCACATTCTCATAACCAAAAATTTTCCACCTAAATTAGCCTTATACATTATATATAATAAGAATAATAATAATAAAAAAAACACCCTTAAAACGGTGACTCACACACCCCTTTTCCATCGCGTTTTTGTTTTTCCATATCTGTAATTTATACTCAATAACCACACGTATATAAATTAATAAATTATAGACATAGACCGAATATCAATGTGATAGGGTTGTACAAAGTTGTACTGAAATCTCAAACAATTTCATATTAGACATTGGGCCTTTGTTTTTTATTCCAACATTATTCCTAATCTCTATCCTAAAATTTATATAGCTATAATTTACTTATTTGTCTAAAAAATTTAAAATTCAATACCATCCAATTTAAAAAGTTCAAAATCTAAACTTATGATATAGGAGTGTAGCAAAGAAATAAAATTGAAAGCATTCATGGTTAGCATAATAGATTTGATTTTTGAGTTTACTATCTTCTTTTAACAAAGAACACTGTTAGTTGAAAGATTAATTAGAAAATGATTTATTTAAATACATATATTTAGATCTTCATATGTAGAAATCTTCCAAGTCTATATTCTCCTCATGATCTAACTTAAGGTTTCAGTCCCATAAGAGCAAACCCATTCTGATGCCAATTGTTGGAACAAGACAAGGTGTGGAAGGAGTTCTCTCTTTCTTTTGAGCGATCAAGTTTGTGATCTGTTTGACTTGTCTTCCTACTTGTACCAAGAAGAGAACAGTTAGGGCTAGGTGATTTTATCTTAGGAACAGATGGTCGAGAACTCTCCATGTGTGATTGAGGGGACATATTTTGTTTAGAAGACAGTGTTATCACGTGACTCTTCTAATCTCTATCTTCATACTCTCTGTTTTTATCTGATAATAGCTCATTTTTTCTACAGTGGCTTCACCCTGAAAGGACTAGTGTACTCTATTTCTTGATTTCATTTTCTCTTTTCACCTAAAATGGGAGATCATCATTGGCTAATACTACACTGTTGTCTAGTCCATGATCTTATCTTTATTCATATCAGGCATTTATTTTACAAACACCACACCGGTGTCTAGTCCATAATCTTATCTTTATTCATCTAGGGCATTTATATTACAGTCTCTTACGATATTGTTCCCGGTGGGGACTCACTCATCATCATCTTCATCATCAAATTTAAGTGATGCTGTATGTGGGAAGGTGTAGAAAAGCCACCTCCCTGGTTCCTTTATTTCTTATTCTTTTATGTAAGGTCCCTGCATACAAATGGTACGCATAAGGAGCGCCTTATAAGACGATATGCGACCAAACACTCCCACCATCTAGCAAGACAGAGGAGCATCTTGGGGATGTAAACCTCTAGCCTGAGAAGGACACTCTGGGGGGTCAACGCACAATACAAAGGATCCTCTCCTCCAAGAGATATGTGTTGGAAAAAATGATCTATTATTAGACAAAAACAGAAAGAATATGAAGACAGGGATTAGAAGAGCCTAGTATAGAGTCACATAGTAACGTTGTCTTCAAAACAGAATATGCCCCCTTAATCACGCAGGGTTCTCGACGATCTGTTCTCAAGATAAAACCACTCAACCCTTACTGTTCTCTTCTTGGTGCAAGCAGGAAGAGAAGTCGAATCGGTCGCAGACTTGATCGCCCAACTGAACAAAAAAGAAAATAAGAACTTAGTTTTTGTGGAGGATTTCTGGTAGAACACTTAGTTTATTCGCATGCTATAAATCTCTGCAAAGGTAGCCTTTTTATAGGCACAGAGATATGAAAGTTGGAGGTGTCACATTTGTATTAATTACACGCACCAATTATGATAAGCGTTTACAGTTACCATATTTATTTACAACGTTTAAAATTCAAATTTAAACGTTGTCAGCCGTTGCGAAAAAATAAAACGTTTCAAATGAATTTTACGTTTAACCCATACCCGAATCCGTCCGAGATACGAAATATGCAAAAGCAAATGCAAATGCAATTCATAAGCCGCAACCCCTACTTGGGTCCCTACCCAAGATCTACATGCGGCATATTTAAAGACTGCTTCATCACATTCTTTAACTGATGTGGAACTAAACATTTTAGAGGGAATTAAACATCCCGTTAAATTTTTTAATCTATATTTGAAAACTAATTAATACATTTTTTAAGAAAATGTATTAATTTTCCAACAATATGTAACCTGAAGGACCAAGTCCTCCGCTCAAAAGAATGGTTAAAGAATTTTTGAGGTCATTGTGGCATTGCAATGCCAGAACATGCAAAATGCAGTGTCGCAGCCTCCTCAGAAGGATGCTCGAGAAAATGGACTTGGAGTGTGCTTCTATTCGGTAGCCATGCATGCACAGGGTAGCCGCTCAGAAAACTAGAAGGGGAGCTGCCAAGAACCACATCAATCCAGAAATCCAAGAATCGGTGAAGTTCTAGGATGAGGAGGAACCCCGGCGACCACCATAGAACACAATTGCACGATGCCACCTTGGACACCCTTCAACCATCCCATAATTCATACGCGGCAAAGAAGAATCCACAATCAACCCCATTCCCAAACAGAGTGCAAAAGATCCCATCAAAAAAAAGAAGTAGCACTCGGTAAATGAATTATTAGCAGAAATAACATGAGAGGATGAATATTTGTAAAAAGTAACAGTGATAAAAGATAATTTTTTTATTATTACACTGGAGGCATCATGTATATATATGGCACCTCCTTCATTTTTCAATTTCAAAGGGAGGCAATGTACATATGGCGACTTGTTTTTACGTATCGATCGAGCAGAAAGATCTTTCTTTTTCACAAAAAAAAATGATTGAATCTCCACTTTGAAATTAAAAAAAATATATATCTCAATCATTAAATAAACTCTCTTTATATTTCTCCACCAAATTAGAAGTTCTACGACTTTCTCATCACAAATGAAATGTATTTTAAACAAAAAAGAAATCTCAACTATTAAAATTTAATCAGAGATGTGATGAGAAGAAATTAATCTTCCATAATTTTATCTTCTGAATCGAATATATTTTAAACCATAGATAAATCTCAGCCATTAAAATTTAATATAAAAAAATTATGCAAGATTTGTTTCTCTTTTTGTCATATCTCTAATTAAATTTAATAGTTGAGATTTATTATGGTTTAAAACATATTCGATTGAGAGAAAAGAAAATCATGGAAGATTTTTAAGGAGAGAGACCTCTAATTTAGTAGAGAAATATAAGGAGATTTTATTTAAGAGTTGAGATGCTATTTTTTCTTTTTTGTTTTTTAATTTCAAGTGTAGAGATTCAATCATTTTTTTGTGTAAAAGAGATATCTTTTTACTCGGTACATAAATGAATGCGTCGTATATATAGAGTACCTTCCTTTGAAATAGAAAAATAAAGGAAGCTTTACCGATTAATCATGAAGGATCCCATCCCATTCGAAAGAGCTTTTCTAAAAATAATATGGCACATTCAATGCACAAAAAAGAAAAAGAAAAAAGAAGAAGATGTCATCAATTACCAAGCTACTTTTTATAGATATTCATCCACTTATACTATTTCTACTAATATTTGTTTACTGGAGGAGGAAGCACTCAAAAGAGCACTACTCCCCGTTCACAGGGGAAATCATGGCTGCTAGGCTCTCGACGAATTTCACTTTGCTGAAGTGTTGGTTGCAAGACAGGATAACTAGCTAGTACTCCAGAATATTTAATGGAATAAATAAATGCCATGAATCTATTTTACAATGATGAGCTCCTTTTGTGATGGTTTGAAGATGGTTCCGTAGACTGCCTCCCAACATTTATTAATAGCTTCATGTAGTTGAACCACGCCAAGGTCCATGGTAGGGCTATAATTGGACAGATTGGGTTTGGGTTGACCCCAACCTGAACGCAATCCGAATTTCAAACTATTCGACCCTAACCCAACTCAACCCGACCCAATCCGAATTTCTAATGTGATGTGCAAATTAAATAAATCAATCCAACTCGTACAATTAATTAGGTTTATCTAAAATTTGGACTATCCAGATTAGAAGCTACAACATGAACGACCATGATTTTTTTTTTAACTATTAATTTACGGATTCGGGTTGGATCGGATTGTGAGTGAATCCAACCCAAATTCAATCCGATTTGTGAGTTAACCTGAATTGGTCAACCCGAATCTGAACCCGATTTGATCAACCCAACCCATGTAAAAATCAGATTCAACCCGTCAGGTTCGGATTTAATCCAACCAAAGTTGCTACCCCAATCCGTGGAAACCACTTTCGGGTTAAGATGAAGAAGGTTGGACAAAGCATATGACAATATGTGAATAGGTTTACGAGAGTGATGGTAGACGCTGATGGATGTGGGATATGACAACGATCTATGCATTTTGAAATAGGCTTGCCTCCGGAGAGCGAGCTAAAAATGTCGCTCACTGCTGCCAAAAAAATAAAAGTTGCTCATTTCTTCAACCTGAGTGTGATTGAGAGATCCAGTAACGATGTTGTCAATTAGACGTGAGTAAAGTGGGTGTCACTTAAGGAAGGGGCAAGGTAGTGGAGATTGGATGCATAATGTGAGGAGGGGGTCACATGGCTGTGGAGCGTGACGCCAGACTGACGGCGACGGGAAGGCATTGGGGATGGCCTTTTGCTGGCGTCACGTGGCATATAATATGGGAAAATGTCGCGTCACCCCCACCACGACCAACAGTGAACCCTCCTTAATTACGTCACCTTTACATTTCCCTAACACGTGTTACCCAATCGAGATCCTACGGCCAGGATCGCACCCCACCTCGTCGCGTTGACTCTATCATTATTATCCCAGGTCATCTATCAACCTGGTTTCCTATACGTGACATAGCTGACGTAGACGCCGTCCATATCCTCTACGTCGAACGGCTGTGATGTGGCCGTTTCTTCGCATGTTATCTGGAGAGGGCACTTCCCACTTTGAGCGGTGGAAACTCTCATGTTAGTCCATTTTTATTTGCTGGCTTTTTTGCTTTATTTAGTTTTAATGTTTTAATTTATGGATTACGGCAGTTAATAATAATAATAATAAATGATAGAAAGCAATCATTGAAGAGAAATTTTTAAAAATAACCCTTCAAAAAAAATGAATTTCAGTTTTGATCCTAGGAACAGTTTATTTGTAAAATTGATCATGGAATTAGTTTGACCCCGATCAGCGCGTCAACGTGGTGCACTGACCAATTTATTTATTGCTACGGTGAAGACGTAATTCAAAATCACATCTTTACTGTTTCACCCCGCATGCGCGCTGACCCGTGGGGCGCGCGTGTGTGGTTATACATGTCTCCCTCATATGGTGAGACGTGATTCACAACCATGTTTTTCCCTGTGGGGGAGACATGCATAACCCCCCCCCCCCCCGTGCGCCGGCGCGCTGAGGGGGAGGAGTGATTAATTTTTTAAAAGTAATATTTGATTTGAGATAATTTAAGAAAGATAGGGCTTAACTTTGATTTAAAATTTAAATTAAGTTGAAAATTTTAAATTCAAATAAAATGAACATTTAATATTCATATAATATTTAAATTTTAATTTTATAAAATAACCATTTATAAAAAAAATCAACAAGAGGAAATAACAATTTATAAAATTTAATTTTATAAATTAACCGTATATAAAAAAAGAAAAGAAAAGAGGAAACAATAATATTTCAAATTTAATTTTGCAAAGCAACCATTTATATATATTTGCATGTAATTTTTTTTAATAAATGGTAGTTTTATAAAATTAAATTTAAAATATTATCTAAATTTTAAATTTTAAATCTGATTCGAATTATAAAATTTAAGCTTGATCTTAATTTTAAATCAAAATTAAGTCTTATCTTTCTTAAATTATCTCTGATCAAATATTATTTTGAAAGAAAAAAAAAATTATGATGAGTATTATTTATTTTTGGGAATAGATCATCTGTTTATTTTTTCATCTTTGTTTACATATTAAATTATTTTATTAATTTTTCAACACCTAGTGGGATCTATTTATTACATCTCGATAAAATAATTTATTGAATTAAAAATGTAAATATTCTTATTAAAAAAAAAGAAAAATAATCACCCCCGCGCGCGCGCTGACCTGCACTACGCACGCGGGGGGGTTATACATGTCTCCCACTCTCCCCCATAGGGGGAGACATGGTTGTAAATCACGTCTCCCCCTGTGGGGAAGACGTGCATGTCCTGTGCGCACACGGCATTGGGGTGCTGTGATAATAGATGGTCCTGTCAGCGTGCTCACGTGGTACGCTGACCTAGTCAAAAGTTAAAATAGTTTCTAGAGCCAGTTTTATAAATAAACTGATCTTAAGATCTAAAATGAATTTTTTTTAAAAAAAATTATTTTCAAAATTTTTTTATTATTAAATCGTAGTGGCAAAAAGCCATATGCCTATTGAAAACTGCAAAGTCTACAACACAAAAGTATTAATTATTGCTTGTTTTGCGTGGAAGCCTAGCCTCCACTTTTAAGGCATGGCTGTTATCGTTGGAATTGCCCAAACTCACAAGCGTGTTCATTAACCAAAAGGCGTGACAATACCAAACCATCCACACAGCTACAAATCCTTCAATCCCACGTTCCTTATTTCAACCAAAGTGTTTTCCTTTTTTTTTTTTTTTTTATAATTTACATCCCGATCCCCATGCAATAATAATGCGACAACACTTCAAAGTTCAAAATTACAAAACCACCCTCGAAAATCCCAAATATCACGCCCACATCGCTCCCGCCTCCCTGAGCCGCGGAACAAGAAGCCCCGTCAGATGCAGCCTCATCAAGCTCTCAAGCCCCCCGACGTGTGTCCCCCCGATGAAAACAGCTGGCTGCGCCTGCGAGGCCGTCCCCCACTCTCTAACGTGGTCAAGCGGAGCACCAGACCCGATCGCCTCTATCTCGCCCTCGTCCAGCTCGACCACCGTGGGATGGACCCCCACAGTCGAGAGGAGTCGCCTCATGACGTGGCACATGCAGCAGGAGGAGCGGCTGAGGATCACCACCGGGTTCTCCGATATCAGCCGCTCGATGCGGCGCTCTGGGGTCTCTCCACCGTCGATCGTCAGGGCTACCATGGACGTTGGATCCACCGCTGGCGATCTGGACGGTCGAGTGATGGTCACTCCTTGCATCTGTAATAAATGTTTTTTTTTTTTTTTTTGGGAGATCGGAGAGACGTGGCTGTGTTGGGGATTATATAGAATTTGGAAGTCCCATGGTTTGCGGGGGATGAGATCACCTTCCGGTGAATAATAACGTCTACTTCATCCCATACGTCACTACTCACTACTTCTTTGTTATATGAGGGGGATGAAGTTAGGTTCAATGCCAATTTGATTGTTCAACTTGATCAGGAGACATGGACCATCCGATCTTATTTTAAGATAAATAATTTAATTGAATTATATAAAAAAATTGTTAGAATTTAATTGATATTAATTTTAATATTGAAATCTAATTTTCAATTTTCATATTGAAATATGACAGTCATAATGCGTTTACAAGATCGGACGGTCACGATCGCAAACCCGTGACGAGTTTGATTATTACATCCTAAATTCATCTCAACGGGTTTTTAAAGAACCCAAAGTTGTCTTGTCCCATTCCATTTATTGTCTTATTCCATTTAGAAGGAAATGAAATTAATAATCTTAATTCTTTAAATATTTTTTATTCTTTTTTAATTATAAACTACATAATTATTTAATATAAATTACTTGACACATGCTTAAGTATTTTATCAATAATAATAATAATAATAATAATAATAATAATAATAATAATAATTTATGATGTGTTAGTTTTACATTGTCTCAACCAATCAGAGGACAGCAAAGTGTTATCCAATCGGACCCGAGTCTGGGTAACCAAAGTTTGTCCCCTCTCACTCATTCTGTTTTAAATTAAATCACAATTCATATTTAATCATAATCATTCACAAAGATAAGATGATAGTCTACTTCGATGGTCCTCTGCGTTGATCAAGAGTTAATCAAACAGATAAACTACTGATTTGACAATGAGCGTGTTCATTACGTATATTAAAAAAAAGAAAATGTTAAACTCAGTTATTTTTACAATATAAAACACAGATCATATATGCTTTTTTAAAAGATAAAAAACGTAAATCATTTCATTTTAAATTGAATAAACTAATTTTTAATAAATAAATTTTTTTAATGATATATATAATTCACTTATCGGTGTTTTACTAAATTTATAATGATATATAAGGTTATAAGAAAGCACCCCACCTCGTTGCGTTGACCCTATCATAACCATCCCAGGTCATCTTTCAACCTGGTTTCCTACACGTGGCATTGCTGACATAGACGTTGTCCATATCCTCTACATCGGACGGCTGTGATGTGACCGTTTCTTTGCATGTTATATGGAGAGGGCACTTCCCCACTTTGAGCGGTGGAAAATCTTGTGTTAGTCCATTTTTATTTGCTGACTTTTTTGCTTTATTTATTTTTAAAGTTTTAATTTATGGATTACGGCTGCTAATGAAAAAAGGATTATAAAAAGCAATTATTATATCGTAGTGGCAAAAAGCCATGTCCCCCATCGAAAACTACAGAGTCTACAACACAAAAGTATTAATTATTGCTTGTTTTGCATGAAAGCCTAGCGTCTACTTTTAAGGCATGGTTGTTATCGTTGGATGGTAATCGTGCGGAGGAAACGACAGTTTTGGGTGTCAGGGACCACCGCTGAGTGTAGGGGAAAGCGGAGGACATCGGTGGAGTTTTGTGTTGCCAGTGTCACGCCCCAGGGCGGCCGTCCCCGGGACGCGGCAAGTGTATATATAATATCAGAATCTACACAGGAGGTCAATAATATATCATACACAAACAACTAGAATGACACACATGCAACAAAAGGGCTGACATGATATATACACCAAATGCGGAAGCAAAAGACTGAATCTGTAAATAAACATTCTACAGACTCGATACTCAATCATCTGTCCTGTGAGAGCCAATATACACAAATACAACTGAACATATACAAACACGTGCCAAGCATGGAAATAAAATACATACAGTCAAGAAGGGATGCTGATAACCTCTGGTACTCGCGGAACGTGGCGCTGCTCCGCTACTGAAGGAATCCCTCGGAAAGCTCCAACTGCTGCTCCGGCTCCAGCTCAGGCTCAGTGGCAACTGGGGAAAAACATATGCGAGGGGTGAGCCACACGCTCAGTGAACGGCACAACCCATGCATCACAGACAATATTGACCACAACATATTAATCCAGCTATTCATCCCGCCTCCAAAGGGCAGGAACAACATAATCAATAATCCATCTTAAACCACTATTTCCATAACCCAGATCATACCCTCACCCTTACCCCTCAACAGGAGACTCAGGATATTGGGACTGACAATCATCCATAACAAAACCAGCGGGTCGCTCATCGCCAACCCACTACACCCTCACCCTCACCTTTCCAAAGGTGACATAGGATTTTGGGACTGACTAGGCTGTTGGTCACTCTTGGTCCACCGATAGTCTCTCCCTCCACTCCGTAGGCCGCTTGGTTTTTCACCCACAACTTTGGCCCAGTCCGAAACCAAATCAGGAGGCGCCTACTGATGGGAGCCCTCGGAAGGGACGGCCTTTCTAACGCTGGGGCAGTCTCTACCGGATCCAACGAGGGGGGACAGAACAGCCCATCCATACACATATGATCCACTCGGATCCGCCGACAACACATCTCTACAACTCTAATGTCATGAACTCTTCAGAGTTCCTCCAGGGCGCATAACCAAGATGCGGGGAACATGCATAATAGTTAGCAAGGGTGGAATATCATTGGGGGAAAGAAACTCGGGAGGGCAACGTGAGTTCTCAATATAGGGTACTCCGACAACCAAACAAGGAACACGGAGTACCCTAACACGGGTCTCACCGCTGTCCTCGCAAGGTCCCTCCCCTATAATATTCACCATAACAGTTATAATACATTACTTATAATATTAATGGGACTAGAAACCTTGGGAGGGCAGCATGAGGTCCCGATACAGGACATCCCGACAACCAAACAAGGAACACGGAGTACCCTAACACGGGTCTCAATGTTGACCTCGCAAGGCTCCTCCCTATAATATTATCTAAGGCATGCGAATTAACATACACTAGCATTTAATTTAATAAATAAACTAGTAGGACGCATGCATAGGCCGAGGTTTCCTAGCATGAAAACAGGGACATGGTGCATGGCTCATACACATATCCTAAGGGTGCAAGTCCCTAACATGCAAAGTCTAGGGTAGCATGCATTCTACATTTAAATCATGCAAGCATGGATTACATATTACTGCAGGTTAATATACATCCATGGTGCCCCAGGAGAGGTCGGTATACGCCCAAGTGCGTATGACCCCTCTCTACTGGGTTGGATTGTCCCACTCACCGGAGATCGGGTCGTCGCGCGACCGTCCGTCAAGATCTGCAAGACAGGCATTTATACGGTGAGTAAAATCCACAAATACCCCAAAATACATTAAAAATACTCTAAAAATACCCAACACCCGGACAAACGTACATACGGCCCGTACGCACGTGTATCCGAGCATCCCGACTCACTCCCGAGCCCATCGGGCAACCGCACGCACGGCCACCCGCCTCGGGCGCACAGCCGAGCCCCGGCCCGCGCGCCAAGGCGCACTGCCGAGCCCAGCCCGCACACCCGGACACCACCGGCGCACTGTCGCGCGCCTGCCCTCGCGCCTCGACGCACCGCCGCACGCACGCGCACGCTCGCGCGCGCCCGCGCGCACCGCGCGTCCAGCCCAGCGCGCCCCCGCGCGCATTGCACGCACGCCCCAGCACGCGCGCGCACTGGTCCCCAGCACCGCGCCCAGGCGCATGCCCAGGCGCCCTGCCCAGCACCCAGGCACAGTGCCCAGGCGCCCTGCCCGCGCGCGCGCACGCTCACGCGCGCCCGCGCGCACCCGCGCGCACTCTCGCGCACACCCCCGCTCGCGCTAGCACCCGCGCGCGACTGCGCGCCAGCCAGCGCCCAGCACCCAGCGCCCAGCGCCACCCGTGCGCACGCCCGCGCGCGCCCCTGCCAGCTGCTGCGCCTGTGCTGCCTGTGCTGCTGCCTGCTGCCCGGGACTGCCAGCCCGCCAGCCCGAGCTGCTCTACCACCCACCTCCAACCACCCCACGGCCTCCGACCACCTCGCACAGCCCTCTGACGGCCACCCACCGCCGCTGACCACCACCCAACCTCAAATCCACCCTCCTAGCATACATCTATGCAAGAAAAGAGAGGAAAAAGTGGCTTACCGAGGGGAAGAAGGGAAGTCCGGTTGCTCTCCGCGCACCGAAACCTCTCCCAAAGGGCTTCTAACGCTCGGATCTACTCCCACCTCCGAAATGGCCCAAAACAGAGGAGAAGAGAGGGGGGGGAGGAGAGGCAAAACTCACCGGAATTCGGATTTGAAAGCACCCGATCTACACTTCCTATGCTTTAGGTTTTAAGCTTTGAGGGGTCTAGGGGGCTCAAAAGTGAGAAAAGGAGAGAGGGGAGAGAGAAAATGAAATTGGTAGGGATGATGAATAGTGTTTCGAAATTAGATCCCACCTTTATATAGTGTGCGACTTAAAAACCCAGATACGCCCCGGAACTACGAAATTTCAGAAACGTTACCAGAATTCAACGAAAGTTTCGTGAGAGGCCTAAAATGGCACCAGGACACCAAATATGCAGTTAGATTTCCAATCGGAGTCCTCTAACTCAGGACGATAGCTAACAGTCCAAAAATTAGCGGTTCCGATCGAAAACCGAAAAAAAAATGAAAAACTGCCAGAATGCTCCAACGGTTACCAGCAGGTTAAAAGTGACACATATATAACAGCCAGTGTCAACATCTGAATCAATGTCATAGGATGGAGAGGAGATGACATGACATGAACAGTAGAGCCGAGACGTTAGTTACATTTAGGCTTGTCAATTGGGTTGGATCAGAACTCAATTCTGATATGAACCCCATCTGATAAAAAATATAAAATACTCAATCTAAAAAATCTGTGACCCGAAATTATGTATTGACAACAAGTCAGAATGGGCCGGTTGGACCCTTGAAAACTAGGGTCAAGACCCAAGCCCGCTGTCCTATCTGACCAACGGGTCTGGCAAGGCCAACCCAGGCCGAAAAGAAAGGCATAGGCCCAACCCACGGGCCTTGGCCAGGGTTACGGGTGGACCCATTAAGGTTGAAAAAAAAATTCATTTTTTTAATATGAAATGGGGGGGGGGAGACACGTGCCCCCCCTGGCTACAGCAATAGGGGGGGTGACCCCTCCCCTTTCTTATGTGGGGGGATAAGTGTCGCCTTTTTTCAAAATGGGGGGAGCGTATATCTGAACACTGAGATACACAAGTAGCATCGGTGGAGTTAAGTATTATTGTCAATGTCAACTTCTGAACCAGTGTCATAGAATGGACATGAGATGACATAGCATGGCCAGTGGGTCCCAGACATTGCATTTAGGCTTGTATGGTTGGATTAGGATTTTATACCCGATCTGAATCCTATTCGATAAAAAAGTATAAAATAATCTACCTTAAAGATTTGAGATTCGAAATTAGGTATTAATAACGGGCCAGGTCAGACCGATACGGCCCATGAAAATTGGGCCCAAGACCCAGGCCTGTTGGCCTGTCTAACTAGTAGGCCTGGGTCGGGTCAGGCCGGGCCTAAAAGAAAGGTGCATACCCTATCCACAGGCCTGTGCCCGATTGAGCTATAGGCGAGCTCAATAAGGCATAAAAAAATTAAAAAAATTTTAAGAGAGGGAGATGCCCCCTCCAATCAAATTGAAGTAGGTGTCCCCCTCCCTTGCCATGTGGCACTGCCCCTCTCACATGGGAGAGGGGGAGGACATGTGCCCCCCCCCCCCCCCCTTACAGCAGCAGAGGGGGCACCCCTTTTTCAAAATGGGAGGGGAACGCATATCCGAACACTGAAAAATGATGTTGATATGTTCATTATAAGAAATAAAATTCCAAAACTTATGGTTTCTTGACAAAAGATTAACAGTGCACAACAGTGTCTGAATACCCGAACAACATAGAGTTGAAAATATAAGGAAACACTCACATTCAAAGATTAGAAAACCATACAGTATACAATGGACTAAACTTCTTCACACTATTGCAACTTTTCAACCTTCATGTGAATTTGTATGGCCAAAAGAGAAATGAACTACAACCAGACATCCAATGCCTAGCTTATACCCTCTAAACACAATTTTTTGATGGTCAAACACTCAAACCATAATCATTACATAAATGATCCAACACAACACTGGTTTAAATGAGTACTGCAATCTCCCCCAAACTTGAAAAAACATAAGATAAGTTTAGGTAGCTAAATTATCTCATACATGAATAATCAGATTATCCATGAACGAACCTGGATTTGCTCAAATAAGCTTGCCCCACTTATTAAAACTTTTAAAACTAAACAAAGAGAGAAGAAATTATTATGTAAAGGGAATATTGTTGGGAAAAAACAATCATCTAATTCATAAAGTGCACAAAAAAATACAAATGTAGAATCCTAAAGCTTGTGTTAATGAACAAGCATAATCACATAATCAATGATAATGATTTATTCAAACAGAACATGTGGAATATTGAAATAAAACTACAAATAACCATGTGACAAATCTGCTTACCTGACTTATATCTTTCAAAAAGAACTTTTATCTACACAGCAAGCTCAACCCCACTTCAACCACAACTGCCACCTATTGAGGGCACACAGTAAAAAAGAAGAACAATCAAAATCATAAGAAATCATTTATTTGTATAAAATAACCGATTCAATTATAAACTTTTTGTCAATGAGCACCCCTTATATAATCCTATTGTTTAGATCTAAGATAATTTTTTTTTCCTTCCTTGGTTGGTACTCAACATAGGGAAACAAACAAGAGAGAAAAAAAAAATACTTAACACACAAGTATACACATGTCCACACTTGAAAGGAGATACTTCATCCTGATACTTCAGATATTTAATTTATAGTGATTCACCATTAGGTTGTCAATGATCATTTTTTTTTTTTAAATCGTTATTCTTTTCTTTTGTTATGTTTGTAATGTTTTATTATTAACACATGTTGCTCAAGGTGCCCAAATAAGGTGGGTCTCCAAAATAATTAGTGTTGAATAGACACACAAAGGCTGAACAAGTTTCAGAATTGCCTTTCGAATTGCAACAACATCAATATCAGTTTGTTTTGTTAGAAAATCTCTCAAATCTTCTAAAACATGAAAAATGTTTTGGTAAGAAACTTTACTTTAGCCCTTATTTATTTATTTTATTAACAACACAAAATATATGATTCATCTAATCTTCTATTTCAGATGTGCTTGTACTTCTAAATATAGTTGAAGATAAAAAGAAATTAGAAAACAGCGATGCTATAGTTCATCATTTATTGGTTGTTGGTAAGAGGCATGATTGTTATAAGAAATTCATCATTGTTTTCAACATATATCCTGTAGTTACGTTAATTCATATTTATTTGTTTGCAGCTTAAAACTAGTTGATTTTTCTCTATGGAAATCTTTTGCAATAAAAGAAGGTGATGTCTTAATCAAAGTAAGTGATAAATATGGGTAAGGTTACACCCACACCACTTAATTGGAAACTCACCCCGTTATCTGACCCACCCCTTTCATTTTTGTCTATCACTAAGCTCACCCCTTCATATATGTGTGTGTGTGAAACCTCACTATGAAACCCACCCCATCCTCTCTCTCTCTCTCTCTCTCTCTCTCTCTGTTCTTCTTCTTCTTCTTCCCTGCAATTGTTCTTCCCAACCCTCCCCACCACCATTGCCATGTCCGACCTGTGCTTTGTGAGGAGGTGGATCCCGCTGCCGTGGAACGCTTTGACTCCAATGACGTGAGCCCGTCGACGCATGCGGTGATCACCGGATCGAGCTCGATCAAGGACACGACGGTGACCTCCTCAGCGGCGCAATCGAATGAAGGGGTGGTGGTGGAAGGGGGGGGGGGGGGGGGGACAGAGAGCTAGTGGAGGGTGGATTTGATGAAGGAGTCTATTAGGGTTTTGAATAGGGGGCGGTCGAGGAGGGTCGATCGGATAGCCTGCACTGATTAGTCGAGGGAGGCAATGTCCATCTAACCACGGGATTCAAATATGGTCCATATGTTGTGATATGATGGTAGATCCCTGATCTTTTCTATGACAATTTCGCACTCAGAGATCAAAGAGCGTTTACAAAAAGTTTTTCAAAGGTCTTCTTTGCCTTATGATCATAAAAAGTATTAGCACCGGACGAAATAAAAGTTTCTCTAACGCGTTTAGGCAATTTTTTATTTACCATCAACAAGACAGAGGCAAGAAGAAGTTTGGTGATATGCATGATTGTGATTTTGGGATCTAGGGTTTGAGGTTGGGATTAGGGGGATGAGAAATGTCTTAGAATTAAAAAAAAGGAAGAATTGATACTGCAAAACAAAAGAATGTACAATAATAAATATCATTCATCATTTTTATTCAAATATTAAACAAAAAAATTAAAAACAATTGATAAGGGAGGTGAAGAAGAGTTGAATGCATACCTTAAATGGTGTTCGGAAGGATTTGGATGTGATTTAGGAGGATTTGGGAGGATTTGAAAGAGATTTTGATGAAAAAAGGGGTTTGGAAAGATTTGGGGGGTTATGGTTCGAACGAAATGGGAGAGGGAAGAATGGGAAGGGTTTTGGGCTGAACCCATCTTAAAAACTTGAGGTCGTTCGAATGCCCATTCGAACGGCCTATGTATTTTTTGTTTTAAAAAAATATATAGGAAGGCATTCGAACACCTTTCCTAAACCAAAGTGTGGCCGCATGTACAGTACATACGGCCGCATATGCCATGTGCGAACCCCACCACACATGCGATCCACACACAGTTTGAAACTATGCCCGTAACTATTACCACCCCACTGTGTGAGAACCCGCCCTAGAAAAAAATAAAAATAGAGGTGGGGTGCTCTTCAAGCAAAAAAGTTAAAAAGAGGGGGGGGGGGGGGAGAGAAAGAGAAAGCAAGGGGGAAAGAAAAAGAGAGAGGGTTTAGAGGGAGGCGGAGGTGGTCGCGGTGGATCAACCACCTCTCCTTCTCTCTGTCTTTTTTTTTCTCCTGTCTCCCCTACCTCTCCGACCACCTCTTCCGTCGCAGTTGCTCGCAACCTCCGCCCTTCCCCTCCTCTCTCTCTCTCTCTCCCTCCATCGCATCCTCCCCCATCGCCACCACCTCCGCCCGCATCAACCACCCACTCGACACCCTTCTTTCTCTCTCTCTTCTTCGTTTTTCTTTCTTTCTTTTAAGATGCAAATCTCACCTTGATAAAAGACAAACATATGCAGGATTGCATGTCGATCATTATTTTTAACCCTCCCTTGAGAGTAACCCATTTGTTTTCTGCATATAATTTCAAAGAATGCAACACATGTAAAAGAACTCTTACTTTCAATTAAAATGGAAAGGTAAATGTTATACTTAATCTATTTTACAGTACAAAACACAGACCACATGTCTTTTATTTTTTTAAAAAATCATATATACCTCATCTAATGAAGTATATATATTTTTAAAAGGTGAAGTATATACTCCAATGAATTAAATAATATCATTTATGAAAAGTGTAAAAAACTTTCAACGAGATATATACCTCGATACAGTAGTGGAGGGGGTTAAGGAGAAATCTAGGATTGCATTTGGTAATATAAAAAGAAATGAGTGTAATATAGCTCGAATCATCGAATGGAAAGGATAAGGTTTGGTAACATTGTCCATTGGGGCGTTGTTACAGTCAGTCCTTTTTATAGTCCAAAATATAATCTCGTTTACATAGTTAAAAATCTTGTGAATGCAATGTATATACCTTATTGATTTTTTTTACATTGACTAAAAACAAGTTTATTAAATTCGAAATAGAGTGATATACACTTTTTTATCAAAATATATACTTTGTTAAAAAAAATTTACTATTTTAAAAAAATTAAAAACAGGTCTACATTTTGGACTATAAAAAGACTGAGGAGGCCAATGTGCTATTGAAATGCTGAAATTCTTAAAATTCTGTATTTTAAACTCAACTTTTGAAAAGTGTTGTTGTGTTAGCTTTTTAATCACTAATTTTTTAACTAAGATGATGATCTAAAAACTAAACTCTGAAAATATATTTAGATTTGCGCTTAAGAAACTTTAGCTTTTTAAACACATAATCAATCCAAATGCATATTCAAAGTGTTGGCTTAAAAATTTTGGTCATATTTGGGTCGACCTAAAATGATAAGGGTGTGTCTATCCCCACCAAGTGTTTTTTTTATTCCCACCAATCCGGCCAGGTCGATCAAACTTGGTCGTCATTTTAAGTTTTCGACGATCGAACTTGGTCGTCATTTCATATTTTGGGCGATCTAACGTGGTCATCATTTCAGGTTTCGGGTGACCGAACTTGATCGAACAGAATTTGTAATAAAGTTTTTAATTCTTTTTCTTGGAAACTTAATCCCATGACGTGTATCCTCTTTGGATCTTTTATGTCACCCAAAGTCTGAGTTGTAAAATAGGAAAAATCAATTATTATTCTTAAATGTAGAACATAAGAACAATTTTTTTATATAAGTGACAGATAAATTTTTAAAAGCTAAATATAAAATGTGTTTGGATCAACTGATAGGTTTTTTTTGTTTTTAAACAAAGAATTCGCTTAACTATGAATTCAAACGAAGCTTAAAAATGATATATATTTGTCTAATAAGATATTTTTCTATAAAAATTTGAATTAATTGAAAGTATACCTACTTACATTTTTTTTCCAGTCCCTTAATTGTTATTTGGATAAAAGAATAAATGTAGAATATGATAGATAAACCTAAAAATTATTTGTTTATAAAGAATAGATAAATATAATTTTGAATCACGTTCGACTAATTTCGATCACTCAAAATCTGAAATGACGACCAAGTTCAAAACCTGAAATGATGACCAAATTAGATCGACTAGATCGGTGGAAACAGCGAAACACCGATTTTTATTTTTTAAACGATGGGTTAAGTGAAACGTTCGGTGAGATAGCCGTGCCCAAATGAAAACACTCCAACCGCCCACCAAGCTTGTTTTCCAACAATGGAGTTTGAATCTGAAGATGGCACCAAAATCCCTGTAAGAACGGATTCCGAGATGCTGATAGGAAGGATTACTCTTTGTGCTTCACCCTCCGACTTAACCGTCTCCCGCCGCCACCTCTCCCTCAATCTCTGCCGCCACGAGAACGACCCGTATGAAGAAGAAACCTCGCTGTCTTTCGTGGTTCTCGGCAAAAATCCAATTTGGGTATTCTCCAAAAGAGGGGAAAGCAAGACGGTTTACAAGAAATCTGAGAAGGGCGTGTTGAGGGTCGGTGACAAGTTTTCTCTGTCCCTCAAGAAACCGTTTTTCTTCACTTTGAGGAGGAGGGAAGGGGAGAGAGAGACCTACGGCGGAAACTGTGGTGGAACCGAAGGATTAAGATTTCATTCGATGGACGTCTCTGGGATCAATCCCGTAAAAGGTTCCCCTCTGATGAACTCCTTTTTGTATTTTTTTTAAATATAAATGATTATTGGTCTTTTTTTCTTTTTTTTTTTTAATTTTTGTAAATGTTCATTCTTAACCACACAAACCCACCTCCCTCTTTTCCTCACCTATCCTCAATTTGTTTGTTTTTTTTTTTTTTTTTTTTTTTTGAGAAAGATAGTAATTTGCTACCCGATTCCATTACTTAATATTGAATTACAAATTTTGAACGGGATGAGAGTGAATAAGGAGGGGGGTACATAAAGGAAACAAAAAAAGAGGAGGGGGAGGGGGGACCGTCGAAGGAAAACCCGTCATGGGGACGACTCCCAGGTAGAAGAGGGTTCTAGCCCGTCGAAGGAAAGCCCGTCATGGGGACGACTCCCGGGTAGAAGAGGGTTCTAGCCCAAGAGAGATCGGCCTCTTCCCTAGCTCCCGTCACGCCCCATACGCCATCAAATGACCGTTGCGTATCGATATTTCCCACGCTCGTGTGAGGCCTCGACCCCATTCTAACACGCTAGTGAGAAACATGTCCCACATGTTCTCAAGATAGATATAGTCTTGTTCCTCGAAAAATAGCCTCATTGCGTGTTCTCCATATCGCCCACGCCCCTGGTGGTACGATGATTTGTGACACCTTCTCTGTCAAGCCATCTCCTGCTCCGCTTTGCATCGCCAATTTGTTAGTGTTGTTACACGCAATCCGTTTTACAGCCCTAAATACAGTCTCTTATATCTCTTAGCCATACAAAGAGGTATATACCTCAGACAATTTTATTTTACATTTGCTAAAATTAGGTTCATTCAATTCAACATAAATCGATATAAATTTTCCATCAAAACATATGCCCATGTTTACCATTTTTAAAAAAACTAAAACTTAGTAAATTTTGCTGAACTGGAACATAGCCTGCCTGTTAAATAAATAATCTTATGCTACCAAACAACCTCTTGGCAGGTTGGTACAGATAACCCCATGTTCGAAGTTTGAGTCTTGCTCCAGCTCATTGGAGAATATTTAACCTGAAAAAAAAAATACCAATAAAAATAAGTGTTACATTCTATGAAATTTCATGAAGCCTACCTTCTCTGTCATTATAATCTGTCTGGCATGTGCTGACATATGTACCTACATATCATGCCATCAGTCTTCTTTTGATTTCAAACCCTAGGCCACCTTTTTGTTTTGGCGAGTGGAAAATTTTATTAAACTAAATAGAGTTAGAAGATTACAAGAAAACTGAAGTGAAAACCATTTGGGTAGTTGAGGGAAATCAAATGAGATCTGACTGCATCCCCTAACTTCCCTATGATCTCACTCCATTTTACTATCTGAAACCAGTACAGAATGTAAAATTCAATGCCTTTACTTTTTCAGATTTTCATTGTATGTAGTTCCATCTGTACACATTTGCACAGAGAAGGTAGCTTTCATGTTCTCAGTAAGCATATAACAAACTTTGGGTTTAATTAAGCTTTGTTTGTGGGACATGAACCCACAAGCACATGGTTAAGAGCCGTGCTTCCCTGTGGCCATGTTCCCTTAGTAACAGCGTCTCATTATTCACGATCTTCCTGCTTGCTGCATGCCTCATAGATTTGATATACATTTGAGTAGCGAGGTAAACCAAAGTCGCTAAAAGTTACTACTTTTGGATTGGATTCCCTGCACATACAAGAAATAGCTATATCCCACCAAGTTTTGAGGGATGTCCTTTTAATGCTAAATTAATGGATAGGTGACCACACGTTTTATTAAACTGGATAAAGAAAACAAAATTACAACAAGAGTCCCACTTCCACGGTTCCTTGGATATAGCAGACTATTCTCTTGAGTTACCACATTTATCTGGGTGATCCACAAACAGCGGATCAAATCCATATTTATTATAATACTTCCACTCAACAACAAACAGAACATACCTGCATTTTTTTGAGCTGCAGAACCCTTGAACTTGTAAGTTGAAGTATTTTCGTAACCTTGAGATATCATAGCAGAAAATTTCAACTCCTTAGAATGACTTGAAAAACGCCCTTTTCCCATCACATAGGCTGGGCTGAAGCTGGGGATAGGACTTGGCTCTTAAGATTCTCCACCACCACATCTTTTGTGGAGTTTGCAGCAAAGTCTATTGAGTTATTAAAATTCTTTCTGAATATATTGAGCAGCTGACAGACCGCCACTTGTACATATATTGTTTTTTTTGTTTTTGAATTGGATCAGGTCCTAAGGTTATTGAAGAAAAATATCTCCCTGCTTTATTCACTATACCCTGATCCACCTGAAGCCCTGATTTTCTACGCATCAACAACAGTTTTTAACTGGGATGTGAGCAAGCCTGTAATGACATAAGGAGGTCACTATCATTTTGAAGTCCATGGCATGGGCAATTACTTATTCTTCTATTTATTATATTAATCTTGATAATTGGGGGAAAACATCTAACAATTATATTAATCTTGATAATTGGGGGAGAACATCTAACTAACAAATGGAACCTTCAACATTAACTTTAGAATCTGCAATTTGCAACCATTTTTTTTTCCTGTTGAATGTGTCATAATAATAAGAGATACAGTAGATATGCATTGTAGTTTTTATTTATAAACTACAAAACCTTATAATTTCAGAAAACCTAATTTTTTCTTATCTTGATTTCTAATTTCTCTGAATTTATAAATACATCCACACTCTCATTTCCATCATAAAACCTTAGTCAAATATTCATCAACAAAGAATTATGTATTTTCTTCATTTCTCTATTTTTTAACATCTTCCCCATTTTTCTGATTTTTTATTTTGTTTTTTTCCAATTTTTTGAAAAAAAAATTCACAGAATCGACATATCGATCAATAAATCGATATATCGATCTTGGGGCATTTTGAAATATCGAAATTTTCGATATTTAAAACATTGCAATCCTGTTGAACTAGTAAACTATCCATCCATGGCTACATGATGCAATGCAAGAAAAAAAATAAAGGTGGAGACATATGTCCCATTAAGACCCCAAAACCTCACATGGAGGCACAGAGTCACGGACAATAGTCTCATTTGAAAACAGAGCTTCTTTACAAAATACACATATTTTCAGCCTTTTAAATGTTGGAGTATCATTCAACGCTGAAGGAAGCAAATTGCAGTGTTCCAAATGTGTTCCATGCAGCAATCCACATCTTCTCATTTCTTCCTAACCATAGGCTCAACATTCTGCTTGGGGTGATCTTCTCATTTCTATACCGTTGTACATGAGAACTGTTCAAGAATTCCAATAATTATTGGATAGATAATGGAATATCAGATTATCAAAATAGCGGATAGCAGTGCATAATTGGAATTTCTATGCTTCCATTTTACCAGTACATGAACTCATGCACGTTCACATTACTGACTCCTATGCATATTTATTCCTTTGCAATTTTTTACTCACTAGTCCATGTTCATATTTAGAGTAATTAAAGCAGTAAAAAATATATTCACTTTAGTAACATGAATAGCTTTTTCTGGTGGGTAATAAAAAGAGTTATGAAAATGCAGAATTCAATTTCTTGCTGAGGGGCCATGAATTCGACCATTACCCAAGACATAAGATACAAGATTTTACAGATTGGAACTGGTTCCTTGAGGAACCAAATGAATACCGTGATAGCGATGATGACACGGGGAACAAATTCTTGATGAGGAACAAGGGAAAGAGGAAAAATTCTGGGAAGAAAAGACTAGATGACAGCAACGAGAAAGATGAGGACTGGACTGGGGAGAGCGAGGATGATAAGGTAAATCCACTGAGGCTTAAAAGTGCGAAGAGACCAAGGTACATTACCCGATCAAAGGATCAACATAAACCTCCCGACGGGATATATAATGGTAGGCAGTCGAGGCCACTCAAAACTGATATCGATGATGATGATGATGATGATGATGAAGAAACGTTAGGAGGCTTCATTGTCAATGAAGAGGAGGTAGAGGAGGAGAAAGAGGACGATGAGGCAGAGGAGGAGTTCACTGATGATGATGATGATGTCAATGATTGAAAAGGGTAATGTATTTGATGTTAAATCCCTAACAGTTTAAGACATCAAAATGTGCCATGTGATTCACATTAGTTGAGTTTGGTTTTGATGTAGTTTTGTATCCATTTCATGTAAATATGTTGTGGTCTCTTTTTTCTTTTTTTATAAACGAAATGGTTGGCTTTCGCCTTTGTTTTAATCAAAAGGAAAGCCCAAACATACATCAACCCTCACCCCCCAAAAACCATTACAAGGTACCAAAGAAGAGATATCCACTTGTGGCCACCCCACTCGGGGCCTAACTCCGTTGGCAAGCTTATATTGCCTCTATCATAAACGGTTGAAGTGCAACAAATTGGGCAGTTCTGACTGACAATGAGCTAAACATGAATTCATGAATAATCCATTCTGTCTCGACATGTAGAACTATTTGATGCCATTGAGCATTTGATTCTTGAAACCTGGTTGAAGATGGGAGGAACATATACATTTTCAGCTACATGAAGCCAGTGATAAATTGTTGAGTGAAATTCAACTTTTCAATTTACATAGAAATTATTCATGACAGAGGATCTTAACCACTGCTGGATTTTCATGATTTTCTGGTTCATTAAAGCATCTCCAATGGATTTGTTAACTAACATGTTAGTGTCATATTTTACATAACATGTAACAATGTTGCTCTAATGAAGATGTTAAGAGGGAGTTAAATGTGGGCCTCACGTGTCAGGTGTTATCTTTCATGTTAACTGTAGCTAGTGCTTTAGCTAGCCAAATGTAGACCCCACGTGATAGTTCTCCTTAAAAAATATATTTGAAAAGTTGAGTTGATGAAGAGGTGAGGTCCACTATTGGTTTAGCTAGTTTATTTAACCAGTCCATTGAAGCAACAACAACCAACTAAATAGGGATGTAGTAAATGAGTATATAATTGAGGTATAAAATACTGACACGATACCTTAACATTTTGTTTAATTAACATATACATTGAAAATACTCTTACAGCTCTTCTTCCCACAGAACTTGATTGCAAACATTCAAACCCCCAATCCTTCTTTTGAATACAGCATATGATGTATGGCAGGTAATATGGATGTTTTTGTTTTATAACTTATTTATGGAGAACCAATCAGTTCTAAACTTACAAAGTCCTCTTCATGCATCACAATGAACCTCCGATTCATGTTCAAACTTTTGAGGCACTTAAAATCTAACCTCTTAATAGTGAACAAAATAAATTATTTCATGTATTTCTGGGTATGACTGCAATGGCAGAATGATGATACAGAGACAGAACAAGTGATACCCCTATCCGGCAACCGCATTTCAAGAACTTGCACATCCCATATAAAAGTTGGATTACTGACTCTCTTGAGTTCTTACTACATCAGTCGCCCACCAGTAATGGATGGTCCAATAATATGTAATTCATGGTTACTCAATACGCTGCAGCAGATCTTACATCGAAGACAATACAGAACAGGGCAGGACCTTAAAATTACTACTATACAGTCATACCAGGCAAATCATTATGAAGATCCCACGGGCTGTGTCACACCTTTAGCCTTAACTGCAGCTGTGGCGGCCGCCGAAGCTGCAGCAGCCGCGGCAGAGGCTGCAGCCGATGATGGTGGAACAGACACCACTGGTGAATCGGTCTGTGATGCGAGCTGCTGCTGCTGCTGCTGCTGGGAATCGACCTGTGTGAGGAGGTTTTTAATCTGTGCCCCCGTCATCGTCTCCTGCTCAAGCAGAGCATTCGCAAGTGCATGAAGCTGCTTATTGTGAGTTACTAATATTGTTTTTGCATTGTTGTATGCCCTCTCAAGAAATTCTCTTACTTCCTTTTCGATGAGCAGCCTCGTTTCTGTGCTCATGCTCTTCCCATTGTCATCATAGTCATGCGTAACAACTCCAACTTCCTTGCTCATCCCATATTTCGTGACCATAGCACGTGCCAGAGAGGTTGCCTGCTCAAGATCAGACGAGGCTCCTGAGGTTACCTCATTCTCTCCAAAGATGAGCTCTTCTGCGACTCGGCCACCCATGCAGACATCAAGCCGAGCAAGCATTTGTTTTCTAGAAATACTTGTTTCATCATTGTCGGGGAGCTGGGCGACCATCCCAAGAGCCATGCCACGGGGGACAATGGTAGCCTTGTGTACAGGGAGGGCCCCGTTGGTGTGGATTGCAACTAAGGCATGGCCTCCCTCATGGTAGGCTGTTAGTCGCCTAGATTCTTCGGAGATGACAGCCGACTTCCGTTCACTGCCCATCATTATCTTGTCCTTAGCGTATTCAAGGTCCGCCATGGTCACGGCTTTGGCGCCATCCATTGCAGCCTTAAGTGCTGCAATGTTCACTAAATTTGCGAGGTCCGCCCCTGAGAAACCAGGGGTACCACGAGCGATGATCATCAAGTCCACGTCATCTGATTTCAGGACCTGTTAGCAGAGTGGAAATGTGTGAATTTGACATTTCTAATGTACTATAATAATCGAATGTGCAGTTGATGTAAGCATTAAAATTACTGATTCCCTGGCACTTCTGAAATGGCATCTACATCAGGATAGGAAAACCAGTTCAGAGAAAGAATGTAGGGTTTACCTTTGACATGTGAGATTCCATAATCTGCCTTCGCCCTTCAACATCTGGGTTAGGCACAACAATATGTCGGTCAAAACGTCCAGGCCTCACCAGTGCCTTATCCAGAGATTCTGGGAAGTTGGTAGCAGCAATCACAATGATGCCCTCATTCTGCTTAAAACCATCCAGCTCGACAAGCAACTGGTTCAGTGTCATCTTCATATACTGCTGGTCCTTCGGGTTGCGGCTTCCACCAATTGCATCTATCTCGTCAAGGAAAATGATACAAGGGGACCGTTTTTTGGCTGCCGCAAATAGGTCCCTCACCCTCCTCGCTCCCACACCCACAAACATCTCCTCAAACTCACTACCGCTGCATGAGAAAAAAGGCACGCCCGCTTCTCCAGCAATAGCTCTTGCTAACATGGTTTTGCCTGTCCCCGGTGGACCCACAAGCAAAACTCCTTTGGGTAGTTTGCCGCCGAGACGGGTGAACCGCTGAAAGAAAACCAGAATAGATAAATCAATCAGAACAGACGGCAGAATTAACTGTCTACATTAAACATAAAAGAATGGCTAAGAAAATCAGTTTCAAGTTCAGCTAACCAATAATGTGGACATACTTATTTGAACGCCGAACACACAATATCAGCAGTCGTTTAAAAACAAAAATATGAACACAGTAATGACCAAGAATTTTTTTCATTTGCCAATAAACGGTAAAACTTCCATGAGAAAAAAAGCACTCTGCCAAAAAGATATGCATCAAGCAACATGTTATCATAGAAAACAAAACTCTCACCAACTTTACCCATATATTTGTGGAGGTGTTTAGATACAACGCATCCAATTCTTTCTGTATCCTTGTAATAGTATATAAAAAATTATTAAAAATATATTATTTGATTCCTTTTCAAATATCACGTGCAGACAAAACAATGGCCACTTAAATTTCACTACAATTACTCTTCCCTCCCAAGTCATTAACTTCCTAAGTATAACATTTCTTAACTTCATCAACCATGAATGGTAAAATAAATGAGAGAATAAAATTTGATGAGCCCCTTGCAATTAGAGGTAAAACAAGTGATAATATCAGGTTTTCTTAAGACTCCACTCAAATAGATCATGTCTTATAAATGAATTTTTTATGGTAAGTGGTGGGACATGAACCCAAGATCTCATGGTCACAAATTATGTTGTCAATTTTTTGATCTATGGGTCCAGCCCCCATGTATTACAAATTTATTTTTAGTTCAACAACTCATTTCACATAATATAATCCAGATTCCTCAACCTGAGAGAATAATAAACAAAAGAAAACCATCACCAGAAAAGAAAATAAAACAGCCATTAAAGCCTCATCAAGAGTCAATGGAACATAGATGTTCGAAGTCAATAGTTTTATAATATGGTTTTCCAGTACCTTGGGATCTCGAAGATAGTGAACAATTTCCTCTAACTCAGCTTTAGCCTCATCCACACCCTTCACATCATTGAATTTCGTACTAGAGTCCATGCTCGGTTGCACTTCTTCATTTAGACCTAAACCTGGGATTATTACATCAAGAACGTAAGAACTACACTAAATATAAATTATGTAAAACCTGATGTTCAAGATGAATGCATGACAGAAAACTAACGAAGGTACCATTATACCTTTACTGATTCCTCTGTCCTCAATCAGTGCTCCAATGCCAGAAATTAGAAGAAATCCTAATGCAAGAGTGCGGAATGTACGCCACAACTGTTCTTTAAAATGACCACCTTCTGCTGCCACCATATGAATAGGAGCACTAGCAGTCCCAAGAATGCCTTCTTTTGTGGTCCGCCCTACATTCCTTAAAGCTGAAAGGCTGCCCAACTTTTCTTCCTCCTTTTGTGATTTAGCAATCCCTATATGAAGCCAGAATCATGACTGATCAAAATTTGGAAACCAGTGATAGGATTAGGGGCATTAGTGAAAAGCTTCTTATGCAGCCCTAACGACATCGTCACTAATAATTTTGCATGTAAGCGGCAAGTGATAAAACCATTGTCTCAATGCCAAACAACATAGCAAATAGCAATCGGAAAAAAAAAATGCCAAATATAGCAAATATGACAAGAAATCCATTCATAAGTGCTAACAAATCAAGGTCAGAGAGGAATATTTAATCCTACTTACATTCACAGAAGCATCATGTTTTGCCAGTAGGAAGAAATTGGAACTACAGAACTCCAGAGTTAAAATTTGGGAACAACTTAATGTCACTCCTATGTAAATTGCAACGAGTTTAAGCTAGGGTGACATGACTGACTGTTACTATACAGAATGCACCTCGTCAAAGTCGTATTAGAATAAGAGGTTTCAAATATTAAGAACCTTAAAAAGCATCAATTTTAATCAATGTTGTATTTAAGAACCATCAATTAGTTGTTGATTTATAAAAAGTATAAAACACAGAGTATGTCATCAGGTACTCACAGAGCATCATCACACAGGTAAACCCACAGATTCACCGAATTCATGCAGCTACAATAGATAATGTATTTTCTTGCTGGTGGATTCTCGGAATAACAAAGTCATAAAATACATAACATTTAGGTGGGACAATAAAATGGATTACATGCATGATTTATAAATTTTACTGCCAGAAGAAAGCACACCAGTTTGCAACAATTCATAATAGTTCAGTCCCTCAATTTATTTGCATTCTCTACAATTGCGCAGACAGATAAAATAGGAAAAAAGTGACTCATAAGAAACAGATAAAGATGTCATATACATCTATTGTCTTCAGCAAAGTATAGTAATACCAATTCTGGTACGTTTATTGTCCTATACATCTATTGACATCAGCAAAGTATAGTAATACTTTATATAGTACTTTATATTATTTATGATCACAGAATTTGACGCATATGACATGAAAATTTTATATGAATGTCATGGTATATGTAGTTAGATTTATGATGCTCTCCAGTGAAGCATTTTGAGAAAATATTATTCATCAGTAGTATCACTCCTACAAGGAAAATAATTCATGCACTTCAATATAACTCCATCTTCTCGTTCCTGCATATATTGATGGTTACTATTTGCAGTCATGAGCACCTTTATCTAATTTGTGACATAGTGAGAACCTTAAAACTGGCATCCACATAGGTTTCTATTATTTCGAACAAATCCCTACATACACCATTCAACCAAGGAACTAGTATCATAAAGCATGGCCCAAAGAAAAGCACAGTGAGAAAGGCATGCAGCTTTACTGATCATGGCTGAGGAGATGCTTTAGTCAAAATGAATGATTAGACATAACACTAAACAAATGATTTCTGATTACATTCAGTATACAGAGGGAGGAAAATGGATGCGCAAAGATAATCAGTTTGAAATTGAGAAATTAAGGTATCAAAGTTATGTAAGACCATCGATCATCCTAAGAAACAGGAAAGGGTTAATAGGTATTAGGTAGGCATTTCATCTAGCATGTTAAGAATCTAAATATCGGTGGTCCGGAAGAATTAAGTTAATTAGATGGGACCCAAATTAGGGTATTCATATGAATGTGTAACGATATCAGTAAGGAAAGGCCTAAAGCAAGCATTTGAAGAGGCTCAGCACTCAGCAGTTGCTTTAATAGGGTACAGACTAATGGAGGTAAACAAAAGGTGATGATACACCAGTAAGAAACTCTGAGCAGATCAAGGTAGATGGTATCATGGTTGTAAATATCGATATATGAATAATACCCAAACGTATATTTTTCATTGTTTTCACATTTCACTTAACATCAAATTTCTTTTATTCCATTGTTTTTTTTTTTTGTCTAAAATTATAGGACCTAGGAATCAAAGATAATAGTTTTTATAAAAGCACATACCGAAGATGAATAAGAAAGTGACTAAAAATAGAACTGGATAATGAAGCATATCTTATGATACCACATATATGTTGTATGTCTCATACAATATGCAGCAATTTTGGTCCCAGCCATTATGATACTAATTCTTCAACCTTTAAACATCGGGAGGTATTGGAGATAGGAGGAACAGAAATGTATCTCAAATTAAAACTAATAATATCCTTAATATACTATTCATGGCAAATAGAAATATAAGAAATTTCAAAGACCACTACAGGAAACAAAGTCGACTTCCATATTCATCAGATAAAAAGAGGATTTTGGATATCCTATTATTGTTTATCGTGCTAATAGTAAGTTATGGATCTTAAAGTAACTACAAACCTTAGATGCACCAAAAACAACCCAAACTACAATACACATGCTGACAGTAATGTTGGGTAATTTTGAGAAAAGTCAGTTACACCATCATATTAAAGAAAATTGGTAACTAGAATGAGATAACAGAGATTAATAAAAGTAAGAAAACACCAGGGTGGGACATCAGGAATGTCCCCGGTTACAGAGAATTACACCAGTGCTACTCAACCATAATTCTCCCCTCTCTCTCAATATTCATTCCATCAGATTTCAAGGCTGGGAAGAAATTCAAAAGGATACGGGATAAACCAGTAACTATTAAAGTCTTGCAATTGGTGATTCTCATAGAGTGTTGGCCAATATGGTTAATGCAGAAACAATGTTGTTTTAAAGAGCTTGATCCCAAACATTGAAAAAATTTGGGAGGGTTGTATGAGGCTGTTGAAGGACTGGGCTTGGTTCTTTGGGGGAAGCCTCCGTGAACCTTGTGGGTGAAAATTTGGTAGTAGGGTAAGGGATATGGTGTTTTGTTGGGGTAGGAGTAGATTCCACACCTACCACGAAGCTTTTTTCGTTGTTCCTTTTTATTTTCAATGCCTGGTTTCTGGAATTTACCCCAAATTTTATTAATAGTATTTGGTGTGGTGTTCCTACCAGTTTTTTTTTTTAAATAAAATAAAAGGCATGCATACTCCACTGTTTGAGGAAGCTAACAAGGCAGGTCCATGCATTTTGATACTGAATAAATAAATCAACACCCAGCCTCTCCCTTATCTATTACTTCGTTGGTTTAAACAAGGCAAACTCATGTCTTTAAAAAATTGGCAGATCATTGCATAATGAGAATTTAGACATAATTTAACACCAGTCAAGCTTTTCCTACCACTAACGTTTGTGCCACATTGCAGTTGCTTGATTATTTAATCCATAGGCATCTGCCAACCTTCATCTCAAAAAAAAAAAAAAAAAACCACTACACATATAACAAAGAGAATAAAAGGCATACTAAAACTGCAGCTAACCTGCCATACTTTGTAAAGGTGACTTCATATGAAAGTTTATTCTGCTTCACATTTAAAAAAAAAACAGAGACCTCTTGTGGAACGCATTCAAAATAGATAAATGTCCCAAACGCATTCCATGCAAGGAATTCACTGTAGCCATGTCCACGACTACTATTATGAAGAACAAAAAAATCCTGTCATACTCTGTTTTGTGATACGCATGCAAGTTACTATAAGAAGCCATAACATGAAAAACAAATGCACACGAAGAAAGCTAACATCCCTTAAGTCTATAAAACTACATGTATTCTCCCAAAGGCTAATGTCTAGCAGTGTCATGAAAGCCCAACATATAGTTAGACATGTTCATGTGGGGCAAATCATATATATATAAGGAAAAAAAAACATAGAAAAAGTGGAGAGACATGCATTGAGAAAAAAGATGTTCAACACATATAATAAAGTATTATTAAGATTACAACCTCTTTGCAATGTTTTAAGCAAGGCACTCTCATCCAACCTATCAACTTTGACCAGTGCTTTCACATATTCAGCAAGGGCTGCAGAGTTGGAATGTAGTGAAGGCTGACTTTCGAATGTTCTAATAATTGCTTCAGGATCACCTCGGTAGAGTTCTTTCAGAAAGGTTGAATTATTAGATCCAAGATAACTTGACTGAAACCTCACTTGAGAACTTTGAATCTTATTCCCTGTAAACAAACAACATATAAATTATAGGTTTGCTATCAAGCTAGGAAAAAAATATTTCAAAGCAGAAACATTGTTGTTAAATTAAAGACATATTCATCAAGGGTTGCAGAGTTGGAATGTAGTGAAGGCTGACTTTTGAATGTTCTAATAATTGCTTCAGGATCGCTTCGGTAGAGTTCTTTCAGAAAGGTTGAATTATTAGATCCAAGATAACTTGACTGAAACCTCACTTGAAAACTTTGAATCTTATTCCCTAAAAACAAACAACGTATAAATTATAGGTTTGCTATCAAGCTAGGAAAAAAATATTTCAAAGCAGAATATAACACAGAAAAAATCGCCAACCCAAATTCCATAGAAATATAGAGACCTTCAATTGGACCACTTTTAAAACAAGACATGATACTTTCTCCCACAGAATATGGGTTCCAGCATTATTCATGCATGTCAGACACAGAGCGCCCCCCCCCCCCCCCCCCCCACACACACACACACACAAAAAAAAAAACTGTATTTATATCATAGCTGTTCAGAGTCTGTGAGTCTCATTTAAGACTAAAAGGAACACTTGAGTATGATATAAAAAATGATAATACTCACCTCTCACACCAACTATTTTTTCTATAATTTAGTAAAAAAAACGAGTTCATATTTAACAATCCAATCCTATGAGTCAAGATTGTCAAACTAAGAGATGCATGTGATCAGCATTTTATTGCCAAGATGGGAGAAGCCTGAGGCAGGGACCAAAAAAAGGATAGAGGACCTTGGAATCTACTACAGGACTCATGAATTTTCACCCAATGACAACAGGAAGCAGCAAAGGATATTAGAAGATCGTGCAGAACAACAAATTCATACCCAAGAAAGAGCATGAGTGGAACGATCTAGACAGTTCCTAAATCTTGTTGCTTTCAATTTTGAGAGTTAAACTGATATGACATAATGACATTCTCCAAGAAAACAATCTTTATTTGAATTTGAAAATAAGATAAGGGTGGAGCTAACCACCTGAAAGGTCTGGATTAAATAGGCCCTAATAAATACAACTGTGCATTTCATTTAAAATTTGTATCTTATGTTAAATAGTATATTTTTAAGTATACCTGTGCATTACCTGATGAACTTGTGAAATCTTATGTGAGATTCTCTATTTTTAAATGTAATTGTGTATTTTTGGGGTAAGCAAATTTGTATTGCTGTTTGTTTAATGCAACATGACAAAACAAGGTCTAGACGAATTTCTCTCTCTCTTATATATATATATGAGAGAGAGAGAAATTCATCGAGACCTATATATATATATATATATATATAAGAGGCAAACCAACTGAGAGTTAGCTACATTCCCTTAGCATAGTATATGGATTCATCTATTCAGAATTTCTATCTTAGGCTCAGAGAGCCTCACAAAATTTTAGAAAATAGCAGAAATGCATCTACTGACTCTCATAAGACAAAATACAGTGTACAGACACTGTAGGTATGCAGGAGAAGTACCCTCTGAAGTGCCAATAGCACCGGCCTTATGAATCAATTCCTCAGAATTATAATTTTGATTTTCTACCTATATATCCATCTGGTTTTTTCAGATCTGTTACGACATAAATATAGACCCGGAGTTGATCTATAGCTAGCAAGAAAATCTGCAGCTTTATTAATTCTCAATAATTATGCTAGTTGAGTATTTTATTTCTCTGATTAACAATTGTAAATGTACCTTATAAGATGGAAATTGTGCTTTATTAGTGGAGATTGTCGAATCTACAGAGAAGTTCAATATTACTGAGTGCAATAGAGCCTTCTTAGATGAATGTTATAAAAGTTGAAATCAAGTTCGAGAAATTTAGTGAAGGATATAGATTCCTCAATTTTACTAGAATAAGAGAGAAACCCGGGAAATGTAAATAAATACAAAACAGGAAGCAAAGATTCCCCTGAAGTAATCCCAAATAGAGGAGGACTCTACTAAAGGATCAACCGGGAAAGGACTAAGGATGACTAGTCCAGAATCACAAGTCTGCCTCTCAAGTACACGACGGATCTCAGCTCTGTGCGGAGTCTCAACTACCGGGAGCAATTTTTAGAAAACTGCAATACAGTTCCAATGACAGTGACATACCACAACTACCGGGAACCTCAGACAAAGTAAAACGAGGTTGACCATTCCATACATGCTCCAATCGTTGCTTGGCAACCTGCAGTCACAGAGAAACAATGTTGAATTCCCCTTCAGTACCACAATAATGATGGTTCAATTGATTCCAAGCATGACAATATATATTCCATAGGTCTTAAGTATTATGCATACTACAAACCGACAGAGTTTTCCATAGACACTTCTATAGCTATAGCACAGTGAAAACAGAAAGCCGTACACACAAACAATTATCAACAATATAATATCTCATTTTCCTTTTCCTGTGATGAATTGTAATACTTGACTTTTTCAACCATAACAAAGTAATTTTATTTATGGTTAGAAAACAAATAGTCAAGAAAGATGAGACTGTACAAAGCTAATAAGTTAAGCATGAGGTCAAAAAGAATTTGACTGAGAAGTGGTTGATTTGGTTGGTGTTCAGTGGTGCTTATTAATGTACAACTCTTCCTCTGGACTGCCTCAACATACCAGCATTATGTTCTGTGGACTCTTTGGATAAATACCTGATATTCAAACTGAATATCAATTGCGTGGGCCTGTTCCAGAGAGCACCGACCAACTTCTACTTGCATGCTACTCTTTGATTAGGCTCACTAAGCAGCAAAACAAAAGACAGAAGAGAATGCAGTGGAAGGTCATAGAGAATCTGGATTTGGTCCGGCTCTCATAAGATAAGGGGATGTGGTGATTTGTACCAGATGAGAGGCTCCAATTGGAGATGGGAGACAGTTACCATGTAACCATGATGGATGTGGAGCAGCAATAAGAAGAGAATGCAGTGGAAGGTTGCAGAGAGGCTGGATTTGGTCCCAATCACAGAAGACGAGTAGTTATGGTGATTGGTACCTGCTGCAGGTGGACCTAATTGGAGGTGGGAGATAGTTACCAAGTAATCCACAAAGGGTGAGGAGAGGCAAGATTTGACCCCTATCCCAGAAGACAGGTAGGTCTAGCAATTAGTACAAGAAATATCTGCCATGACGGTCACCAACCAACCATCATTCTATAAAATGATGATACTTGATGGCTTGAACAGAATAACCATTAGACAGACCAATATCCTAAAAAACTGTCGCTTTTGTTATTGCTTTTAGGATTATTTCAATTTAGATTTTAAATTTTGAATATTGGTTATTATTGGGTAAAACCAACTCGTGTCAATGATAAGGTATAGTTAGGGAAAGATAAGGGTGCAAGATTTGGAAGATGTCTCACAAATGCCAGATCAATTGATGGTGGCTATATAAAATCATCATCCAATGAACTACCAACTTCAACAAACTATTTATAGATAACTTCTCAAGATGAGGTCTAGGTTTCCTTATATCTTAGGGATAGAATGTTATAAGAAGAGATAGAAGGTGATACCTTTGAGAGCGAGATGATTGAGCACAATCAGATTAAATCAAACATTTTTTAGCATTTCAGAATGTCTTCTGAAAGATGAGAGGATGGAAACAGCCATGGCATTACGAAGATTTAAAAAGGATTCCAAATGAATACTTTCTAGATCAGGAAGCATCCTTCTTGGAGGACAAAATTAATGCAGCAGTCTTTGGAGCGGACTGTGACAAAGCCCCGAGACTAGACAGGTTCAGACTCCAATATTTCCAATCATGTTGGCACATCATCAAGGAAGATGTTCTGCAAATATTTGAATTCTACTCAGGCGAGCAAGGTATCGAATGCATCAATATGTCCTTGATCGTGTTATCCCAAAGAAGGAAGGAGCGTCGGTGATCGGGGATTATAGACCAATTCGCCTAATTAATGGATGCTACATGATAATAGCAAAGGTTCTGGCTAACCAGGCCCAGAAATTAAAGCGATTACATTATTGAAAGCAACCAAACTGTGTTCCTTCCAGGTAGATCCCTTCAAGAGGGCTTCGTGACCTCACAGGAATTTGGCTAAGGATGGGAGGAAGGCATCACTTTGAAACTCAATTTTTCTACTACGATAGGGTGGACCTCGAGTTTTTATTGCACATCCCCCAATTACACGAGATGGAATGATCGTCCAATGTGTCAGGACTGCCAATGCCATCGTATGTCTGAATGGAGAAATCTTGTAGATACTTCCCCATCAACCATGGTTTGAGGCAAGGGGACCCCCTCTCGCCAATTCTATTCATTGTGGTGACAAACGTCTTCAATAGGATGTGTTTCGGTGGAGGCAGACGGTATTCAACAAAGCGCATGTATACATCGAAAACTTATGGGGTATGGCATCAAGAAAAGTAATCGACTGGGGTCAACTGATAGTGGAGGCAAGGAAGGTCCGGTTCTAGGGGAGTCATTTACTTGTTGAGGAATAAACTGTATCTCATGTGCGGAGGGGTGGTTTTGTAGTCATCGTAGATATCTCTTCTACAAACCACGACAGCATTCTCTTAATTTGTTTGCGTCTCCTCATCTTTCCCTCTTACTCTGCCTTTCACACCATTTACTTCAATTAAATCAATGCAAATCAGGATAGATGAGCCTACTTTGTTCAAACAAAAAAAATGCCCCAACTTGAGTGGCTATGTGACATTCCAAATCGTTAGATTCTTGCCCAGGTCCAACCTAAGGAGTCCAAATCTTCCTAGTGATTATTAAATGTTGGGTGAAATTCTCTTTTATCATTAATATATGTTCTAAGAGTGTTCTAATTTCCCCCTTTATTTTCATTGGTTTATATTAATCTTGATGAAAATGTGATACCAACCACTTCTGAAGCATTCCCACCTAGCACTATCTGTCCACTAAAATGTTGTGCCTTTTTCAATTTCAAATTCTTTTTAAATTACGACTAATGTTTTGGATACCCTAGTTCAGCATTGACCTTCATTCCAATATATGTCATCCATGATAAATTATCTTATTCCTAAAGAAGGGGCATCAAATAGAAGTCAACAATAAAGAATTAGGGTTATGAGAAGGGACATTCCTTATGTCCCCTGTTTACATTTTCTTCGTATTATTTTTGTACTCTTTTTTTTCCAATTTTAATAAAATTTGTTACACAACCTTCCTGAAACGAAAAAAATAGAAAAAAATGAAGTAGAGCTCAACTGATACAGTTGACCTCACAACAACAACTACTTGTTTTGCAAAACATATAGCTCAACTGAAGAGTATCGTAAGGAGCACGGACACAAACACGACATAATAAGAACATAGTGACAAAGAAAATCTTCAAAAAAGGACAAGAATGCAATAGATGTATGATAATGAACACACACACACACACACTTACATACAAGCATTTATATATGTGTCGTATAGTATAATTATTTGGAAAAAAAATCAAGTGTGTAAAAATTTGATATGATTGTAATAGTGTGTCAACTATCAACTCCAGTAATATTTTGACATTAGTCTAGTTCATGTGAGAATAAACCCAATATTATGATACATGTGTTTTGCATGTTAGTGTCGTGTTCATCCCGTGCATAATACGTGTCTGAAATTCAAATTTTTATTTTGAATTTTAGGATATCTCTGACACGTATGTGATGCATGTCGTGTCGTGCCTCATGTCCAATAAAGGTCAGACACAGACCAGCATATCCATTAACAATGCTTCCTACAGCAAACTTTTTCAACAAGCAAGTGTTTTGTTTTATTTTGTTGGTTAAAACCTCATCCTATCAATAAGAGTAAAACACAAACTAGGACCCTTCAAGGAAGGGACAATACAGCTATCAACTTCCAAAGAGGTGGTTCTGTTCCTATAGCCTATTGAAACATACATAATTAGGATAACTGTTTTAATCAAGACCATGCAAAAAATGGTGAAACAATGTCAAAATCAAACCATGACCTCCTCCAGTCCAATAGAAGTCAAAGCCTGACTCTTTCACATAATTTAGAACTTCGGAAAAGACAACCACCATCTTTGGAAAATCACAAACCCAAAAACCTAAAGCTTAAATCTTTCACATAGTTTAATAAGATGCAAACATTAAAGAAGCTCACAAACCGCTTATTAATCAATCAATATCACGTCAAACATACTGGGGTCTGTACATCATCAGCTCCACAGGAAACGATGGAATCTATAGGGGAAATCCAAAACTAGAACTAACAAGATCAACTGGGACAAAAAAAAAACCCTAAACAAACAAAACCGATAGAATCCTCAAACAAACCCTAAACAGATAGGGTTGTTTAGAAACGGAAAAAACAACACACAAAGAAATCGAGATAGGGAGAGAAAGATCTCACTTTCGTCAGGAGGCGCCTCCAAGCCATGTATTTTCGCACAAAAATGTTTCCTTTTTTAAGCTCTCTCTCTCCTCTCTCTTCACTCTGTGATACGAATTTGTTATGACAAGATCCGACACAAATGGATATAGAGAGAGAAATTTTTAGAGACGAGGGGGTAAGTTTCAATCTGTTTCTTCTCCGATCCTTGGCTCTTTTTTTTTTTAGGGTTAAATGGATATAACCCCTTGTACTCTTGTGAAAATCTATATGACGCCTTTTTTCTTGTTCTGAAATCCATAGAACCCCTCAGAAAGTCAGAAAATGTACAGGTCAGAAAAGGTGACCCTGCGAACGCCTATAGAAACTCGCCGACGTGTCCCTTTTACCTCACGTGCAGTGGCATATCAGGACCATATTAAATATTAAAATACAAAGATTTTTTGAGAAATTAATTACAGATATACGAAGATACCTATATAATAACAATAGATCCATGTAATGCTTAATTGTAAGGGTTTATGTAATGCTTGATTCTAAGGTTTTTTTTTCATATTTTGATTTATTTTTTATCCATGCCTGTTTTGGTGATTTTTTTTTTTGTTGTACGGATTGGGTTTTATCTGAACATTGTATTAACATGGAAATAGATAATGCGTTTGTTGAAGAATGTAGTTATAATAGTATGCTTGAAGTTGGTATGACATTCGATTACGAAGATAGTACCTATCAATTCTACAACACATATGCAAGATTAGTTGGATTTAACATCCGAATAAACGATGTACATAAGTCCAATGATATAGTGCGAAAGCAAAAATTCTGCTGTTCTAAAGAAGGAAGGAAATGGGTTGATAAACGAAAAGCTTTGCAGCCACAGCTCGAGACAAGATCGGGATGTGAGGCACATATGGTTATCACTTATCAGTCTTATGGTGCTTATTATGTTACTAAATTTGAAGAAAATCACAATCATGATCTTGTTTAGACCCATTTGCGTCATAATTGAGGTCACATAGAAAAATTGGAAAGACTCAAGCTGCTCAGGTTGATATCATAGATGGTTCAGGATTATCACCAAAGACAATTCTGGATTTGATGAGTAGACAAGTTGGAGGTAGAAGAAATCTTAGGTTTATTTTGAATGATGTGAAGTCTCACCTCCGCACCAAAAGAGAAACAATACGAAGAATGGAATTGCGAGTGCTCTTTTTCAGTATTTTAAGAATAAGCAAACGCAAATCCATCTTTCTTTCAGTCAATGCAACTTGATACCAATGAACAAATAATCAATACATTTTGGGCGATGCTAAATCTATTGTCAATTATGCACATTATAGAGATTTAATTTACAGCTGTTTTGGAAGGCGATTTATCGATTATGTTAAATCTTGGTTTTATTTTACACACGTGTTCATATTTATAGCTGTTTATCTCACATATGTGAAACTATTTGCACATGTGCCAACTTATTATGTTAAACAATAATGTTTTTTAAGCTCTATCTTATAGGCCTCATCACAGGCCTCATAAGGTGGCAATAGGACATTATCTATTATACCATTTAGCTTTATTTGATAACCACCTCCAAAACGTGAGACGGTTTTAATTTCATCCGTGCTTCATGGAGTATCATTAATTACTGTATTTTTTCATCCGTGCTTCGTGGAGAAACATGAATTCCCGAACCTCTTTTTTAGATTTCAATTGATATCTTATTTCTTCAGCAATACTAATCAATTTTTTTTTCAAAATTGATTTTTTTTGAAGAACACATAGTTGTAGACCCGAATTTCTATTTCAGAAGAATTTGAAGTGACGGATTCGTTTTATTTGTTTATCGGTTTTGTGTGATATTTAAATTTTTTTTTCATGTTATGATCTTATTCGAATGCCAGTTATAAGAAAATTTAAATTTAACTTTTTTATGATCTACATATGAAATTATGTTACATTTTGGAATTTAGAACACAAAAATTTTTTATGTATTGAGCATCATTTTCCACATTTTTTTTTGTTTTTGTTACATTTCATAAATGTATAATATGATATTGTTACATTCTACTTATAGATAATTGTATGACGTTACTGTTTTATTTTTTACAATGTAAATAGTCATTTTTTATATTTGATTTATATTTGTTACATTTCATAAATGTAACAGTTTTCCATTCATCTGTGCTTGTTTTTCAAACTTTTTTTTTTTTTTTTTCTGCAAACAGTTTTCAAAATGACTGTCATTACACTGTTACATTTACATATCAATGTTACATTTACTTACAACTCATATATTTATAGAAATGTAATATAACATTAAAAGTTACATAGATATCTCACATGCAATGCACAATTTTAAAAAAAAATCTCTTCTATTGTGGGTTACATTTTTCAAGTGTTACATTTAGAAATGGAAAAAGAAATCTTCATTGATGTTATACAACAAAAAAAGAAAAAAGTCAGAGATATCATGTCTTTCTTATAACAAATGTAACATAGTTACTTACAACTGTTACATTTCAATCTGTTCAACAATGGACAATAACACTGAATCAATTTATTCATTCAAAAAATAAATTAAAACATACATTTTCTAAAATGTTACATATTATGAAATTTAAATGGTTACATTTACAAATGTTACATACATTTACAAATTGTTCGACACAATGCACTATATCTTCTATTACTTCAATTCCATAAATCGTCAAAAACACAAAACAAAAAAAAAATGATCTGAATAGCAAAAACAAAGGTTTTATATCTTCTGTTGAAGAAACTGCAAAAAATCTTCGATCGAATGTGAGGTTCCAAAGGAAAGAAAATACTAGGTCTGCTTTGGTGTTTTTGATGAAACGAAATTTCGTCAAAAACACCAAAGCAGTTATGATTTTGGGGAATGTAAGAATTTGAATGTTGATTTTGGCTTGTCGAAAGAGACGGGAATGACCAATTAATGAACGAGAAATGGGGGTGAATTGATTTGCGCGTGCGAATTCAAGGGGTTTTTATGTGGGGGCATTTTTGTCTTTTTACCATTTTTTAAAAATCAATAAGCCATCCAATAAGGTAATGACATCTCATAGTGCTTATGAGTAGGGCATATAATTTGAGACATGGGTATCATCACTGTATGTTAAAAGACTACATAGGCCCCATTATATAAGCCTCACTCATAGGCCCCACGAGATTTCAAATTTATAGAGTATAGAATTACCCCTGCTTCCAACCGTTTTTTCTAATACATATCCACCACTTAAAAAAATCATTTCGGCCGACCTACTCAACTTGGACGAATGGTGTTACCACCCCTGGATTCATTTTGTCGCTCTCTATCATATGAGAGGTGGTTTGACTATCTTTTCAGTCCTCCTCCGGATCCCACTTTTTTCAACCTTCATATCCATTTTTTTATGAATGTAACTGACTTTTGACGAAACATTAAGATCAGATAAAAAAGTCAGTTACATTTTGTGCATATAACTTAGTTTCGAAATATATTGCACAAATAGTTCAGTTAACTGACTTTTATTATTTAAACATCTATTATATTTCAAATATATAATTGGCTTACAAAATATAATGCATAAATGTTCATATTAGTTTAAAAATGTAACGCAACCATATGCCAATATAACATTAAAACTCTATAAAATCCTTCAAAAAAAACATATTTAACATTAAACACTAGATTCAAAGAAAAAATTATAACCAAAAGCCAGTTCAAAGGCTGCCATATTTAAAATCAAACACCAAATTCAAGAAAAAAAATTGTAATAAATGCAAAAACAAACAATAAGAAAGGTCATACCTGAATCGACAGATATTGAAAACGATAGCCAAATTGATCGATTGCATAAAAAAGGTTAGTTACATTAGTGAATGTAACTAACTTTTATAATATATTCATATAACAAATCAGTTACATTCATAAATGTAAGTAACTTATAAAAAAATGTATAAATATATAGATTAATTTAGAATATAATTATCTTTTGAAAATTAATGCATATAAGTCTAATAAAATTATGAATATGTAACTGATTTTAAATATTAAACAACAACATTCCATATCCAAACTTCAACATCAAAACACCAGATCACAAAAACATGTAAAAAAATATCACAAACACTAATACAACTAGTTTGTGAGATACTTTTGAAATGTATCTGATTTTAAAAAAAACGGTGGAGATGGAGGTTGGAGGAGGTGGAGGCCGGAGGAAGGCTTGAAAAGTAGTCAAACCACCTCTCATATGATAGAGAGCGACGAGAGGAAAATCAGAGGTGGTGACGTTGGTCGCCAGAGATGAACATGTAGACCAGAATGATTTTTTAAAGTTGTGGATGGCATAGAAGGGTATAAAAGGAATTCTACATTTTCCTAACTGTCTCATTAATACAGTATAAGTTAACCAAATTGAATTCAAGGGTATTATCGGTTATGTCATCAATGTCACCTCATGGGGCTTACATAGGGCCTATTAAATATGGCTTGTGAATCATTTTTCTAAAAGATAATACTAATATTATAAATAAATAAAATATATTTTTCAAATGATTATCAATTATGTGATTTCTTAAAACCGAAAAACTATATTGAACAGTATATTAGATATAAAAAATAAATATTTAAATATTGCATAAATTAATTATATATATATATATATATATATAAGCCAATGTGCTTAACAAAAAATGGTTAGGAGAATATATATAAGCTAAGTTATATAAATTTATAAGATGTAATTATCTATTTTAAATCTTAAAGATAAGATTAGGAGAATAAATATTTGTTTTAGATAATAATATACTTTAATAAATTTGTTAGAGGGTAAAAATGTAAAATTTCGTTACATTCACATGAAAATCTTTTTTGGTTAGTATAATAAATAGAAGATGGATGAGAGGTAAAAAAAAAAAAACTGTTACAAATAATAACACAGGGAGTTGGTTATGATTTTGATTGCCTCATTTAATGGGGCAAATGAGAACATTGAGATTTTATTTGTTACACTTAATTATCATGACCAAACAAAATATGGCCCCAGTTCGGTCTGTCTTACACATCTTCCTTTCCTATCCATTTCATTCTTACAAAGTGTTAGGGGTGCGGCTTGGGTCAGGTCCAAACCGAACCCGACAGGTTGAACCTGATTGTTATGTGGGTTGGGTTGTAAAATCTGGGTATAGATTTGAGTTAGGTATGATCGGTTCAGGTTACTTAACAAATCAGGTTGGATTCGAATCAGTATCCTAGACAACCTGACTCAATTCAAACCCAAATACAATGCTTGATACAATATAATTTGGAAGGTAGATGTGATATCCCCTTCTATATCTTAACCGTCAGGTTAAATTTTATCCAAAATTACTCTACATCTCGTTTCACAAGACTCTAAACAACTCTACCCGTCAATTTAAACCTTAAAAATCCCGTGACGTTGACACCACCGCTTTGTCCATCTCCGTCGGTCACCGCGTGCCTCCATATCTACACCGGCGTCCATTTTTACACCGACTGGCTCGGCCGGGTCGGTTTTGACAACGATTATGACGCAGAGGAGGCACGCGGAGAGCACCAGCGCGAGAGGAGAGAAGACTTCGTCGACCTACAGATTGGGGTCCACGAACGCGAGCTAGGCGAAACGTGCGATCGCGGACGCGGAGGGGAGCGCCGCAACTGCGAAATTCACCGCCCAGTAGAGGCAGAGCGAAGCGAAGCGGGGTGGGCGACGAGCGCGTCGCGACCTGGACGAGGAGGAAGAGCGACTCCGAGAGGCCGAAGCAGGACTTCCGGGTGAAAAAGATGAAGCAGGGAGCGACATTCGAGATGGCGAAGAGCATTAGGAGGATCAGTGAAATGGAGGGTGTTGAATAGGAGTGGTTTGCGCGCCTCATCGGAAATGAAGTCCTGACTGGCTTAGATCAGTCTAATCAGTATCGACTGTACGGCTAATGAATCAAACTATACAATCTATAAAACAAACTACACAATCAGTTGTTGGATACATGTATTACTCTCCTACTGGATACTGACCAAACTTAGACATGACGGGATCCAATAGGAGAGTGACACATGTATGGCTGTGCAATTCGATTATTAGGATGTGCAATTCGATTCATGGGCTCAGACTTGACTGAATCTAATAGGAGAGTGACACATGTATGACTGTGCAATTCGATTATTAGGATGCGTAATTCGATTTATAGACTGTACAGTTTAATATTGACACTTAAGCCAATTCTGACTGGATCCGAACTCATCGGAATCTGTGGCGGTGCAACAGGTGCAGCGGAGGGAGAAGAGCTTGTGGAGGGTGAAAGAGAGGGTGGCGAGGAGGAACAGGAGATCGACGGTGGAGGAGGAGGGCACATTGGGGGGCAGGGGGGAGAGGAAGATGAATCTCAGCCATTGATGTGGTGCACTTTGTGGGTCATTCGAACATGTGAGTGTTGTAAGCCAATCTGAAGGCATGTTTAGGTGGTTTACGGGCAATCCTAACATATCAGAATAAATTGGATGTAACAGTTGGGGGAATTACTGCTCTTGCAGCAGGTATCTACACCACCAGGTATTCTTTTTAGCAAATAAAGAATTTTTAAGCACAATTTCAGCATCTGCTTGTCTGTTAGCTGCTGTATTTGTTATAGAGATTTCATTGACGCATGTCTAAGTTACACCAATAGCTGTACCAGTTCTAAAATTCCGAGATAGTACACGTCTACAGCCAACATCTTTTTTGACATTTGATTTATCATTCTCAATATTGATAGAGTTTTTTATTTTTTATTTTGAAAACAAAGAAAAGTAAAAAAGTATGCTTAAATCCCAAAGATGGTAGCATGAGCTCTTATGTTAACTTCTATTTTAGTAGGTCTTGAGTGCTTGATTTTGGAAAATTCATGTGGAACCATCTGAACTAACAAGGGATAAATCAGCTTCATTTCGATACTTACTTTAGTTGTTGGATGTTTTTTTTTTTGTTTCTCTGATCCCTGCTTCACAGAGGATTAGCATAAATGAGTTGATTTTAATAATTAGGCAATTTGAGTTTTAAATTAGCACCTAATCAATGTTTTATTTTCTCTAAGACTACAAATTATGTGTATTTTTATTTTTATTTTTTGGGTGATTTACCAGTGCTAGTGCTGAAAGAAATTTGATCCCCATGACTTTTAAGATTGTGCTTGGTAAGTTTCAAATAAGTTTGTATTTAAATTCATATATTCAATACTAAAAAAATTTAAGATGATAATGTTTGTTTCTAAATTCTACTTTGTAAAAGCTTGTATAATTTTTTTTTTCAAAGCTAGTGAAGATAAAAACAAATATGGATTCAATTTTGTCAAAATACTCCTTAAAAACTTGTGTGCAAAAATACCCTTGAAATCTTTTTTAAGTGAGTATATTTCTCACTGCGTGCCTCCCCAAACCACTCTCAAACCCTAGCAAAACCGAACTGTGATTCCTAGCAAACCCTCCTCTACACATCCTAGCAATCCCTAGGAACAACTTTCTTGTGGGAAAACCCTTATCTGGTTCCTCCACTCTTCTGAACCTCATGACTGAAACCTAAACTCATTATCGAATTATGTGATCTCAATCTTTATGAGGGCAGATAAATGATGCTTGTTGACGTACAACGGCCTACAATAGGGGTTCAATTGGCTTGATGTGTCGCCAAAATCACTTGCATGGCCTCATCGTCATCCTTGCCCCCCCCTCCAAAGTACTATGATGGTGTAACCCGTCTACCCTTGCCGTAAACTCTACCATAATGCTCGTATCTGAGTACTGCACCAAAACATCAATGCCATGATCAATATTTCCCTAGTCCATCTCCTCTATTCAGATAATGTAATTTTGTAATCATCAATAGCACTATTCTTTTTATAATTTAACTTACACAAAATAATAAAACAATTTAATGTTCATGTGCTAATTTATAATTAAACCATGTAAATTTATATGTATCCTTTTTTAACTTTTGTGACCTTATTCACACATTCAAAATATCTTCTACATGCATGCATGTGCTTTTGGGCTTAACTTGTAGATGGCATTTTTCCTGGTTAACAAGATGCTATACTCGTAAGCTTGTAAAGTTGGGTTTATAAAGTTCTATTAAAGATTTATATGTCAATGCATCCTTCTGTCAATCATTGGGGAACTTCTTTTTTTTTTGTTAATGTGAAGGGCATGGGATGGTCTCCAGTCTTTCTTCTAGGTACGAGTCTTGCTCTGCGTCCTTTTGATACTAGTAATATTTCTCTACACCCTGAAAATGTATCATCCAACATTCCATGCATATAATCATATCCAACATCTCACACGTGGACAACTAAGTTTTCAAAAATTAAATTTAAAAATGCATTCATTCCCATGAAATATTCATCGCTCCATCTTAGAAGTTGCATCCAACTTTTATTCATTTTTATTCACGGGTATCCCTTTATATAACAATAAAAATATTTATTGAAATTAGTCTTCAGTTTGAGGACTAGATGTTTTTGCATGGTAGATCCAATGGATGTCGACTAATAAAAATCCTTGGAGCAACAAATGATCTACAATTGTCACTCTACCCGCCTATCATACCATATCCTATGAGAGCATCTCGCACATGGACAATTAATCTTTCTTTGAGTACTAACTTTTTCAAAAATAAAATTTTAAAATTTATTCATTCTTATGAAATATTTATGGCCCCATCATCTAAGTTGCATCTTAGAATTTATTCACGAGTATCCCTTTATATAACAAGAAAAATATTTATTAAAATTATTTTCCACGATTATATATATGAAGTATGACATATGATCATTAAAAAACATTGGCATGAGAAAAATAAAATGACAAAAAATACAACAAACTAAATTAATCTTACCTATCCCACGTTTAGATGAAGCTTGAGTATCATCGTATACAAGTAAATGCCGATCATTCCGTGGGACTGGGGCAAACACGAAAAGGTAGCCTTCCCTACTGGACCATGAGGTCAGTCATGGGGGTCTCTCCGATATCCCCCAAAATAAAAAATAATGCCGACCAGTGAATCAAGGTTTCAAAGTTAAATTATTAAAAACTAAGCAATTATTAGTAATTAATTAATTGGAAGGACGTAGTATAAAAATTAAATTGGAAGGACAATCAGATGCATTTGAAAATCTCATATTCTTGATGGGCTAGGTATAGCCATCTCATGAGTTGTTTAACCAACCCCATTTATTTAAATAAAAATATTGTATATATGTCAAAGTATCTCATGAGTTCGATATAGACGATATCTTATGTGTTTAAGTTGATTCGACATGGATCTCGTTGATCGAAAACCAAAACATAACCTTAGTTACATTCTTGTTCCAGTTTGACATAGACATTGTCTTCTGTGTTTAAGGGGATTCAACATAGATCATGTTGATTGGGAACTAGAAACCTTAGTATGTTCTCATTTGACATAGACGATGTCTTTTATGTTTTCGACATGGATCATGTCAAACTGGGACCAGAAGATTGTACTTCAATTTCTGATATGCTATCAGCGTAGTTATTGTCGACAAATTGAAATCAGATCGACTCTTACATTGACAACCTGGACTTACTTTTATGATAAAATGTTAAAACCTTTGATGTAATCAAATCTGATTGAATTATAATGTTTGTGATCTAATCATCAACATGTTTATCTCATAAATCCAGAACATAAAAGTGAGATATACATTGTTGATATATTACGACCAGTGGCCATAAACAATTTTGCTTGACTTTGTTCATGAAGGCCAATGATTCGTCCAACACATTCCAACCCTCCAATATTTTTGTTAGTTGGCGAAACAGCAAAGAATAATCGCCCTACACTCAAATGAATATAGATTATCATATATATGACGTATTAAAGTAAAGCAAATTTTTTTTATTACATTATACGTACAAATGTATTCCATACACGATATGCGATGTGATATTGATAATCAACCAAGATTTCATTTGTCTTTGGTCCACCGAGTTTCTGATCGACATGATCCATGTCAAACCACATTAAACACAAAAGACATCATCTATATCGAACTGAAAATAAACTTTCTGGTTCCCGATCAACATGATTTATGTCGAACTATCTTAAACACAGAAAATATCGTTTATGTTGAACTCGTGGGGTGGGTTAAATACATTTTTTTTAAATAAACGGAGTTGATAGAATAACTCGTGGGGTGGCTATAACCATCCCAATCCTTGATATTCTCAATTGGAACTTATTTCTATGAATTAAACTACACAGCCTATGAATCGAACTACACAGTCAATTGTTGGGTACAAGTGTCACTCTCCTATTGGATACTGATAGTACTGTCTAAACCCAGGTCTGACTAACAAATTAAAAATATATATAAAAAAGGAAAAAATTAGTGTAACTCCCTATTATCTACCTGATATCCATATAACACCCTATTTTAGATTTTATTGAAATCCAAATAACCCCCACCCCCCACCAAACCCTTGCTTAATGGAATCATTTTTACCAATTAAAACTCAAACCACACATGTTTTCATTTTTTTCAAAATAATAAACATCATCTAATAAAGCATATCATTTAATAAAAAGTGTATATCGCTTCATTTTGAGTGGAATTAACCCATTTTTAGTAAGCGTACGAAAAATTTAACAAAGTATATACGTCCAACAAAGTATATGTTAAATTGGATTTCTAACGATATATTAAGACTATATTTTGAATTGTAAAAAAAATTGAGTGTAAAAGCGCCCTAACCTAATTCCAAACAAATCCCCGAATTAAAATAACCTTGATAGAATTGAAATATTCTAAGACTATTCCATTTTGTTAATTCCTGACTTCTGCCACATGATAAATCAATGGTTGTTTTTCCTCTTGGTTTCATATATGTTCTTTTTATAGCCTTCAGTTCTTGACTCTCAATCATTGATTTGCAATAAATTGGATGGTTAAGATTAGCCTCAACCTTCCTCATATGAGTATTTGACCAAGTTTAGCAAGTGAAAGCTTTCATTCCCGTCATTGATTTTATACAGAATCTTCAGATGACTTTTTGACCCCAAATAAGGTGAAATTGTAAAATATTCATGAAATATTGATTTGATTTGTGGATCTTGAAAATATTTTTCCAACACCATATTTAGGGCCTAAATCCGATACTTGAGGCAAGAGTTATAGCCAAAACAATGGAACTAGTTCAACATTAATTTTGAAGAATATTTGATTGGATTGATTTATTATTCAATCTTCACCAAATATTTTTCTAGCATAATTTTGGATAGAAACCTCTTGATTCTCCTTGGATTTTTTAAAATGCTTTAAAGCATATCTTGCATTGTTAATCATCAATTAAATCAATTACATGTAATAACACATAAACTCTGAATATTATTGATTATTATATATAAAATTAAGATATAGAAAACTAAATTAAGGGGTTTAAATGTATAAATAATATGCTTATAAAATACCCCAAAACCTAGATTTTGCTAGTCCTCTAGCAATTAAAGTGATTAAATAACTAAACAAAATTAAAAACAAGGATAATGCCACTTTTGCACGCTCTCACGGTTGCATGTAGAGTATGCAACAAGCCCTTAAACTTTTAGGTCACCCCTAGTGGACGAGTTTGACTCGTGAGGGTTTGCAGCGAATCTACCCACAAAATTCATGCTTCACACCAATTCTTTTTCTTTTCTTTTTTTTTAATTATTTAACAATTTCAGACATCATCCCATGATCATATCGTAGAGCTCAAGATATTAAATCTCTTTCAGAAAAATCCTTAATAGAATGACATAGTGTGCTTGTGAAAAATCTGGATAAAACTTAAGAGTTTCAGACTCCTAAGTAAGAATTTTCCTTAATAGAATGACATAGTGTGCTTGTGAAAAATCTGAATAAAACTCAAGAGTTTCAGACTCTTAAGTAAGAATTTTCCTTTTAATTGTTGTCAAATGGTCGGTTCTCCCTTAGACACTGACTCAAAACCAAAATAATCTACTAAGCCAACAAGAGATTTGGATGTTCACTTTATTACCTCATGGTCTTTATATGTGATATTCCAGCCTACTATTTACAAGGAGGCTTTCACTCTATCACTGTTGAATTGGTCTTTAGAGCTTCAACATAATGATTGTTAAGCTCTTTGTTCAAAGTACCACATATATTATCTAATTGATTTTTTTTTTTAAGACCTAATGATCAGTACCCATTTTCCATTGTGCTTATTATGCAATGGTTATTTTTCAATTGATGTAAACCCTAACTCCTTATCAAGCAAACCAATGAAATAGACTTTTAGATTCAACTACAAATGAGAAGAGATGTTCTGTGTTGATACTCAGCGACATCCATTGTAATGACCATGGAAGTTTGGGCACAAAACTTGAACATCCAAACCTTATGTACTTGAGGAATTGAAGTTAGTGAGCGTAAACAACGATGCCGCAAACCTTATGTATCATACTGGTGATGGTGGTTAATGATAAATTGTTTTAGTACTCTTCAAATCTCTGAAAGCTTGAGGCATTCCACTCCTTGAGGATGATACATCTGGGAGTGAGAATTTTTTTTATAAAATACTTTAAAAAATATATATATAATGTAGCTTTTGTAAATTTTAAACAAAATGTAAGATAGTTCAAAGTTTTGAAAAATATAATATAATACCTAATTATTAATTTAAAAGCATATTATATGTAATAGTATAGAAAATAAACAATTGAAGTCTTTATTGTAATGGCTTGGATTCCATGCATTACATTACACACCATAAAATGAAAGCTCCAAATATAGTTTATAGGAGAATTCTGATTATAAGTATTATTATAATAAAACTATTTTACATTGAACATGAAGAAGAGGTTTACAAAATAAATGTTTTCTATTCCTTAATAAAAATTTCCGTATTAAATTGTCTCTGTAAAGAACTGATTTTACAGATCATATTAAAGAACAGCCATTAGCTAACTATCAATTACAAAATTGGATACAACTTTTTCTTCTAAAAAATTTGAAAAATTGGAATTAATGTAAAACAGTGAAAGGCAGTGTTTAAAAGATATGACACATTTTCGATTCCATGATAGGATTCTTGTAAATGAAAATTCTAGAAAAAAATAAATATAATTGTGAAATATAGTACTATAAAACTGAAGTAGATAATTGATTGATGGGATAAGTATGAAATATTATTAAAAAGGATTAACGAAAACCCATTTTCTGGTGTGATTCAGGGTTAATAAATATGAAGAAACAACTTATTTAGATATTAAAAAACCTGTTTTTTAATATTTTGTTGCAATCAATCATTAGTTAATATTTTTGCATATCATCATATTGTTGGAAGGAAGTTTGCGAAACCCTAAATTAAAAAGTTTTCTTTTTTTCTTAAAAAAAAACAAAAACAAAATCCCACATATAACGGGTTAAAAATAACAGCTATAATAACATAGATAACATCGTCTTACAAATAGCTAGTAGATTGAATTTAAAAAAGAGTCAAAATCTAAATAGCTTGAAAAGGTCAAAATCTAAATAATTTTACATATCATATTGTTGGAAGGAAGTTTGCGAAACCCTAAATTAAAAAGTTTTCTTTAAAAAAAAAAAAAGAAAATCCCACATGTAAAGGGTTAAAAAAACAGCCATAATAACATATATAACATCGTCTCACAAGTATTAGATTGAATTTAAAAAACAGTCAAAATCTAAATAGCTTGAAAAGGTCAAAATGATAAATAAATAAAAAATACTATTCAAATTCACATTATTTTTAAAATCCAATCAGCATACAAATAATTTAATATAATATATATTGAATATAAAACAAAACTGAAAGAAATTCCAAAAATTTTAGATATACAAAGGAAAAAAACATAAAAAATTATAAGAATTATGCAATTTAACATTATGCATCAAATCAAAATAAAAAGAAAATCTCTACACAAACTCAATTAAATGAAAAAGTAGAACAAGATAAAAAAAAAAATCAATATTTTCACATATGCTTTAATTTTTTTATTGGTTATTTTTAATACCATATTGGTTCTTATTATAATTAATTTAATTGGTTGTCATTAGATTTTGAAATGTTTTATAATACATACCAGACCAACCTCTATTTTTAATATTCCATCAGCAGACAAATAAATAAATTATTTAATATATATTGATATTGAATCAATCAATATGAATTAAAAAATATCCAAAAACACAAAAGCAAACCAGAAGAACATATTTTAATAACATACAACAAAAACAAAAAATATCAGTCTGCACAAAAAGAAAATTTTTCCACAAAATTATAAAACAACACTAAAAAAATTCCAAAAATTTTGATTCCGCAAAGAAAAAAACATGAAAAAATAAAAATAAAACAATTATGCAATTTAACATTATGCATCAAAATAAACAGAAAAAAAAATCTATACACAAATTCCATTAGATGAAAAGAAACCAATAGAATAGTATATTATACATAGAATATTATAAAAAAATCAAAGTTAACAAGAAAAAATATGCAAAAACCAAAAAAAAAAAAGGATTATCAATTTACAATTATGCATCAAAATAAACAGAAAATCTCTACACAAACTCCATTAGATTGAAAAAAAAAAGCACAAGATACAACAATAAAATCATTGTAATAAAAAATGTTTTTAGAAATCAAAATTAGAAAACAAACCAAATAATGGCCATCACCCAGCCCATATGGCTACTGGAAAAGGAAGAGGCTAGACACTCATAAACTTCTATGCCGTTAGCTATATACTTCACCATTGCTCCAAGCAATGACCCTTAAAACACACCAACTAATATTAAACAATATACATGATTATGATTGAAATTCAGTTTCACGAGATTTTCTCAAAAGCAACAAGCATCAATCAAACAGAAATCAAATATATTGAGTATAGAACTTAATGTGGGCCAGTGCATGAAAATAAATTGATCAAGAACTAGAAAGCAAAAATAAACAAATTTATAAGTATCGAATGTTTGCTCCGTAGGATGGTCACTGACACATGAACGAAACATCTCTACACTTGGTTCAATATTTACATCCTTTGAATTTATTCCTTCATGACCCTGTACAAATCTCGGCACATTAAATTTCAACTCCAAACGCCCATCATGTGGATTGAAATTGTATGGATGGCGGGCATCTAGATCCTGCACAAGATAAATGCTAGGGTACTTTTGCACAAAGATATAGAACTCAAAACATACAGTATGAACCATCTGATATTACCAATGATGACTGAGCTAATTGACCTTTAAATGCACTTGTAAGTTGGTGGTCATTGGCGAATATATGGTTCGAAGTTTGATGTCCCAACAGATGGTTCATGTCAACAACTCTAGCCTGATCATATAGGAAATTTACTTTCCTTAGAAATATGAGTTCTCATTCATGAGAGAGTATGATCTCGGATTCATGGTATGGTCTTGAAGTCATGGGGGAGTATGGTCTTAGATTCTTGGGGGTTATGCCTCGGATTCAAGGGTGGCACCACTTGCTAGATTCACATCCATCCGAATTATTCTAGCCATATCTGCAAGCCTAGACTTGGAATTATATCATACGGATGTGAAGACAGCTTTTCTGAATGGAGATCTTGACGAAGAAATTTATATCTTGCAGCCATCTGAATATAAAATTAAGGGACAGGAACAAAAAATATACAAGCTCAAGAAATCTATATATGAACTGAAACAGTTTTCGAATCAATGGTAATTCAAATTTCATAATGTCATAAAATCTTTTGGTTTTACTTGATTGAAGAAGACCATTGCATATATATAAAGTGACGGGATAAGAGTTCTATTATCCTTTGCTTGTATGTCGATGATATTCTTCTAGCTACAAATGACATGGAGTGGTTGAAAATCACTTGATAATGGCTAACCCATCGATACTCCTATTGACAAGAATCAGAAGTTGAGCCTCAAAAAGTGCCCACAAACTGATGATGAAAAAGGGAAGATGAAGAGAGTTCCTTACTCCAGTGCAGTTGAAAGTCTAATGTATGCTAATGTTTGCACACGTCCAGATATTTTATTTGCTGCGGGGCTTGTTAGCAGATATCAGAGTAACCCTGGTCAAGGTCATTGGCAGGCCGTGAAGCGGATACTTCGGTATTTGAAAGGCACAAAAGACCTGACTCTTTGCTATCAAGGATGTGGTAAACTTAAAGTTCAAGGTTATTCTAATGTTGATCATGCAGGTGATCTTGATTCTCGCTCATCGACAAAAGACCTGACTCTTTGCTATCAGGGATGTGGTAAACTTAAAGTTCAAGGTTATTCTAATGCTGATCATGCAGGTGATCTTGATTCTCGCTCATCGACATAGAAGCAGAGAATAATAAAACTCTTGTCCCGCCACTTCATATATATACAATGGTCTTCTTCAATCATAGTGAAATCAAAAGATTTTATGGCATTGTGAAATTTGAAGTACCATTGCCTCGAACATTGCTTCAGCCCATATATAGATTTCTTGAGCTTGCATATTTTATGTTCCTGTCCCTTAAATTCATATCCAGATGGCTGCAACATATAAATTTCTTCGTCAAGATCTCCATTTAGAAAAGCTGCCTTCACATCCATATGATATAATTACAAGTCCAGGCTTGCAGTTATGGCTAAAATAATTCGTATTGATGTGAATCTAGCAACTAGTGAAAATGTTTCTTGATACGATTAAGGAATCTACATGATACAAGAACCGACAATATTTTATTTTTCCAGTATCACGGCGTGCAAGAGAAGTTGTATGCGCTGTAGACCACTTACCTACTGCGATAGAGTCCTATTTCTATCGTTATGTGAGCAAAGCCAATCCCGTAGGTGACTCTAGTGCCCTTATGTACTCTTCACTGTGTTAAGAAGCTGAGTCGGGTGACGCTACTTTGGTGTGCAATGTTAAAGCCATGAGATTATACGGCTGGGTCACATGCACAGCTGGGAAAACGGCCAGGTCGAAGCTAACGAGCATATGTGCGAGGGGAAGACTTCTTAATGACTACACCTTGACGCTGAGGTCATTTTTGTATGCAGTTTGATGACTTATCCTCCCCGGGGATCATGTTTTCAATGAGATTTTATTGATATTATATATATTATTATTTTCTTATTAAAAAAAAAATTTGAAAATGGATAAGTTTGTGAAATGTTTTTCTGATAAGTACAGAAGTGCATACATGAGTCGAGTGAGATCGTAGTGCTCTAATAGGACTAGGGCAGTCTTACTCTGGTGTGTGTCATGCGAGTCTAGGGCAGGCTAATTGAGGATGGAAAGTTACGCGCTGGTCAGATGGAGACTTGGTGCGTTATCTACCTTTAGATTATATGTGAATTCCCATTGGTCTCACCCCTCAGGTCTGTTATAGTGTGCATTTATTACTCGAGATGGAGATGGAAAAGACTAATCCCATATATCAGTGAAGTCTGAGTGGGAGATGTTAAGAAAGGATTTGAATCCAGCCTTCCCTGGTATTATTGCTTTTACCAGGGGGCATTTTGACATTTTCCATTATGGATAAGTATCACATCACCACCTCAAGCAACCAACCTTGTTATTCCTTTTGATTGACAAAAACTGACTTTATGTGCGAATGCATGAATAACCCAGTGAATTAATCAATTCATCATGGCCTCAAACAGTTGCATGCATAGTTTCTCCACTCCATTAAAGACCCCATCTCCATTTTGAGTAGTATTTAAAATGGCTTTCCATCTTTAGCCTAAGATCTTGAGGGGTGGATGTAGTTATTAGTCTCTCGTTTAGTAGAAACTAACTAACTGGGATTTTCACTTTTATCCACCTTAATTGAGTGGTCATTTTGGACGTGAATTCAACTCCGGTTCGTGATTGACGCTTCCGCAGCGGTACATGTTTCTAATTATTATTCCCAACATGGCTGGCATCACACTAATGTTCCCCTTACTTTTTGAGTGCAGGAATCGCATCTAGCTAGGTTCTGATCCAGCAAAGAGGCTTTACCCGCTTCAGTTTAGCGCCGTTTGTGGGAAACACGAATGAAAATCGTGATTCTATGTCTGTCAACAATACCAACAATCAAGAAGTCAGGGATGGCCTACTAAACCCACAAGCTAATGGGGGAAGCCTCCCTATAGCTAATCCATGACTCACCTGTGAATTACATGCAGTTGGAGGGGGCAGTACAACGAATTCTAGTCGTCCCACAACAGAACCAGACCCAGCAGAATGGTGGAAATGGTTAGGTTCAAATTCCTCTACAGCCTAACAGTCAACTGTTCGCATCAGGGCAACTGGATCAAATGAGAGCGCATCTTCCTCTAATAGAAGAGGGCGTTGTTGCCGCCAGCATTCCAGATCACCCCGGGCTTCACGATGAAACCTGGTCGAGCGAAATCGCAAATGTTCCCCATGCCGGGAATGATCAGTTCGGCGCGAAGCATCACACAACACCAGGATGATCCTCAACCTCACCAAGAGCCCTCTCAGCAGGTTGGGGGCGCTGGAGACTTACCTCAGCAGACTCTTAGGTCCGAAGTACGGCGGGCCAAGGATTAGGGAATGGTAGAACACGCCTTGCGCATATTTGCCTCCTCGTTTCACAACACCATACTTCGAGAATGACTTAACACAACACCAGGATGATCCTCAACCTCACCAAGAGCCCTCTCAGCAGGTTGGGGGCGCGGGAGACTTACCTCAGCAGACTGTCAGGTCCGAAGTACGGTGGGCCAAGGATTAGGGAATGGTAGAACACGCCTTGCGCATAATTGCTTCTCCGTTTCACAACACCATACTTCGAGAATGACTTCCTCGAAAGTTCGTTCAACCAAAGTTCAAGCTTTACAATGGCACCACCGATCCGTACGACCATATCTTGGCATTCCAGCACTCGATGGCACTTTACGAGCAACAAGACAGATTGATGTGCAGCTCTTCCCCTCTAGCCTTGAGGAAGTGGCACTAACCTCGTTCCATTTGCTCCCCCTAGCTTCGATCCGAACTTTTGAAGAGCTAGGTATCATGTTCGCTAAGCACTTCGTCTACAACAAGAGGCGGAAAAAGGACCTAGGGGACCTAATGAAGATCCAAATACAGTAGGGTGATCGTACAATACATTGATAATTTCCGTCTCCTAAAATTCGAAGTGGAGGATCGCAATGAGAACATGCAATCATGGCCTTTCGTAACGGCTTACCAGCCAGAAATGGCCTCAAGGAGTCGCTTATCAAGCGCACTCTCTCTGACCTCCAGGATCTCATGGGGTGTGCTGAAAAGTACGCCAATGTGGAAGAGAAGTAAAACATCCTCAAGCACGCGGTGATTGCAGTAGGACCGTCACCAACATCCATGGTCACCATTGCACCAACCAATTGCCCGTTGGACACACAATCCAAGGATCGACATGGTGAGAAGGATAAGAAGCCTAGCACCTTTGCCAATGAGGTGCACGAGATCCATATTTCAAGATTCCACCATCCCGGAAAGTGCCTAAAATCCAAGGGCAGTAGTTCTTCGAGTGGCTCACGACAATGCGGGGTGATGAGTGAAAGCGAGATCAGAGCCTCCGGTGCGACTATAACAAGAGCGTCGGGCACACCACCGACAAATGTCGAACCCTTCGGATTTTCCTAGAGGAACAAGTCCAAAAGGGTTAGCCGAAGGAATACATCTCTCATGACAAGGCCCCAACCACAAAAGAGCAACATGTAACTAACGTTAACCACACGACTTCGACTGGGGTTATTGGCGTCATCTTCGACGGTGAACCTTACTTCACTGACCTGAAGAAGTTTCAGAAGGACTCAAAAAAGATTAACTTCCCATGAGGTGATGCAAGTCGACCAGGAGCCGAAGAATCCATGACCTTGACTTGATGACCAAGGCGTTATCTTATTTTCCGATGAAGACTTGGAAGGATTTTTCAAGCACCCCATTTTGATGCCCCCATGATTACTCTGTGCATCTCCAATTTTGATGTGAAGAGCATCTTGGTCGACACCGACGGCTGACATTATGTCCATGTAGCTATTCTTTCAAATGGGCCTGAAGGTGACTGTTCTTGCTCCAGCCAAGGATCTTCTGGCTGCGTTCAATGGCACCTGGGTGGTCCCAGCCAGGTGCATCACTCTGCCGGTGCGCGTTGATAACCAAACCCCAATGACAGGGTTCACGATCATAGATCTCCGGTCTTCCTATAATGCCATTATAGGGAGAACTTGGCTTGCGGCGACGAAAGCAATACCTTCAACTTACAACTAATGGCTTTGTTTCCCCACTGTCGAGGGGGTAATGGAGATCAAAAGTGATCAAGTCATCATGAGACATGATGGCGGCCCTTGCAAGAAATGCACCTGTCCCTGAGGAATTGCGTCAGGAGGGGAAGTATGTCTTGGATTTATCAAGGACTGTGTCTCGGATTCATGGGGGATATGTATCAGATTCATGGTCTCAGATTTATGGCGGCGTATGTCTCTGATTCAATGGGGTTAGGTCTTGAATTCGTTGGGGGAGTATGTCTCAGATTCATGGGTATATCTCGGATTCATTGGCGGGTGTCTCAAATTCATGGGGAGAGTATGTTAGGTTTCATGGGAGACTGTCTCCCATTCATGAGGGAGTATGTCTCGGATTCAAGAGTAGAATATGGTCTCAGAATCATAGGGATTTATGTCTCGAATTCATGGGTGGCTATGTCTCCGATTCATGGTGGGGCATGTCTCAGATTAATAGAGTATGACTAGAATTTATGGTATGTATCAGAATCATGGAGAGCAAGTCTCGAATTCATGTGGTGGTTATGTCCCCGATTGATGGGGGGTATGTATCAGATTCATGGTACAGTATGTGGAAATATATCTTGGATTCATAGGGAAAGGGGGGCTCGGGTTCATACCCTTGAATTCGAGACATATCCCACATGAATTTAAAACCATACCCCCCCCCCCTGAATCCGGGACATACCACCCAATGAATCTGAGACACACCCCCGCATGAATCCGGATTCATGAGGGGTATGTTTCAGTTTCATGGGGGGTATGTCTCGGATTTATGGGAAGTATGTCTCGGATTCACGTGGGAACACGTTCTCGCAGTCAAGGTCTCGTATTCAAGGGGGGGTATGACTCGGATTCATGATAGTGTATGTTTCAGATTCATAAGGGAATATGTCTCAGATTCATGGCATTAATGGGGGAGTATGGTCTCATATTCATTGAATTTCACGGATTCATGGTATAGTCTCAGATTCATGGGGGAGTATGTCTTGAATTCATGTGGAAGAAAGACTCGAAATCATGGGGGGAGTATGGCCTCGAATTCAGGTGAGGAGTATGTCTCGGATTCATGGGAGGTTATGTCTCGGATTCCTGTGGGTATGTCACTGGTTTATGGGGGATATGTCTAGGATTCATGAGGGGTATGTCACGGATTCATTGGGGGTGTGGTCTCGAATTCATGAGGGAGTAGTGCTAAGATTCATGGAGGGAATCTCAGATTGTGGGGGGTATCTCTCGGACTCATGGGTGGGTATGTCTTGGATTCAGCGACATATCTCAGATTCTTGGGGGGAGTATGTCTTAGATTCGGGGGGAAGGTCTTGTATTCATGGGAGAGTATGTCTCGAATATCTGGTCGTAGATTCATGGGGTAGTATGGTCTCAGATTCATGGGTGGAGTATGACGAAGTACGTCTCCGATTCAAGGGGGTTACGTTTCACAATTGTTGGGGGAGTATGTCTCAGATTCATGGGTATGTCTCTGATGGATTCATGGGTTATGTCTCTCATGGATTCATGTGTCACGCCCCGGGCGTCCCCGAGACGCGGCAAGTGTATATAAAATATCAGAATCCACACAGGAGGTCAATAATATATCATACACAAGCAACCAGAATGACACACAGACAACAAAAGCAGGGCTGACATGATATATACACCAAATGCGGAAGCTAAATACTGAATCTGTAATCAAAACACACTACAAACTCCATACATAATCACATGTCCTGTGAGAGCCAATATACATACAAAGACATCCAAATACAACACAAACACGTGCCCAAGCACGGAAAATAATACATACTGGCACAAGGGATGCTGATAGCCTCTGATACTCGCGGGACGTGGCGCTACTCCGCTACTGATGAAGTCCTCTCGGGGAGCTCCTCCTCCAGATCCGACTCAGATGACACTGGAGAAAAATATTATGCGAGGGGTGAGCCACACGCTCAGTGAACGGCACAACCCATGCATCACAGACAATATTGACCACAACCAGATAATTCTTAACATCCACAACCACATTACCATAGCCACAAATAACAACAATTCCTCAAACCAGTGGGTCGCTAACGCCAACCCACTACACCCTCACCCTCACCCTCAATGGGTGACCAAGGATATTGGGACTAATCAAAATCCAATCACAAAGCCAGCGGGTCGCTTCCGCCAACCCGCTACACCCTCACCCTCACCCCTCAAGGGGTGACCAAGGATATTGGGACTAACTACACCAATCCAGCAGGTCGCTATCGCCACCCTACTACACCCTCACCCTCACCCCTCAACAGGAGTGACATAGGATATTGGGACTGACAATCATCCATAGACAAATCTAGCGGGTCGCTCATCGCCAACCCACTACACCCTCACCCTCACCCTACAACGGGTGACATAGGCTCTTGGGACTGACTAGGCTGTTGGTCACCCTTGGTCCACCGATAGTCTCTCCCCACTCCGTAGGTCGTTTGGCCACTCCCATGTTCAGCACAGTCCTTCTACCAAATCAGGAGGCGCCTACTACTGGGAGCCCCTGCACGGGACAACCTGTCTAACGCTGAGGTAGTCTCTACACGGATCCAACGAAGGGAACAGAACAGCCTATCCATCGCATATGATCCACTAGGATCCGCAGACAGCACATCATAACAACACTAATGTTCTGAATTCCTCAGAACCCACCAGGGCGCATAACTACGATGCGGGGAACATGCATAAGGTTATAACAAGGGTGGAATATCATTGGGGGAAAGAAACTCGGGAGGGCAGCGTGAGTTCCCGTTATAGGACACCCCGACAACCAAACAAGGAACACGGTGTACCCTAACCCGGGTCTCACCGCTGTCCTCGCATGGCCCCTCCCCTATAATATTCACTATAACATGCAATTTATCAAATACTAACATTTAATTTAATAAATAAACTACTAGGGCACATGCATCGGTCGGGCTTCCTAGCATGGAAACAGGGAACATGGTGCACGGCTCATACACATATCCTAAGGGTGCAAGTTCCTAACATGCAAAGTCTAGGGTAACATGCATTCTACAATTAAATCATGCTCGCATGATATACAAATTACAACATGCCAATATTCATCCATGGTGCCCCAGGAGAGGTCGGTATACGCCCAAGGGTGTATAACGCCTCCCTACTGGGTTGGATTATCCCACTCACAGAAGATCGGGTCGTCGCACGACCGTCCGTCAAGATCTGCAAGACAGGCATTTATACGGTGAGTAAAATCCACAAATACCCCAAAATAGCAAAAAATACCTTAAACTACTCCAAAAATACCCCATACTCGGGCAAACGTACATACGGCACGTACGCACGTTAGCCCGAGCACTCCGGCTCACTCCCGCACCACCGGCAACCACCCGCACGGCCACCCGACCCCTCGGGTGCGCCGCCGCGCCTCAGCCCGCGCGCCCAGGCGCCGCCGGGCCCCTGCCCGCCGCCGTGGACCCGCAGCCGAGCCACCCGGTGCACCGCGCCCACTGCGCCCCGCCGCAGCAACCCGCGCGCACCCCCGCGCTCCCCGCGCACACCACACGAGCACGCCGCACGCCCCGCGCGCACCTCGCGCGCACCGCCAGCTCCGCCCCGCGCGCACTCCGCGTGCACCACCAGCTCCCACACCGCGCGCACGCCTGCCTCTGCCCGCGCCCCGCGCGCACACCCCACAGCGGTGCCCAGCGCCGAGCGCCCCAGCGCCCAGCACCCTCCGCCAGCACCCGGTACCCGCGACCCAACGCCCAGCGCTCTGCGCCCAGCACCCGGGACCCTCACCCAGCGCCCACGCGCACGCACGCGCAACACGCGCCCAGCACGCCTGCCAGCCTTCCCACGGTGCTGCCCGCGTTGCCTGCCTGCGCGCGTCGCCGAGTGGCCCGAGCACCGCTCGCCTGCACGCCCAGGGCACTGCCCGCCTGATGCCCGAGCGCCCCTGCCCTGCTCGCCTGCGCGCCCAGCCTGCCAGCCCGGCCTGCCAGCGCGCACAGCCACTGCCCGCAGCCAGCCTGCACCGCACACTTCCCTCTGCAACCTCCGAGCGCACGCCCGTGCGCGCACCCGCGCGCCCAGCAAACTGGTGCACCTGCTCCCAGCCTGCCCGAGCTAACCCTGCCAGCCTGCCCAGCGCGCACGCCCAGCCCTGCTGGCCTCCAGCGCCAGCCGAGCGCCCGCACGCCCAGCCCTGCTGGCTCCCAGCACCCCCCGAGCGCACGCACGCGTGCACGCCCGCGCGCACGCACGCGTGCACGCCCGCGCGCACGCGCCAGCCACTGCGCCTGCACCACCCTGCGCTGCTGCCCTGCCCGAGACAGCAGCCTGCCAGCCCGAGCTGCAAGCCTGCCAGCCCGAGCTCCTCTTCCACCCACCTCCGACCACCACCACAGCCTCCGACCGCCCCCCACAGCCCTCCGACGGTCACCCACCGCCGCCAACCTCCACCCAACCCCATTTCCACCCTCCTAACATACATCTATGCAAGAAAGAGAGGAAAAAGAGGCTTACCAAGGGGAGGAAGGGAAATCCGGTTGCTCTCCACGCATCGAAACCTCTCCCAAAAGGTTTCCAACGCCCGGATCTACCTCCACCACCGAGATGGCTCAAATCAGGGACAAAGAGAGGGCGGACGGACGGGCAAAACTCGCCGGAATTGGGATTTGAAACCACCGGGGTGTAGATCGGGACCCGATCTACACTTCCTAGGTTTTAACTTTTAAGCTTTGAGGGGTCTAAGGGCCTCAAATGGAAGAAAAACGGAGGAGAGGAGAGAGAGGGCTCAAGGTAGGGGATGATGAATAGTGCCAGGATATTTTTAGCTCCCACTTATATAGCGAGCGACTTAAAATACCCGGATACGCCTCGGAACTGCGAAATTTTGGAAACGTTACCGGAATTCAACGAAATTTTTGTGAGAGGCCTAAAACGGCACCAGGACACCAAATATGCAGTTAGATTTCCAATCGGAGTCCTCTAACTCAGGACGATAGCTAACAGTCCAAAAATTAGTGGTTCTGATCAAAAACCGAGAAAAAAAAAACGAAAAACTGCTAGAACGCTCCAACGGTTACCAGCAGGCTAAAAGTGACACATATATAACATCATGGGTATGTCTCAGATTCATAGGCGGGGTATGTCTCAGATTCATGGGGGTGGTATTTTAGGATTCGTGGGGGTGTATGTCTCGGATTCAAGGTCATATTCAATAGGGAAGTATTATCCCCCATTCATGAGGGAGTATGAACTCGGATCCGTGGTATGATTTTGGATTCGTGGGGGAGTTTGTCTCGGATTCATTGTATGGTCTTGGATTCGTGGTGGAGTATGTCTCGGATTCAATGGGGAGAGTATGGTCTTAGATTCATGGGGGTTATGTCTGGAATTCATGGGTTGATAAAGAAAATTGAAAGACCTGCGGATATCGGAAAAACAACAATTATGGTTAACCAAGGAAAATAACTCGTTGTAAAGACAAGATACACTTTGACCAGAAAACCCGTACTCGATATATTCCAAGTACGGGTTTTTGTCGGTAAAGAGGAATCAAATTGATTCGAGTGGAGTTTTATGTAAAGTATCAATAAGGTAGACCCATGCTGCGAGTTGTCTCATTCCCTAAATAAACCCGGACACTCAAGAAGTCTGTTGGACAGGCGGATTCGCATCTCTTACAACCTACACAGTCCTCTGTTCTTGGCGCAGAAGCAATTTGCTTAGCTTTACATCCGTCCCAAGGTATCATTTCCAATACATCTGTAGGACAGGCTCGTACACATTGAGTACACCCTATACATGTATCATAAATCTTTACTGAATGTGACATTGTACCTAGAAATTTTTAACGTCATATATTTTCGATCTGGTAAAATTTGTGGTAAATAAATCATATATTTTAGACACCAGACGAATCAGTGGTTTACCAGAATTTTTTTGAATCAATCTATTTCTGGATCTGTTCATGAAAGAGGACCAAGAAACCTTGATTTATTACGTTTTAACAAACAAGATCATATGAGTTCGTACATGGTATGTGTTATATTTGTGTCACTTTTTAGCCTTCTGGTAACCACTGGAGCATTCTGGCAGTTTTTCAGCTTTTTCGTTTTTCGATCGGAACCGCTAAAATTTTATACTGTTAGCTATCATCCTGAGTTTGAGGACTCCGATTGAAAATCTAACTGCATATTATGTGTTCTGGTGTCATTTCGAGCCACTTACAAAAATTTCATCGAATTCCGGTAACGTTTCAGAATTTCGCAGTTCTGAAGCGTATCTGGGTTTTGACTGAGAGAGAAGTCATTGGGAGACTTGACTTGGTCAAGGTTGACCTTTGACTTGGTCAAAAGGTTTTGGATTTTAGTTTGGTTGGGTTGACTAGGGTCAAATCCCACCTAAACCTAATCTAACCTAGCTTAACCTAATCTAATTTCAAGTGGTGAGTGTGTGAGTGAGTGGGTGTGTGTGTGTGTGGGGACTTAAATAAATCCCACGCCTAGGATTTGTGCCCCCCACTATTCATCATTTTCTCCAAAAATCCCTCTCTCTCCCCTCTCTTTAAAACCTCCATATGACCTAGCTAGAGGTGTTGGATTGAGAAGCCATAGAAGGAGAAAAGATAGGTGAGGACCCGATCTATCCATCCTATGGTCTTGGATCTTCATTTCCTTTTGTTTTTCCTCCTCTTATGGACCCTCTTCTCCTCTGTTTTCAGCCCCTCTTAGGCTGAGTTGGGAGCTTGGTGGTGGTGGTCTTGGTGGTGGTGTTTCGGTGCGCGAAAAGCACCCGATCTCCTTCCCTTCCTTTCCTCTCCTTTGGGTGAGTTTCTTTCCTTCCTTTCCTTGTTTAGATGCTTGATTAGGAGGTGTTTTTGGGTATGCATGGCTTTCATGGTGGTTGTGGTGGTTGTCGGTGGCTGTTGGTGGCGGTTGGGGTGGTAGAGCCGGCTCGGGCAGTGCGGGCTCATCGGGCCTGCGCGCGCGGGCAGGCAGGCAGACAGCGCAGGCTGGCAGGCGCTGGGCAGGCGCACTGTCGGGCGAGCTGGCAGGGCACGCGCGCGTGCGCGCGGGCGTGCGCGCGGGTGCTGCGCAGGGGGCGCAGTACGCGGGTGGTGTGCGGGTGCTGCGCGCTGGGCGTCGTGCGGGGGCGCGCGTGCGAAGCACTGTGCAGAGGCGCAGTGCGTGCTGTGCGCGCGGGGCCGCGTGCGGGTGCTGCGCGCTGGGCGCCGTGCGGGGGCGTGCGTGCGGAGCGCTGCGCAGAGGCGCAGTGCGTGCTGTGCGCGTGGTGAGGCGAGCGGGCTTGCGTGCAGGGGTGCGCGCGAGGTGCTGCGCTGGGGCGCAGTGCGCGCGGGTCACCCGGGGGCTGGACGCGAGGTGCGCGCAGGCACGCGCGAGCGTGCGGGCGGCGTGCGACGGGTCTGGGCGTGCGGGTAGGGGGCTCGGTAGTGCGTCTGGGCGCGCGGGCTGGGGGGCGGCTGTGCTCCGGGGGCGGGTGGCCATGCGTATGGCTGCCCGGGGGTTCGGAGTGAGTCGGGGTGCTCGGACTCGCGTGCGTGCGGGCCGTATGTACCCTTGTTCGAGTGTTGGGTATTTTTAGTGTATTTTTTGTATGTATTTGTGTATTTTACTCACCGTGTTTAATACCCTGTCTTACAGATCTTGACGGATGGTCACGCATCGACCCGAGTATTGGTGAGTGGGACAATCCAACCCAGTAGGGAGGCGCTATATGCACTTGGGCGTATACCGTCCTCCCCTGGGGCACCATAGTTTAATATTAACTTGTATAATATGTAATCTATGCAAGCATGATTAATATGTAGTATGCATGCCACCCTAGACCTTGTATGTTAGGGACTTGCACCCTTAGGATATGTGTAAGAGCCATGCATCCTGACACATGTTTCATGCTAGGAAAGCCTCGACCTATGCATGTGTCCTATTAGTTTAATTTATTAAATTAAATGCGAACTTATGGTATTTTTGCATGCCTTAGTAAGTATTACAACCTGGTGGTTATTATATATGTTCCCTGCATCTTAGTTATGCGCCCTGGAGGAATTCTGAAGAATTCATGACATTAGTAGAGTCTCCCTTCTCTGGATTAAGGGGCCTTGCGAAGTCAGCGTTGAGACCCGGGCTAGGGTACTCCGTGTTCCTTGTTTGGTTGTCGGGATATCCTATATCGGGACCTCATGGTGCCCTCCCAAGGTTTCTTTTTCCAGTTAAGGGAATACCGCGGATCCAAGTGGATCGTATACGTGTGGATAGGCTGTTTCTGTTCCCTTCATTGGATCCGTATAGAGACTGCCCCAGCGTTAGACAGGCCTTCCTGACAGAGGGCTCCCATCAGTAGGCACCTCCTGATTTGGGTTCGGACTGTGCTGAATTGTGGGAGTAGACTAGGCGGCCTACGGAGTGGAGGAGAGACTATCGGTGGACCAAGGGTGATTAACAGCCTAGTCAGTCCCAATATCCTGTCACCCATTGGAGGGTGAGGGTGAGGGTGTGGTGGGTCAGCGATGTTGCGACCCACTGGATTGTGTAGTTCCTGCCACTTTGAGGCTTTGAATAATTATTTGTGGTTAATATAAATCGTGATGCGTGGGTTGTGCTATTCACTGAGCGTGTGGCTCACCCCTCGCATATATTTTTCTCCAGTGTTATCTGAGTCGGATCAGCAGGAGGAGCTCCCCGAGGGACTTCAGCAGTAGCGGAGCAGCGCCACATTCCCGCGAGTGTTAGAGGCTATCAGCATCCCTTTTTGATTGTATGTATTGTATTATGTGCTTGGGCACACGTTTGTATTATATTTGGATGTCGTTATATATATTGGCTCTCACAGGACAGTTGATTATGTATCGAGTCTGTAATGTGTTTTTGAATTACAGACTCAGTCTTTTAGCTTCCGCTATTTATGTATATATCATGTCAGCCCTGCTTTTGTCTGTATTGTTATTGTTGATGTTGTTTAGGGTATATTATTGACCTTCTGTTTAGACTGCTGATATCGTATATACACTTGTCGCATCCCAGGGACGGCCGCCTCCCGGGGACGGCCGCCCTGGGGCATGACAGTATGTATCGGATTCTTGGTGTGTATCAGAATAATGGAGGAATTTGTCTCGGATTCATGTGGGGGTATGTTTCTGACTTATAGGGGGATGTGTCGGATTCATCGATAGGTATGTCTCGGATTCAGGGGGGGGGGGTGTATGGTCTCAGATTCATGAGAGTGTCTCTTGAATTCATAGTGGAGTATATCTCGGATTCATAATAAGGTACCTCGCAGATTTATGGTAGAATATGTCTTGGATTCATGAGGGGAATATGGATTCAAATTGAAGGACTTATGTCTTAGATTCAAGAGGGGTATGTCTGAAATTTGTGGGGGGAGTATGTCTCAGATTAATGGAGGAGTATGTCTCGGATTCATGGCGGGGTATATATCGGTTTCTTGGTTTCAGATTTATGGCGGAGTACGTCTCCAATTCAAGGGGGCATGTCTCGGATTGATTGGGGAAGTATGTCTTAGATTCATGGGTATGTCACGAATTCACAGGTATGTAAAAGATTTATGGGGGGTATGTTTACGATGGATTCATGGACCGGTATGTCTCAAATTCATGGAGGGGGTATTTCTAGGATTCATGGGGGAATATGTCTCCCATTCATGAGGGATTATGATCTTATATTCATGGTATGGTCTTGGATTCATTGGAGAGAATGTGTCAGATTCAAGGGATGAGTATGGTCTCGGATTCATGGATGTTTATGTCTCGGATTGATGGTAGGGTACGTCTCAGATTAATGGGGGAGTATATCTAAGATTCACGGGTGTATGTCTCTGACTCATGAGCGGTTAGGACTGGTATTCATGGAGAGTATGTGTCAGATTCATTGATCAGTACGTTGCGAATTCACGGCGGGAGCATGATCTCGGACTTATAGGGGAGTATATCTCGAATTTATGAGTGGAGTATGGATTGAAATTGAAGGAGTAATATGTCTCAGATGCATTGGGGGTATGTCTAGAATTCGTGAGGGGGGTATGTCTCAGATTAATGGGGAACTCATTCATGGATTAATAAGGGGCATGTATCGTATGTCTTGGGAATGTCACGGATTCATGGGGGGGAGTATGTCTAAGATTCATGGGGAAGTATGTCTTGGATTCATTGGGGGGCATATGTCTCACATCTATGAGGGAATATGATCTCGGATTCATGATATGACATTAGATTCATAGGGTAGTATGCCTCGAATTCAAGGGGGGAGTATGTCTAGGATTCATGGGGGTTATGTCTCTAATATATGGGTGGCTATGTCTGGGATTCATGGTGCGGTATGTCATGGAATAATGGAGGAGTATGTCGAGGATTCAGGGGGCAGTATGGTCAGGGATTCATTATATGTAGCGAAATCATGGAGGATTTATGTGTTGGATTCATCGATCTCGGATTTATGTGGGGTATATCTCCAATTCATGGGGGTTATATCTTGGATTCATGGGGTTTATGTGTTGGATTCATCAATCGGTATGTCTCGAATTCATGGTGGTTTTTTTCGGACTCATGGGTGGTATGTCTCATATTCACGTGGGGATACGGTCTCGGATTCATGAGATAGTATGTCTTGGATTCATAGGGGAGTAGATTCATGATAGGGTACCTCGCAGATTCTTGAGGGGAGTAAGGATTCAAATTGAAGGAGTAATTTGTCATAGATTCATGGGGGTATGTCTAGAAATCATGGGAGGATACATCTCAAGTTAATGGGGGAGTGTGTCTCGGATTCATGTGGGGGGGGGGGGGGGGTATGTATCGGATTCATGGTCTCGGATTTATGGCGGAGTACTCCAATTCAAGGGGTTATGTCTCGGATTCATTAGGAGAGTATCTCTCACATTCATGGGGAGAGTATGTCTCAGATTCATGGTATGTCTTAGATTCATGGGAGGGAATGGATTAATGGGTATGTCTCAGATTCATAGGTGGTTATGTCTTGGATTCATGGGGGGAGTATATCTCAAATTCATGATCGTATTTATGGGTATGTCTCTTATTCATGAGGGAGTATGATCTCGGATTCATGGCATTTCTCAGATTCATGGTATGGTCTTGGATTCATGGGGGAGTATGTCTCGGATTCAAGGGGTAGTATGGTCTCAGATTTATTGCAGTTATGTCTCGGATTCATGGGTGGTATGTCTCAGATTCATGGTGGGGAACATCTCGGATTCATGGGTGGTAATGTCTCGGATTCATGGTGGGGTACGTCTCGGATTCATGGGGGGCCATGGTCAGGGATTCATGGAATATATCGAAATCGTGGTGTATGTATCGGATTCATGTGGGGGTATATCTTGGATTCATCGGTCGATATCTCATATTCAGGAGGGAGTATTGCTAAGATTGATGGGGGTATCTCTCATATTCATGGGTGGATATGTCTCAGATTCATGAAGGAATATGATCTCGAATTCCTGGTCTCGGATTCATGGAGGAGTATGTTTCGGATTCATGAGTGGAGTATGTCTCATATTCGTGGGAGGGGGGGGGGGAAGTCTCGTATTCATAAGCGAGTATGTCTCAAATGTATAATCGAGGATTCATGGGGGAGCATGTCTCGGATTAATGGGGGTTATGTCTTGCATACTTGGGTATGTCTTGGATTCATGGGAGAGTGTCGCGCATTCATACTCTCTTATTCATAGGGGAGAATGGTCTCGGATTCATGGGGGATGATGTCTTAAATTCATGAGAGAGTATGTCATGAATTCATGATAGGGTATGTCACACATTCATGAGGGGAGTATGGTCTCAAATTCAAGGAGTATTATGTCTCAGATTAATGAGGAGTATGTCTAGAATTCATTTTGAGGGGGAGGGGGGGGGTATGCCTCAGATTAGTGGGGGAATGTCTCTCGGACACATGGTCTTGGATTTATGGCAGAGTACGTCTCCGATTCAAGGGGGTTGTCCCAAATTTGTGGGGGAGTGTATTAGATTCATGGGTATGTCACGGATTTATCAGTACGTCTTAGATTCATGGGGGGTACATCTCAGATTCATGGGCCAGTATGTCTCAAATTCATGGGAGAGTACGTCTCGGATTCCTGATCATATTCGTTAGGGAAGTATGTCTCCCATTCATGGGGGAGTATGATCTCGGATTCATTGCATTTCTTCTATTCATGGGGGGGGGGGGGTATGTCTCCCATTCATGAGGGAGTATGATCTTGGATTCATGGCATTTCTCGTATTCACGATATGGTCTTGATTCATTGGGGAGTATGTCTCGGATTCAAGGGATGAGTATGGTCTCGAATTCATGGGGGTTATGTCTCAGATTCATTGGTGGCTATGTCTCCCATTAATGAGGGAGTATGATGTTGGATTCGTGGCATTTCTCGGATTTAAGGATGGTCTGGGATTTATTGGGGAGTATGTCACAGAGTCATACGGGGTTATGTCTCTGATTCATGAAAGGTATGTGTCGGATTCATAAGGGGGTATGTCTTGGATTCATGAAAGGTATGTGTCAGATTCATGGGGGTTGTCCAAGATTCATGTGGGAGTATGGCCTCCGATGCATGGGGGAGTATGTCTTGGATTCATGATAGGGTACCTCGTAGATTGATGGTAGGATATGTCTCGGATTCATGAGGGGAATATGGATTCAAATTAAGGAGTACTATGTCTTAGATTCATAGGGGGAATATCTAGAATTCGTGGGGGGAGTATGTCTTACATTAATGGGGGAGTTATTCTTGGAATCAGATTCATGGTCCCGGATTTATAGCGGAGTACATCTCCGATTCAAGGGGGTTATGTCTCGGATTCGTTGGGGGAGTATGTCTCAAATTCATGGGGCAATATGTCTTGAATTCATGCGGAGGTATGTCTCAGATTCATAGGGGAATACTTCTAGGATTCATAGGGGAGTATGTTTCATATTCATGGGAGGAGTATGTCTCCCATTCATAAAGGAGTATGATGTCGGATTCATGGCATTTCTCGGGTTCATGGTATGGTCTTGGATTCCTGGGAGTATGTCTCGGATTAAAGGGGGGAGTATGGTCTCGAATTCATGTGGTTATGTCATGGATTCATAGGGAGTGTGTCTCAGATTCATGGGGAGTATGGTTAGGGATTCATGGTATGTCTCGAATTCGTATAAGAGTATGTCTCCGATTCATAGTGGGATATCTTGTATTTATGTGGGGTTATGTCTCCTATTAATGAGTATGTCTCGGACTCCTGTGAGAGTATGTCTTGGATTCATTGGGGGGGGGGGGGGGTCTCGGGTTTGTACCCATGAATCTGAGACATATCCCACATGAATCAAAGACCATACTCTCCACATGAATCCGTGACATTACCCCCATGAATCCGTGACATACCCCCTCATGAATCCGGATTCATGAGGGGTATGTCTCGATTTCATGGGGGTATGTCTCGGATTCATAGGGAAGTATGTCTCGGATTCATAGACGGATATGCCTTAGATTCATGGGGGGAGTATTTCAATGATTCATGGAGGAGTATGTCTTGGATTCATGTTCGAATTGAGTATTGTTTGTCTCCCATTCACACAGGAGTATGATCTCATATTCATGGTATGGTCTTAGATTCATGGGAGAGTATGTATCAGATTCAAGGGGGGGTATGGTCTCCGATTCATTGGGGTTATGTCTCGGATTCATGAAGGAGTATAGTCAGGGATTCAAGGTATGTATCGGAATAATGGAGGAGCATGTCTCGGATTCATGTGGGGATATGTCTCCGATTCATGGGGGTTATGTCTTTGATACATGGAAGATATGTATCAAATTCATCGATCAGTATGTGTCGGATTCATTGGTCGGTATGTTTCGGATTCATGGAAGAGTAATACTAAAATTTATGGGGAGGAGTCTCAGATTGATGGGGGTATCTCACGGATTCATGGGTGGGTATGTCTCGGATTCATGAGGGAGTATAGTCTCGGATTCGTGGGGGAGTATAGTCTCGGATTCATGGGTGGAGTATGTCTCATATTCGGGGGTGGAGGGGGAGGTCTAGTATTCATAAGAGAGTATGTCTCAGATATACAGTGGAGATTCGTGGGGGAGTAAGTCTCGGATTAATGGAGGTGATGTCTCACATATACTTGGAGGTCATGTCTCGAATTCATGGGAAATATGTCTCGAATTCATGGATATGTCAAAGATTCATGGTGGTATGTGTTGGATGCATGGGGGAGTGTCGCACATTCATAGTCTCTTATTTATTGGGGAGAATGATCTCGGATTCATGTGGGAGTATGCCACGAATTCATGATAGGGTACGTCGCAGATTTATGGTAGGATATGCCTCGGATTCACGAGGGGAGTATGGTGTCAAATTCAAGGAGTATTATGTCTTAGATTAATGAAAGGCATGTCTAGAATTCGTGGAGGGAATATGTCTCGAATTAGTGGTGGAGTGTGTCTTGGATTCATAAGGTGGGGTATATATCAGATTCATGGTCTCTGATTTATGGTGGAGTACGTCTCCGATTCATGGGGGTTATGTCTCGGATTCGTTGTGGGAGTATGTCATAGATTCATGAGAGAGTATGTCTTAAATTCATAGGTATGCCACAGATTTATGCATATGTCCTACCATGATTCATGATTCTTGGCGGATTTGTGGGAGTAAGTCATAGATTCATGGGAGGCATGCCTCCGATGGATTCATGGGTATGTCTCGGATACATGGGCCATTATTTCTCATATTCATATGGGGAGTATTTCTAGGATTCATGGGGTATTATGTCTATGATTCATGATGGCATTCATGGGGGAAGTATGTCTTGGATTCATGTTCTCGGATTTATGGCGGAGTAAGTCTCCGACTCAAAGGGGTTGTGTCTCGGATTCCTTGGGGAGTATGTCTCGCATTCATGGGTATTATGTCACGGATTCATGGGGGGTACGTCTCCCATGGATTCATGAGTATGTCTCAATTTCATGGGCAGGTATGTCTAAGATTCATGGGCAGGTATGTCTCAGATTCATAGGGGAGTATGTCTCGGATTCATGGTTTGATTCATGGGGGAATTATGTCTCCCATTCATGAGGAAGTATGATCTCGCATGCATGGCATATCCCGGATTCATGGGGGAGTATGCCTCGGATTCAAGGGGGGAGTGTGGTCTAGGATTCATGGGGGTTGTATCTCGGATTCATAAGTCACTATGTCTCGGATTCATGGTGGGGTACAGATCAGGTTAATGAGGGAGTATGTGTAGGATTCATAGGGGAGTATGTCTCCTATTAATGGGGGGTATGTCTTAGATTCATGTGGGGTATGTGTCGGAATTATGGGTCCGTATCTCTCAAATTCATAGGTATGTCACAGTTTCATGGGGGGCATGTCGCAGATTCATGGAGGGCATATCCATACTCTCTTATTCATGGGGGAGAATGATCTCAGATTCATGGGAAAGTAGGTCTTGGATTCATGGAGTGTCATGGATTCATAATAGGGTACGTCGCAGATTCATGGATGTCTCGGATTAATGAGGGTAGTATGGTCTCAAATTCAAGGAGTACTATATCTTATATTAATGAGAGGTATGTCTAGAATTTGTGGGGGGAGTATGTCTCAGATTCAGGTATGGAGGGGTTATGTATTGGATTCATGGTCCCAGATTTATGACCGAGTACGTCTGATTCGAGGGGGTTATGTCTAAAAATATGTTCGGGGAGCATGCCTTATATTCGTGGGGGAGTATGTCTCATATTCATGGGCATGTCAAGGATTCATGGGTATGTCTTAAATTCATGGGGGTATGTCTCCGATGGATTCATGTGTATATCTCGGATTCATGGGCTTATATGTTTCAGATTCATGGGGAGAGTATTTCTAGGATTCATTGGGTAATATGTCTCGGATTCGTGGTTGGATTCATGTGGGAGTATGTCTCCCATTCATGAGGGAGTATGATCTCGAATTCATGGCATTTCTCAGATTCATGGTATGATGTTAGATTCAATGGGAAGTATGTCTCAGATTCAAGGGGGGAGTATGATCTCAGATTCATGGGGGTTATGTCTCGGATTCATGGTGGGGTGCATCTCGGATTAATGGGGAAGTATGTCTAAGATTCATGGTGGAGTATGGTAAGGGATTCATCATATGTATCGGAAGCATGTAGGAGAATGTCTCATATTCATGTGAGGGTGTGTATCCGATTTATGTGTGGGTATGTCTCAGATTCATGATTCATGGTCTCGGATTCATGGGTGGAGTATGTCTAAGATTTATGGGGGGTATGATCAGGGTCATGGTATGTATCGGAATCATGGAGTATGTCTCATATTCATGTGGGGGTATGTCTCCGATTCAGGGGGGTTTATATCTTGTATTCATGGGGGCATGTGTCGGATTCATCGGTTGGTACATCTCCGATTCATGGGAGGGTTTCTCGGATTCATGGGGGGGTATGTTTAAGATTCATGTACGAGTATGGTCTCGGATTCATAGGGGAATATGTCTTGGATTCATAGGGTAGTACATTTCGGATTAATGATAGGGTACCTCGCATATTCAAGGTAAGATATGTCTCGGATTCATGAAGGGAGTATAGATTCAAATTGAAAGAGTAATAAGTCTCGGATTCATTAGGGGTATCTCTGTAATTCGTGGAGGGAGTATATCTCAGATTAATGGGGGAGTTATTCTCAGATTCAGGGGAGGCATGTATTGGATTCATTATTTTAGATTTTTGGTGGAGTACGTCTCAGATTCAAAGGGGCTATGTCTTAGATTCACGATAGGGTACCTCGCATATTCATGGTAGGATATGCCTTGGATTCATGAGGGGAGTATAAATTCAAATTGAAGGAGTAATAAGTATAAGATTCTTTGGGGTTATCTCTAGAATTCGTGGGGAGCTTATGTCTCATATTAATGGGGAGTATCGGATTCATGGTTTTAGATTTATGGCGGAGTACATCTCAGATTCAAAGGGGGGTACGTCTCGGATTAATTGGGGAGTAGATCTAAGTTTCATGGAGGAGTATGGTTAAGGATTCATGGTATGTGTCGGAATCATTAAGGAGTATGTCTCGGATTCATGAGAGGGTGTGTCCGATTCATCCGTCAGTGTGTCTTGGATTCATAGAGGGTTTCTCAGATTCATGGAAGCTATGTTTAGGATGCATGGGATAGTATGTCTCAGATTAATGAGAGAGTTATTCTCGGAATCAGATACATGGTCTCGTATTTATGGCGCAGTACATCACAGATTCAACGGGGTTATATCTTGGATTCATTGGGGGATCATGTCTCAAATTCATGGGGAGAGTATGTCTCAGATTCATGGGGGATATGTCTCCGATGGATTCATGGGTGTGTCTCAAATTCATGGGCAGGTAGATATGTCTCATATTCATGGGGGAGTATGTATAGGATTCATGGGAGAGTATGTCTCAGATTCATGATCACATTGATGGGGGGAGTATGTCTCCCATTCATCAAGGAGCATTTATTGGATTCATGGTACTGTCTTGGATTCCTGAGTAGTATGTCTTAGATTAAAGGGCGGAGTATGGTCACAGATTCGTGGGGGTTATGTCTCGGATTCATGGGTGGCTGTCTCAGATTCAGGGTTCGGTACGTCTCAGATTAATGGGGGAGTATGACTAGGATTCATGGGGGAGTATGGTCAGGGATTGATGATATGTATGATGTATCAGAATCAGAAAGTATGTCTTGGATTCATGGGAGGGGGGGGGGTTCTCGGGTTTATATCAATGAATCTGAGACATATCCCACTTGAATCCATGATCAGACTCCCCCCATGAACCTGGGGTATACCCCCCATGGATCCGAGACATACCCCCGCATGATGTCTCGGATCCATGGGGGGTGTATCCCAGGTTCATGGGGGAGTATGTCTCGGATTCATATGCGGGTATATTCATGGGAGGAATATTTCTAGGATTCATGGGGAGTATGTTTCGGATTCATGGTCATATTTATTGAGGGTTATGTCTCCCATTCATGAGGGAGTTTGATCTCAAATTCATGGTATGATCTTGGATTCATTGGAGAGTGTGTCAGATTCAAGGGGTGAGTATGGTCCCAGATTCATGGCAGGGTACGTCTCATATTAATGGGGAAGTATATTTAAGATTCATGGCAGAGTATGTCTCGGATTTATGGGTGCAGCTGGGGGGGAGGGGGGGGGGGTTCAAGGATTTCTGGTATATATTGAAATTGTGGAGTATATCTTGGATTCATGAGAGAGTATGATCTCGGATTCATGGGGGAGTATGTCTCAGATTCAAGGGGGTAGTATGGTCTTAGATTCATTGGGGTTATGTCTCGGATTCATGGTGAGGTACATCTCGGATTCATGGAATATATCGAAATCGTAGAGGAGTATGTCTCGGATTCATGTGGAGTATATCTTAGATTCATCGGTCGATATGTCGGATCCAGGGATAGAGTATTGCTAAGATTCATGGGGGGTGTCTCGGATTGATGGGGATATCTCTCAAATTCATAGGTAGGTATGTCTCGGATTCATGAAGGAGTATAGTCTCGAATTCCTGGTCTCGGATTCATGGGAGAGTATGTTTCAAATTCATGGTGGAGTATGTCTCATATTCGCAGGAGGAGGGGGGAGATCTCGTATTCATAAGCGAGTATGTCATGGATATATAGTCGAGGATTCATGGGGGAATGTCTTGAATTAATCAGGGTTATGTCTCGGATACTTGGGTATGTCGCAGATTCATGGGGGTATGTCTTGGATTCATGGGGGAATGTCGCGCATTCATACTCTCTTATTCATGGGGGAGAATGGTCTCGGATTCATGGGGGAGGATGTCTTGGATTCATGATAGAGAGTGTCACATATTCATGGGGAGAGTATGGTCTCAAATTCAAGGAGTACTATGTCTTAGATTAATGAGGGATATATCTAGAATTCGTGGGGGTAGTGGGGGAATGTGTCTCGGATTCATTGTCTTAGATTTAGAGCGGAGTACGTCTCCTTCAAGGGGTTATGTCTCATATTCGTTGGGGAGTATTATTCATATTCGTGGGGGAGTATGTATTAGATTCATAGGTATGTCACGAATTTATGGGCATGTCCTAGATTCATGGGAGGTATGTCTCCAATTGATTCATGGGCAAGTATGTCTCAGATTCATGGTAGAGTACATCTCGGATTCATGATCATATTCATAGGGGGACTATGTCTCTCATTCATGAGGGAGTATGATCTTGGATTCATGGCATTTTTTGGATTCACGATATGGTATTGATTCATTGAGGAGTATGTCTCAGATTCAAGGGATGAGTATGGTATTGAATTCATGGGGGGTATATGTCTCAGATTCATTGGTGGCTATCTCTCCCATTAATGAGGGAGTATGATGTTAAAATTCATGGCATTTCTCGGATTCAATGATGGTTTGGGAATCATTGGAAAGTATGTCTCGGATTCATGCGGGGTTATGTCTCCGATTAATGGGGGAGCATGTCTTGGATTCATGAAAGGTATGTGTCAGATTCATGGGGGGTGTGGGAGTATGGCCTCGGATGCATGGGAGAGTATGTCTTGGATTCATGATAGAGTACCTCGTAGATTGATGGTAGGATATGTCTCGGATTTATGAGGGGAGTATGGATTCAAATTAAGGAGTACTATGTCTTAGATTCGTTGGGGGAATATCTAGAAGTCGGGGGGGGGGGGGTGTTGTCTTACATTAATGGGGGAGTTATTCTTGGAATTGGATTCATGGTCCCGGATTTATAGCGGAGTACATCTCCGATTCAAGGGGGTTATGTCTCGGATTCGTTGGAGGAGTATGTCTCAAATTCATGGGGGAGTATGTCTTGGATTCATGAGTATGTCACGGATTCATAGGTATGTCTCAGATTCATGAGGGTATGTCTCCGATGGATTCATGGGTATGTCTTGAATTCATGAGGTGGTATGTCTCAGATTCATAGGGGAGTAATTCTAGGATTCATAGGGGAGCATATCTCAGATTCATGAGGGGGAGTATGTCTTCGATTCATGAGGGAATATGATGTCGAATTCATGGCATTTCTCGGATTCATGGTATGGTCTTGGATTCTTGGGGAGTATGTCTCAGATTCATGGGGTTATCTCTCGGATTTATGGGGATTCATGGTATGTCTCGGTTTCATGTGAGGGTATGTCTCCAATTCATTGGTGGGATGTCATGGATTTATGTAGGGGGATGATGTCTCATATTCATGGGGAGTATGTCTCGGCTCATGACCATACTCCCCATACGAATCCATGACATACACCCCATGAATCCGTGACATACCCCTTCATGAATCTAGATTCATAAGGGTATGTCTCTATTTCATGGGGGTATGCCTCAGATTTATAGAGGAGTATGTCTCAAATTGATAAACGGATATGTCTTAGATTCATGGGGGGAGTATTTCTAGGATTAATGGGGGAGTATGTCTTGGATTCATGTTCATATTCATGGGTGGAGTATTGCCTGTCTCCCATTCATGCAAGAGTATAATCTCAGATTCACGGTATGGTCTTGAATTCATAGGAGTATGTCTCATATTCAGGGGGGGTATGGTCTCCGTTTCAAATGGGGGTATGCCTCGGATTTATGGGGTTATTTCTCAAATGGGGAGTATGGTTAGGGATTCATGGTATGTCTCGAATTCATGTCAGGGTATGTCTCCGACTCATGGTGGGATGTCATGTATTTATGCTGGGGGAGGGGGTCTCAGGTTTATACCCATGAATCCGAGACATATCCCACATGAATCCAAGACCATACTCCCCACATGAATCCGAGACATATCCCCCATGAGTCCGTGACATACCCACTCATGAATCCGGATTCATGAGGAGTATGTCTTGATTTCATGAGGGTATGTCTAGAATTCACGGGGGAGTATGTCTCGGATTTATAGACGGATATATCTTACATTCATGGGGGAGTATATTTCTATGATTCATAGAGGAGTGTGTCTTCGATTCATGTTCGTATTCATGGGTGGACTATTGTCTCTCTCCCATTCATGCAGGAGTATGATCTCAGATTCATGGTATGGTCTTGCATTCATAGAGGAGTATGTATCGGATTCAGGGGGGTGTATGTCTCGGATTCATAAGGGAGTATGATAGGAGATTCAAGGTATGTATCGGAATCATGGAAGAGCATGTCTCTAATTCATGTGGGGGTATGTCTTCGATTCATGGGAGATATGTCTCAGATTCATCTATTGGTATGTCGGATTCATGAGGGAGGGTTCTCGGTTTCATTGGGGGGGGGGGTGTCAGATTCATGGGGTAGTGTATCTTGAATTCATAGGGGAGTAATGCTCGAATTCATGATAGGTTACCTCACAGATTCATGATAGAATATGTTTTGGATTCATAAGGGGAGTATGGATTCAAATCAAAGGAGTACTATGTCTTAGATTCACGGGGGATATTTGTAGAATTCGTGGGCGGAGTATGTCTCCGGTTAATGAGGGAGTGTGTCTCGGATTTATAAGGGGGTATGTATCAGATTCATGGTCTCGGGTTAATGGAGGAGTACGTGTTCGATTCAAGGGGGTTATGTCTCAGATTTATGGGGGAGTATGTCATCATTGGTATGTGTTAGATTCATGGGAGGTATATCTCCGATGGATTCATGGTTATGTCTCGGATTCATTGACGGGTAAGTCTTAGATTGATGGGGGGAGTATTTTTAGGATTCTTGGAGGAGTATGTCTCGGATTCATTGTCGTATTCATGAGGGGAGTATGTCTCCCATTCATGAGGGAGTATGATCTCGTATTCAGGGCTTTTCTCATATTCACAATATGGTTTTCGATATATGGAGGAGTATCTCTCAGGTTCACGGTGGCGTACGGTCTCGGATTCATGGTTGGGTACGTCTCGGATTAATGAGTATGTATTGGATTCAAGGGGTAGTATGGTCAAGGATTAATAGTATGTATAGGAATCGTGTAGTATGTCTTGGATTCATGTGGGGGTATGTCTCCAATTCATTGGGAGGTATGTGTCAGATTCATGGGTCGGTATGTCTAAGATTCATGGGGGAGTAATGCTAAGATTCATGGGGGGAGTCTCGGATTGATGGGGTATCACTCGGATTCATGAGTGGGTATGTCTCGGATTCAAGATGGAGTACACTCTCTGATTCATGGGGTGTATGTTTCGAATTCATGGGTGGAGTATGTCTCATATTCGAGGGTGGAGGGGGAGATCTAGTATTCATAAGAGAGTATGTCTGAGATATACTGTGGAGGATTCGTGGGGGAGTATGTCTCGGAT